>CM074443.1:5280000-5410000 GCA_037101425.1 Elopichthys bambusa
GAAAAACAACAATTTAAAGCTGTATTACACTGCAACATAAACTTCTGGAATATGTATCTTTTAGATTTTAGAAATAATTGGTACTATTTCATTGTTTTTCAGTCATAAGACACATTAACATTTTTTTTAATGTTCCTTTGTGATTTAACTAAGACTTTTCAAATCGAAAACCTAACACAGCAAGTTGAAATTCCAAACTCCTCACCTATTTATGTAATAGTCACCTCTGTCTGACCTCACCTCCCCCTCAATTATTTGCATGAGAAAACAAACTTCACACTCTTCACATGCAGACAGACCTGTTCATGTTTCTGTATGTATATCCTGCAGCAGTTCTGTGTGATTGTAAAGCTGTGATGTGCTGCATTGATGTGCAAATATGGAGAGATATCAGCTGTTTGTGATGCTCTTGGAAGTGTGAGTTAAAGCCCACCCACCCATACAAACTGACCAAAGAACCACCACAGGTAGACTTAAAAAACAAACAAACAAACACCGGAGCACATCTCCTCAAAGACATGGTATGTAAACATATATTCCTTTTTTATTATTATTTTTAGTGGTTTAATATTAAAAACGACCACCTGAGAGGGGAGAATGTACTAGCGACTGAAGTAAACAAATGGGAAATTCAGTGGCAAGTTGTATCTGCAGTGTACTTTACCCGTCACGATTTGCGCATTAAACTAGTTGAATTACTTATAACGATAGGTTAGTGTTTACCACGAACAGCGAGGAGCATCAGCATTATTTCACGAACACAATAATGATAAAGTTAAATTACACAAGTCATGTCACCGTTTTCCTCTTAAGTCGGAAACGTCGTAAAAAGTTGTATGTTAGCGATTTATTGGACACCGGAACACATACTATGTACTAAAACGTGATCAATTTTGTTATTCCTGATTGGTGTGTTTAAATAAAGTCGCATAGGCCCACTCTTTCGAAATCCACTGATATTACAGTTTATCCCTCTTCCTTTGAAAGCATAACGGCAAAGTTGTCTTGCCAGGAAAGTGAAGCCAACTTAACGTGTCAGTTTTTCATAGCTGCTTTTCTGATCTGTCGTTTGGAACTCTGTAAATCAGGAAGTAACGTTAAAGTTTTACCAGCAACGAATACAGTATGTTTTAATCCATTAAAATAAACCAGCTCTTAAGAGTCATTTGTTTGGCAATCAATCCTCTAAAAATAACCTGCTGTAGATTTCACGTTGTTAGTTCAGCAGCGGTGATTCGGCGCCAGTGAATAGTACTGTAGTAAACACGGTGTTTCGTACTAAACAATAAAACTGCTTCCCGGTTATTAACCTTAATCTTTACTGCAGTGCCATGCCGTAACAAAAGCCAGGTTCATACTCCAGGAAGTGACATCATTTTTGTGGGATAACAACAGCACCAGCATCAGTAAGTCGTAGCAATGAATTTAATGAATGTTCTGTGCTATGACTTGGTTTGTCCATCTTTAAAGCTTTATATCGTTTAGATAAAATGACAGAAATCTTCCAAAATGTGATTAAAATATGAAAACCCTTATGTAAGCTAATACCATAGACTGTAAATGCTAATACTCACTGATCAATGGCTCTTTATTTCCATTCTGATAGGTATCCTAATCGATTTTTTGGCATTGTGTAATAGTTAAATTTATTATAATATATAATATAATAATAAAGCCGAGTATGTACTATTTTAAACACGTTCTTAAACATAAGCAGATTCATTTTCAAGAGGTACAATCAGAAATGACAAAAATGTATTCGTTTGACACATATGACACCATTATCATTGACATTATTTACTGCGTTGAACACTTTCTCCTGCAGTAATGATTTTCTGCAGATAATTACTACAGATTTTTTTGCTTGTATTTTTTAAAGCATTTTACATGTTAGCAGTGGTGCAAATTAGTAATTGTTTAGGTTATTTAAATCCTCATGTATCTCCTGCAGACAGAGAACGGCATCATGCTGGATGAGGTGGTTGTGAACGAGCAGCCGTCGACAGACACAGAGGAATCGATGCCGTGTTTCCAGACTCCAGGCCCCACTGTCACCTTCCATCAACTCCGTTACTGTGTCAAGGAACAGTTAGGAATGTTTAGTAGGCAGTGGGTCGTAAAGGACATTCTCAAAGATGTCAGGTAATGGTTTGATATGTTTGGACACAACTACTGGTTCTTTAAGCATTAACCTCTGAGTCATGTGCAACATAAATTCAAACTTTTGACTACTGGTCAAAAGTTTGGAATCATTTTAATGTGGTTGAAAGAAGTCTTTTCTCAACAAGACTGCATTTATTTGAAATATTATTGCAATTTAAAATATTCTATTTTCTATTTTAATAAATTTGAAAATTTTCAGCATAATTACGTAAGTCTTCAATGTCACATGATAATTCAGAAATTATTCTGCTCAATTATTATCAGTTATTATTGGTGTTCAGTTATTAATAATGTTTCTTATTAGTATCAGTCCTGAAAGTTTTGCTGCTTAATATTTTTATGGAAACCA
The DNA here is from genome assembly GCA_037101425.1 of Elopichthys bambusa. Taxonomy (NCBI): domain Eukaryota; kingdom Metazoa; phylum Chordata; class Actinopteri; order Cypriniformes; family Xenocyprididae; genus Elopichthys; species Elopichthys bambusa. The sequence goes on from CM074443.1 coordinate 5,282,513, forward strand.
TATAACATGAATGAAGAACAAAAATTGTTCAAAAGACCAGCATTTATTTGACATAGAAATCTTTTGTAACATTATAAATCTCTTTATTGTCACTTTTAATCAATTTAATGTGTCCTTGCAGGAAAAAAAAAAAAAAAATTATTTTTCTTTTTTTATTTATTTAAATATTACTCACCTCAGACTTTTGAATGGTAGTGTATCAGTTTACATATTAAGCAACAAATACTGTTTTCAACATTGATAATGCTAAGAAATGTTTCTTAAGCAGCAAATCAGTATATTAAATGATTTCTGAAGGATCACGTGACACTGAAGACTGGAGTAATGATGCTGAAAATTCAGCTTTGACATAACAGAAATAAATTACGTTTTAAAATATATTAAAATTAAAAAGTTATTTCAGTTTGTAATAAAGACTCAATTTCTGTACTTTTGATGTACCTGAAAGTAAGGGACATCAGTTTATGTCTGCATTAATATCAGCCACCCTGTTCTCTAGTCTAGGTAGTGAAAAACTCATATTGGCCATCCACCATTACTTTTAAATGTCAGTGTCAATGGGTATTTTCTTGTATAGTTAATATGAGCCCTGTATGGAGAAGAAACAGTGATGTAAAGTTTAAAGCTGCTCTCAATGCAAAGAACTTCTTGTCTAGTTGAAAGCAGTCCAAAAAGTGATTTTTTTTTTTTTTTTTTTTTTTTCCATTTGGTTTTTCAGTGGTATTATTAAAAATCAATATTCATTTGGTTTATCTGTTGCAGTGGCATCATGAACCCTGGAATGAATGCTATAATGGGCCCCACTGGAAGTGGAAAGACATCGTAAGCACAAGTTCACGTACTTTTGTTGGTTCAAAAAAAATTCTGAAATTCTGAATCTCATTGCATTAGACAAAATATCAAAGCAAGAGAAATTCATTTTAAAGAAAATATATCACAATCACAGGTTTCATGCATAACATTTTACAAAATAATTTTATTTTTGTTAGTCACTGCAAAAATGAATTGGTTCAGAAATTGGGAGTTATTTAGTAAGAAAGGTCTATTTTTTTTTATTTATTTTTTTTGGCAGATCTTTGATATTTTATGTAAATCAGTGAGATTCATGCACTTTTAACTATCTCTGTCTTAAAAGATAATTCATCCAAAAATTTTAATTCTATCATCATTTTCATGTCGTTCCAAACCTGTATGACCTACAATAAAAGTCCAGTGTAGTTTGGTTCTGTATAGTATACTTTTAAGTGTTCAATTTTTTTTATTTTTTTTGTAAAACCTCGTAATTTTAAGTAGTTATCTGCATACAATATATGACATTAATTAAGTGTGTCTGTCTTCAGGCTTCTGGATGTCATTGCAGGACGAAAAGATCCTAAGGGCCTAAAATCAGGTCAAGTTCTAGTTGACAACATCATTGTGACCTCTGACCTCAGGCTCTGCTCTGCATATGTAGTTCAGGTAGGGAGACAAAACTATCTGTGTCTTCTAAATATTTTAAATCAATTACAACCCACATTCCGGAAAAGTTGGGACGTTTTTTTTTTAAATTTGAATAAATTGAAAACTAAAAGACTTTCAAATCACATGAGCCAATATTTTATTCACAATAGAATATAGATAACATAAATGTTTAAACTGAGAAATTTTACACTTGTAAATAAGCTCATTTCAAATTTGATGCCTGTTACAGGTCTCAAAAAAGTTGGCACAGGGGCAACAAATGGCTGAAAAAGCAAGACATTTTGAAAAGATTAATCTTGAGTCATCTTAACTAATTAAGTTAATTGATATCAGGTCTGTAACATGATTATCTATAAAAGGGATGTCTTAGAGAGGCAGAGTCTCTCAGAAGTAAAGATGGGCATAGGCTCTCCAATCTGTGAAAGAGTGCGTAAAAAGATTGTGGAAAACAATGTTCCTCAGTATCAAATTGCAAAGGCTTTGCAAATCTCACCATCGACAGTGCATAACATCATCAAAAGATTCAGAGAAACTGGAGAAATCTCTGTGCGTTAAGGGACAAGGCCGAAGACCTTTATTGGATTCCCGTGGTCTTCAGGCCCTCAGACGACACTGCATCACTTCCAGAAACCACTGTCGGTAAACACAATCCGCTGTGCCATCTGCAGATGCCAACTAAAGCTCTATCATGCAAAAAGGAAGCCATATGTGAACATGGTCCAGAAGCGCCGTCGTGTCCTGTGGGCCAAGGCTCATTTAAAATGGACTGTTTCAAAGTGGAAAATTGTTCTATAGTCAGACGAGTCCAAATTTAGACATTCTTGTTGGAAATCACGGATGCCGTGTCCTCTGGGCTGAAGAGGAGGGAGACCTTCCAGCGTGTTATCAGCGTTCAGTTCAAAAGCCAGCATCTCTGATGGTATGGGGGTGCATAAGTGCATATGGTATGGGCAGCTTGCATGTTTTGGGAGGCACTATGAATGCTGAAAGTTATATAAAGGTTTTAAAGCAACATATGCTCCCCTCCAGACGATGTCTGTTTCAGGCAAGGCCTTGTGTATTTCAGCAGGACAATGCAAAACCACATACTGCAGCTATTACAACAGCATGGCTTCATCGTAGAAAGAGTTCGGGTGCTGAATTGGCCTGCCTGCAGTCCAGATCTTTCACCTATAGAGAACATTTGGCACATCATTAAATGAAAAATACGTCAAAGATGACCACAAACTCTTCAGCAGCTGGAAAACTATATCAGGCAAGAACGGGACCAAATTCTAACACCAAAACTCCAGAAACTCATAACCTCGATGCCCAGCAACTTCAAACTGTTTTGAAAAGAAGAGGAGATGCTACACCATAGTAAACATGCCCCCGTCCCAACTATTTTTAGACCTGTGTCTTCAGTGTCACATGATTCTTCTGAAGGATCTGCTGATTATGCTGATTTGAATATGCTGATTTGGTGCTCAAGAAATATTCCTTATTATCAATGTTGAAAACAGTTGTGCTGCTAGATATTTTTACAGGAATCTTTGATGAATAGAAAGTTCAAAAGAACAGCATTTTTATGAAATAGAAATCTTTTGTAACATTATAAATATCTTTAATGTCACTTTTGATCAATAATGTGTCCTTGCAGAATAAAAGTATTAATTTCTTTTAAAAAAATCTTACCCCAAATTTTGAATGGTAGTGTGTGTATAATGTTGTATTTTATTGCTAGATATTTGGAATCAAAGGTGATGAAATCATACATCATTTCCTTTTGTTTGTCTTTCAGAATGACATTCTGATGGGTACTCTGACCGTAAGGGAGAACTTGGCATTCTCTGCCAATCTTCGTTTGTCACGGAAAGAGTATTCATCATCTGACAAAAAGATGAGGGTGGATTCTGTCATCCAGGAGCTCGGCCTCAAAGACTGCGCAGACACTAAGGTAATGGACTTCAGCCTCATAAAGAGGAATGTTGAAAATGATTGTTGGTATGAACAAAACATCCTCTTTTGAGACTGAGTGTGTGAAAGAACTGGGTCAAGGTCACATGTGCTTCAGTCACACAAAAACTATTTATAAAACAACAATAGGGTTGGGCGCTATGTCAGTATATACCGTGTGACGGTAGGTATGTGTCCTTCAATACCGACAAGACTTTATATTGGCTTGTTTTCTCTCAGATTGGGACGATGTTTTTACGTGGTGTTTCTGGTGGAGAGAAGAAGAGGTGCAGCATCGGTATGGAGCTTATCACCTCCCCCTCCCTCCTGTTCCTGGATGAGCCCACCACAGGCCTGGACGCCAACACTGCCAACTCCATCATGGAACTGCTGCAGAAGTACCACACGCTCTTATCAAATATACCTACTTCCTGCTGTAAAGTGTTCTTGGTTCACTACAAGTTTAAAAGAACACTTTCTCCTAACCCAGCTAAATGGAATAGTTCACCCAAACATTTCCTGATTATCTACTCACCCAAGGCCATCCAAGACATATATATATATGTATGTATAAAAAAACGTTCTTTTCTCAGCTGAAGAGAAATGAATGTTTTGGAGGAAAACATTACAGGATTTTTCTCCATGTAATGCAAGTGAATGGTTCCTAATGTAGACAGTCAAAAATCCATATTTAGGCAGCTTCAAAGGGCTCCACATGACCCCAGCTAATGAATAAGGGACTTCTCTAGCAAAACAATGTCATTTAAAAAAAAAAAAAAACATATATACATTTTACCTACAAAAATGTTCGCCTTGGTCTAGCTCTGTGAAGCGCGTTCATGAGATGGTTGAGTTCACAACCTTTCGCATGTTGGGATGGGAAGGTCACACGGCAAGAATTCTCCTTGTAATGGAGGAGAGCTGCAAGAATTGTTTACAAGTGTGGAGAAGGAGCACTGTCCAAAACAAATAGTCATTGCTGTATATTAGTATTTGTTTCAGTTTATTGTTAAAAATGGTCTGTTCATGTGTGTATCTTGGATGCCTCAATCATGCAAAACCCAAAAGTTTACTTTTGCAGTTATGGAAAAAAACATAACTTTTCACAGATTGCCTGTAGAAAATGACTGATTGTTTTGGTAGAGAAGACCCTTATTCCTTGGCTGGGGTCATGCGGAGCCCTTTGAAGCTGCCTAAATGTGGATTTTGGACGGTCACAAATGGTCTACATTGGGCACCATTCACTTGCATTACATGGAGAAAAATCCTGTAATGTTTTCCTCCAAAACCTTAATTTGTCTTTGGCTAAGGAAAAAAAAATATATCTTGGATGTCCTTGGGGTTAGTAAATAATCAGGATTTTTTTTTTTTTTTTTTTTTTTATGGAACCATTTATTGAACCTTGTTTTTGTTGAGTATCATATTTGATACATCAGGCTTTTTTGGCACATATAGTATGATATATTGAGAATATGGAGCTCATACTCAAAGAGGAATAAACACCTTAATTTTATTCAGGGGCCCAAACAAAAATATGAAATTTGGTTGCTGATATTTATATGGCCAAAAATTAAGATGACATTCTGATAGCATGTAATGTAAATCCATAAGATCTTCATAACAGTATAGCAGATTACTTAAAATGCATATAAATGTAAGTTGTCATACTATATCTCCCAATAATATGTCTTAGTTGATGATATTTAAATGCTTAGTTTTATGATCAAAGCTCTGTAGTTTTTATTGTGGGGCAAAACATATAATGCAATGTAATACAATGATGATTGAGAGAAACCTGATGTATCATATTTGATAGTCACATTTTAACATGATTTTTCTAAAAAATTATGTATGGATAATCAAGTAAACCTAAGTTGCTTCATTCCAGTAAATGTTCATCTTAAAAATATTACTAAATATAAAATGCATTATGTTCAGTTTTTAAAAACCAGTGAAGATTTCACAGCAAAAATACATGTGTACCACGACCTAAAGGTGAAGGTGAATTATATGGCCTTTCACTAAAAAATATAAACTTTCAGTTAGTCAACAGATACAGTGATACAGTAGGCTTTATAGGCTTAATATGCTGAGACAACAAAAATTCATTTGTAGGATACTTTAACCTTTTCATAAAAGTGTGTTTTGGTCTTTCAAAACATAGTTTGAAGAAAAAAAAAAAAAAATACAAGCTTCATATTTTTGTTTTGAAACCCTCTGGTGCATTCTTCCCATAGACATCCATTCAAAATGCATACTGTACATGTATTACTGTGCTTCCAGTTGGGGGACAGGTCAAAATAATGATGTGTGGTAAATGACAGCCCTGTCACAGATGAGTTTAAGTTGTATTGAAACTCTCAGAAAAATGCCATAATCCATTTTAAATGCAAAGCACAGTCACGCACAAGGTGTTTTTTGTCAGTTTTGGGCAAGTTAGAGATTGATTGATGTTTTGATCATTTACTTAGAACCCATGTGAAATAGTTTTTACATTTGTTGTTTTGTTGTTCAGGCTCTCCAAAAAGGGTAAGACTGTCATCTTCTCCATTCACCAACCACGCTACTCCATCTTCAGGCAGTTTGACCACCTCACCCTCATGAATAAAGGAGAAATCATCTATGCCGGGGCCGCCGACAAAGCCATTACGTACTTTGAGGACTTGGGTACTGACAGACATACGGATTATAATCTAAACATTCAAATGCAAATGAGCAGTGATTCGTGTACTGTGTACTGTGACTCTCAAACTTGTCACTGTGTCGTAGGATACAAGTGTGAGCCATTCAACAACCCGGCAGACTTCTTCCTTGATGTCACAAATGGAACTGTCCTTCCTCAAATTCACAACAATAAATCAGGTGCTTTTTTTTTTTTTTATTAAATTAATACTAAGGACACATTAATTGACCCAAACTAACAGTAAAGATGCTTATGTTACAAAATAAATGTTATTTTAAACTTTCTATTAATCTTTTTATGCAGATAACTATATGATATTTCTTGAGCAGCAAATCAGAATTATAATGATTTATGAAGGATCATGTGACACTGAAGACTGGAGTAATGATATTTCAATAAATGTATACACATTATAAAATATATATATGAAATATATATATATAGTTTGGGATCGGTAAGACTTTTAATGTTTTTAAAAGAAGTTTCGTCTGCTCACCAAGGCTTCATTTTTTAAAATCCAAAATACAGTAAAAACAGTAATATTGTGAAATATTATTACAATTTAAAATAACTTTTCTATTTGAATATATTTTTACAAAGTAATTTATTCCTGTGACGCAAATCTGAATTTTCAGCATCATTACTCCAGTCTTCAGTGTCACATGATCCTTCAGAAATCATTCTAATATGCTGATTTGCTGCTCAAGAAACATTTCTGATTATTATCAATGTTGAAAACAGTTGTGTACTTTTTTTTTCATGATTCCTTAATGAATAGAAAGTTCAAAAGACATTTATCTGAGATACAAAGCTTTTGTAACATTATACACTACCGTTCAAAAGTTTGGGGTCAGTAAGAATTTTAATTTTTTTGAAAAGAATAATTTATATACTTAAATACTTTTTAATGCATCCTTGCTGAATAATCGATCAAACGTGACAGTAAAGACATTTATAATGTTACAAAAGATTATATTTCAAATAAACGCTGTCCTTTTGAACTTTCTATTCATCAAAGAATCCTGAAAAAAAATATATTGTACACAAATATATTTGTACAATTATAAATAAATGTTTCTTGAGCAGCAAATCAACATATTAGAATGATTTCTGAAGACTGGAATAATGATGCTAAAAATTCAGCTTTGCCAACACAAGAATAAATTACTTTGTAAAATATATTCAAATAGAAAACAGTTATTTTAAATTGTAATAATATTTCACAATATTACTGTTTTTATTAAATAAATGCAGCCTTGGTGAGCAGAAGAGACTTCTTTTAAAAACATTAAAATCCTTACCGATCCCAAACTTTTGAAACGGTAGTGTATATATACTAAATATGTGTGTGTGTGTGTGTGTGTGTATATATATATATATATATATATATATATATATATATATATATATATATATATATATATATATAATATCAATTGTTTTATTTGCGATAACGCAAATTGTGCGGACATAATTTTTGGCTGACATACAAAGAAATTATGAACACATTCAAAAACAAGAGCGAACCAGCGGAAGTCAGTTGTAGTCAGTGTATGCTTTTTTCCTGTGAGGTTTTAATTTTTCTATGCATTCTTTTTTGCATAGTAAAATAAAACTCGAGCTGTATTTTTGCCTTTTTGACAAATAATTTTGTCAGATAAATACCTTAACAATGTTTAGTCTTTTGTTCTTCCCTATTTAAAATATTTAAAAAATATATAAAATATTTTTCTCATATTTTGATGGTTTAATTGAACTTGTATGATCATTAAAAACAAGTGTCCCCTCTGGACTTCACTTTTGGCCACTGCTGTATATCATTCTTGGTACTTCACATGGGCATTTCTTGTATTTTTTTAGCCATGGTAACTCAAAAAAATATATATTTTTTTAAATTTATGGACTACTATGTGATCAGCTAACCATCCGTGTTTGGGGTGTTTTTAGAAAAGTGTAGCAGCAATGAGGAGATTGTGGAAAATGAGAACCTTCTGGCAGTAATTTACAAACAGTCCCCTCATTTCATCAGAGTGAAAGACCGACTCAACCAGATTTCAGATGGGCTTGACCCTGAGGTCACTAAAGGTGACAGGGTCAGTTACGCCACACCTTTTTATTACCAGGTACGTAGAAGCTAGAAGCTTGTTAGCTTACCTATGTTGACTCTTCAAGTAGATAACCAAGAAAAACATCAATAGATGACCTTCCATAATTGATGAATTTTACACAGTTATTGAACTAAACTGAATCAACACTGCCCTGATTTCTGCTGAATAACTATACTATTGTTTTTTTTACATCAGAACTGAAGTCTGTTTGCATCATTGGCCCTGTTTAAACCTGGTATTAAAATGCGTTTTGGTCGATCGGATCACAAGTGATCAAAAACATTTTGAGCTTGTTCACTTTCGACCACTTCCAGAGGTAGTCGAAAACACATTCGACTGGATTGCTTGCGTAGTGTAGATGCTCATGTGGTCTAATCTGTTCAAACAGCCACAAAAGACCACCTTCTCCTCGCCTACTGATCTAATGCGTAAACATTATGGTAAGGGTACTGGCCAGATGGGATTTAGACTTTGTCAGCTGAAGACCCAAGTTTGGTTTGAGGACGAAAAACGTACCAATCACAATGTTCTCTCACCATTCATGATTCATAACACACTCCCCACATTCGGCCAGTCTTACAGCTTTCAGAGCAGAACCTGTTTTTTTACACCTGTTTTTTTTTATTCCATCTCTTTTGTACACTTTCAACCACTTCTGTCCTGATTTCTTCAAGGGGAGGATCTATGGGTGGGTAAATGTAAAATAAAGGTCTTGACTTCTGTACATTTGTGATGAGCATATGTCTATGTTGCAGCTCCTTTTGGTGAGTGGACGCACTGTAAGAAACATCTTGAGAAATCCTCAGACCTCCTATGCCCAACTGTTCCTCAACATTTTCTTTGGTATTTTAGTGGGACTGATCTACTACCAGATCCCACACACTTTACCAGAGGCTCTTCAGAACAGGTGAGTACCTGCTACCAGATCCATGGACTCAAAATGTGTTCATTGGGTCCTAACTTAACTTTTTGCCACCATTTTTAAATTTGCATTCATGGTATGTGAATTATGCATATATATTGCTTGTGTTAGCAATGCTTGTGTAATGATAAGTTCCAAAGAAAGAATGCAGCCACCATCGCTTTGCATCAGTGGCCTCACATGCAAGAGAACTGCTGCAAAGAATATTGCACTGGATCACATTTACTGGATCACCAAGGAGAGAGGTGTTCAGTTGCAGTGAAGAAGGCTTCAGGAAGTCCCAGAGTGTCCAGCAAGTATCAGAACTGTGTCCTCCTGAGGAATCAGCTACTGAATCGTGTCAGCACCAGTGCAGAGCTGCTCAATATTGGCAGCAGGTGGTTTCGAGTGCATCTGCATGCACAGTGAGGTGAAGAATTTTGGACAACGGCCTGGTGTGAAGAAGGGCAGCAAAGAAGCCAATTCTCTTGAGAAAAACATCAAGGACAGACTGAAATTCTGCAGGAAGTTCAAGGATTGGACAGCAAAGTTATTTTCTCTGATGAAGCCCTCTTCTGACTGTTTGGGACTTTGGCATAATTGATTGTCTGGAGAAAAAAAAAAGGTGAACGCTACTATGAGTCCTGTGTCAGGCCAACAGTGAAACATCCTGACAGCATCCACGTGTGGGGTTGCTTTTCATCCAAGGTAGTGGGCTATCTCACAATTCTGCCCAAAAACACTGGCATGAATAAAGAATGGTATCAAGAGCAAGAGCAACTTCGCCCAACTATTGGTGTTCACCCAACAATTTGATGATGATCCGTGCATTTTCCAGCATGATGGAGCACCATGTCACAAGGCAAAAGTGATCATGAAGTGGTTCGGAGATCATTGCATTCAGATTTTGAATCCATGGAACCAGGCAACTCTAATCCCATAGAGAACCTGTGGTCAATCCCCAAAGATCGAGTAAACAAGCAACAGCACATGTATTGTGATCAACTCTGAGGACTAATAAGACAAGAATGGATCGTCATCAGTCAGGATTTGGCCCAAAAGCTTATATCCAGCATGCCAGAGCGAATTGCAGAGGTTATGAAGAAGAAGGGTCAACACTGTAAATACTGACTATATTAAATGTTTTTCATTTTTTCTCTCTTCAGAACGGGAGCTTTCTTTTTTCTGGTCATCAATATGGTGTTTGGCAATCTGTCAGCGGTGGAGCTCTTTATCAGCGAGAGAGTGCTCTTCATGTGAGTGTACCTCTAAACATGAGCTTTTCAACCTGTTATTCCTAATAGATGAAGACCATCACATGTTCCTCTCATCTTCAGCCACGAGAACTCGAGTGGTTTCTATCGCACCTCTGTCTACTTCCTGTCTAAAGTGTTTGCTGACCTCATTCCAAACCGCATCCTCCCCGTCTTCATCTTTTCTGCCATCCCGTACTTCATGATGGGTAAAGTAGTGGCACTAACTTCTATAAAATCTTCTCTGGCCAAATGTTGCACGTATCCTTCTCCAAGACGACAATCCCTTAGTGAATTGTAACAAAAATCCAAAATGGTGAATGAAGCAAGAGAAATGTCACAATTTTACAAATTGATCATATTGATAAATGTTATGCTTTTATTAGAGTGAATTGGATCAATTGTGATGAAGAACGCTATCTGTATAACACAGAGTTGATGCACATGTAGAGTGTTTCAGATCAGACTCTTGCCGCCATAAAAGACAGCTCCCTATGTAGACAGCAAGAAAGATGTTTTGTCCTCTTGGAATTGGCCAAAATAAAAAAAGTCAATTTCTCATTGTTATTGTGTCACAAATGATTAGCAACAGCATCTCCTAAAATGAAACGTATTAACATGAATCACATTAATAACTTTTAAACTGGCTTTTTTTTCTTAATGAGCTCAGGTCTGAAGCCTGATGTGGAGGCGTTCTTCCTGTACTGTTTGACCATGAGTATGGTCAGTCTGTCAGCAGTGAGCTTGGCCTTCTTGGTCAGTGCCAGTGTGGGCTCCTTCGCCATGGCTAACATCCTCATCGCACTGCCTTTTGTATTTATGATGGTGAGTTTGGTGGAACAGATGAGATTTACTTTGGGGCTGATTCACACACAGCGTGTTTTTTCCATTATATTGCGCTACTTTTCTATTGTTTTTCTATGTAGTGATGCACTAGACGGACATGATTGACTGTTGCGCTTGCTTCTTGTATCTCTTTCAGCATCTTGTGCACTCAAGTTAATAAATAAATATATATATATATATCACTTTGTTGCACTATTGTGCCAATATGCCTAAATTAAACTATTGGAGAAAATGTGCCAGTTTCCAAAATAAAGTCTTCAAACAACCCAGGTGTAAAAATGCTCTTAGATTCCAGTTCTAGGAAGTAAATGGAAATTTTTGAGATGAAGGTCATGTCTAGATGCTAACCCTCATGGGATTCATGCACAGTATTTTTAGGAGACGCAGCACTGATTTTCCTGTCCTCTGTGATTACTCAGGTGTTTGGGGGTTTCCTGGTGAACCTGAATTCAATGCTGAGCTGCATGTCCTGGCTGAAGTGGGCCAGTATTTTCCGATATGGCTACAATGTAAGACCATAAAACATCACAACACATTTGAGGCTGTATATGCAGTTTAGCAGTAACCCAATCAAATGGTCTCTCTTCAGGCACTTGCCATCAATGAACTAAAAGATCAAGTCTTCACCAGTAACTACACCAGGTAAGACTCATTCAACTGCATCACCTCTGGAAAAAACAGAACTATCAAAACTGTTGAGCTGAAGTGGCTACAAGAGGTCAGTGAGAAGTTTTAATTTCACCTGCATACCTAAGAAACTCTCTCTTTGACTGGCAGGATGACAGGCGACATGTACCTGGATCATCAAGAGATCGACCACAGCACTTGGGGTTTTTGGCAGAACCAGGTAGCTCTGACAGGCATTATGTGCGTGTGTCTGATTCTTGCGTACGTGCAGCTGCGGCGGATCAATCGCTGGAAGTGATGGAATGACGCTGGTTGTGTAATCAGTGTCACTCACTTTTTAAAATTCTGAACCTTGAAATACTTTTCAGCCTTTCAACCATAAAGCCTTACACAATCCACATAACTCACTACTTCACTTATCTCATCTTCTACCTCTGACATGAAGTATAAAATTGTATTAAAATTTGTAAATATTTCATTTGTTGTGAACTAAATATAGATGCTGCGAACCTGAAGAATGATACTTAGATTTCATGCCTTTCATGTGCTTATATTTTGGCTATATTTTATAGCATCTTTATGAGACATGCAGCATCTATTGCCAAGGATGCTAAATTAGTAAATCTCACAATTTGTAAAAAGCTTAGTTTAAAAGAAAAAATAGGGCAGGGTCTTGGCTCTATCCATCGTTTGAGATGTGGACGTTGCAGTCAAAAATGGAGGCAGATCTGAATGTGAACTTGCTTTTGAGGTGTGGTCACTAACAAAACAAGAAATTGGGAATAAAATAAAAAGGGTCCATTATCAATGCATGAAGCACTGCTCTCAGTCGCTTTCAAGATGAGTAGCTTTATGTTGGTCAAAGTAGCGAATTTGCGTGATCCACTTCAAAGTCCCTATCAAGAAAAGGCACTCGGCGGCCATATTTGCAACACCTCCGGGCAGCTATTTCGGGCAGCCAAGACCAAGTCCTATTTGAATGGGGAAATCCTGCTATCTCAAAAACTGCGTGGTGAACATATTTCAAATCAGCCAAAAAAAATCTGACATGAACTGTCCCATAAATGTTGTTTCTTACGCAGAAATAGCGTAAAAAACAACAACAACTAGCCAAAGTGTATGTGCCGTCCTAAGCGCGAGTCTCGGGTTTCTATGGGAACCGGAGCTTCTAACTGTACCTGCAGTGATGCTATGATTTTATCGATCAGCGATTGGCTCTTTTACTTAGAAGGCGGGACGTATTCCGCCATATTGCGCGTTGCAGTTTCTCCAATTCATCACCGCGTCCTAACCAGGTATCTTTTCCATGTTAATCTGAGTTTTTGTCCCAACCAGCTGCGACAGTGACACGCTAATATTCTACTTATTATTTCTATTTCTCCGTGACACCCGTCTGAAACCGCAACACAAAGTATGGCAATGATAATATCAGGTACTGTTTGTGCTTTAATTAATTAATGTTAAAAGCGTCTAATGTGAGTTTGGATATCGTCCCATGTTCCCAGCTTTAGCTGTAATGAAAACAACACTGGCTAATTCACCTCAGATCTTGGAAATATTGGGCACAAGAACGTGAACTCAATGCGAACAAACAAGTGTATTCTCTGACAAAGATTGGTTCAGTCACTCCGTATGTACTTTAAACAGTGTTTAAATTGTGTAATATTTATTAATTTTACTATGTACTTGCCCATTTCATTGTGTCTGCTGTGCTCTTGCCAAGAGAGCCCGCCCACACTCTCTTCTGATTGGCTGTGGTTTTTGATTGATTTTATCGCTTCTAATTGTCGCGTCTAGTGTGGACAGTCAAATTGCTCGTCGCTGGAATATTATTTCATCGCGCCTGGTTAGGACACGGTGCATAACTAATAGGACAAGAGCGAACCATAATTCCATGTCTATAATCTTTGTCTACTTGAATATTAACAAAATCTGCAAACTTTTCATCAAGTGAAATTTTTGCTGGCAAAATTCGAGAGCAATGGTAAATATGACCACACCACAGAAAGGGGTGGGGTTAAGACAATGATTGGAAAACTCGTGTTTACATTGCTAGAAAGACAGATCAACTAGAATATCAAGTTAATACATATGAAAATTCTACAGCAGAACTGAATGGCATTTAACTTGCCAAGCCCAGAGAAAAAGCATTTACAAACAAAAGTCACAGAATGGGTTTGGAATTTAATTTTAATTAAAAAAAAAAAAAAAAAAGGCTCAGTCATAACAGTGTGAAGCACAAGGATAAAATTTGACATTTATCAACATTTAGGGGCAGTGACTGATCAATCAGCGAGGGGCAACAATTAGTGGATCAAATGAACAATGTCAACATAACTTTTCCCATTAGCTCATTAATAACAGACAAAGTGACAGAGTTAAAGAATCAACATCCATTAGGACCAAAATGTCACCCATTTAAAAAAAATAAGTTTAAATCACTGGCCTTGCAGATGTATTTGCAATTAAAGAGGGAGGCAGGGATATTAGAGCATCCTAAATCATTTCATTTTCATTCTTCACAGGGGTGTTAGACTCCTGCTTCCATTAAAAAGGCACAATCCATTTCCATATATACTTCTTGAAACACTCTTATGCATGTGCATATTTAAAGAAGCATTGTACAACTAAAAGAAATTACTTTTAAAAATAAAAATCCCCACAATAGCGCACAAAAAAAAAAAAAAGAAAAAAAAAGTTCCAGTTTCAGTGCAAGTATTTCTCATAGATACACCGATCAGTCTTACCTCCCTCCAAACCCCTGCCCCCTCAAGTGTACATGTCCTTTCAGTAAAAGCCTTCTTCCCCCTGAAACAAGGCTGGTAAATTAGCTGTGACAGATCAATTACAAATGCCACTTTTTAAAAGAAAATCCAAGTATTGATTTCAAAACAGAAAAGCAGCGCTACAGCAATTCTCCTTTAGTTTCCTAAGATTGTTCTGGAACACTTTTCATCCTTTAGCTCCATACGTGACGCCTGCAGTGGTCCAAGGCCTATGACACACAAACACCAGAGCTTCATTTTACATCACAGTCTATTAGGGCTGGGCGATATGTAAAAAAATAAATCGCCTTAAAATATTGCGATATCCGATATAATATCGTCTAACAGAGCCCCACCCCCGTTGGAGACCACATAGACACTGTAAACAGTTTGGCTGCACTTTCTGACAATAGCCTGCAAATCACTAGGCATAAACTTAAAGCTAATGTTTTATATTAAAGCACAAACTAAGAAAAGAAAAACAAATCTTTAATTCATTTATGTCAGTGTTGTTAATCATTTCCACACTGCTCTTATCAAGAGTTTGAAATTGTTTCATGAAGAGAACTGTTGAATTGAGCAGAGCAGAGTTCATTGTAAAGGTGGACATTCTCTTTTTTTTTTCCTCAATTATTTTGATAATGAACAGGCTGCGATGTCAAGCAAGTGTTATTGACGTGTGCCGGCGTGATCACTTGAACTGCTTCCTTACACCAGTGAAAACAACTTAAAATACTAATTTTTTTGGTCATACATAAACTGTAGAGTTTAATTACATCTGTGTACACAAAAAAAAAAACCTGTTTTTGTAAAATAAAGAAAACAGGTACTGCTTTCTTCCGTCAGTTTTTTTTTTTTTGAACATGTTTGCGTGGAGAGTTGCAAAAAAATAAATCAAATAAAACAGCATATGGCTTCAGTTTTTTTTTTTTTTTTTTTCCCCTTTCATTTTGTTAATCTGTTAATTGTTTAAGTGAATATATTTATTCCTATTATTTCTTTATGTATTTATTCCTTTTATTTAGGCTATGATTTTATTTTGCGCTACAGGTGCGTGATGGTAATCCTCCTTTTCTTTTGTTTGCGCGTGTAAAACGAAACCACTGGAAAACAAATGTTATTTTTAATGAGTTCGACAAGATTTTAGAATTAAAAGGCTAAATTAGAATGGATAGCCTAAATGTCTGTTTAAACAGAAATGAACATTAGTGCCGCGGGTAGGCTATAGGCCTAGGTTGATATCAATACACAAATCCAATATAGTTTGTCACACACGACAACTGTGTTTACGGGAATATTTTGAAAATTTTCTGTGCATTTGTCCAAGAAATAACCTATGAGGCGGCTCATAACCAATATCAAAATGTTAATTTTATAAAGAGTAGCCTAGGCCTATTAGATTCCTGGCCTTAAAAAAAAAAAAAAAAAAAAAAAAAAAAAAAAACCTATTCTGGAATCGCATTTACTTATTTCTAACCCTATTAATTAGCTACAGAATATTTGCTATTGTGAATAAATGTGTGAAGGATAGCTACGGGACTAGGTTAAATAAATGTGCATTGTTTTTCCTCGATATTGGCGATTATAGTCTGTAACTTTAACTTCTTATCGACATCGCGATACTTGCAAGACGTTGTCAATATATGATAATATTGTCATATCGCCCAAACCTTAAAGCCTATTGTTGCCCAAGACATTATATGCTCAAAACATAAATTGGCATCTTCTGTAATGCGGAAAGGCAATACTCACATTACAGCGAGAAGCAGTCTCCACATTCTTACACCAGTATGCTGGTCCCCAGCTGCACTGTTCCAATCCCAGCAGCCTCTGCACTGCCTCAGGACATGCTCCCAGCTTCTGTATCCAGAAGGGGGAAAAAAAAAAAAAAAAAAAAAAGAAAAAAAAAGGCTCAGTCTAGGCTCACCATTTGATCACATGATTTGAGTAAATGCTGTATAAATTTTACCATGCACACAAAGTCAGGGTCAAGCGCCTGGAGCATCAGCTGCACCAGCATAGGTTCATACTGCTCAATGAGCTGGTTGCACTGCAGGGAGGAGGACAGCACAGTCACATACACAATATGGGTCACTGTGAGGAAATGTTCACACTTGTATTTAAATCAACACTGGCATTTATTTACCGATAACACAGGGGGAGGTGAATCGCATTTGAAGGAGCGCTCCCTTTTGCAAAATCGAAGGCAAAGTGAAAGCTAAATCACGCATACTTTGTATATAGGCCTATAATGATGCTCAGGAGCTGTTGTGCTCCAAATCCTCTGTCATCATCTTGTCAGTCATCCTTACTCTTGTACAATAAGTGAAATCTGACTCCTGCTGAGACTCTACAGCTCGTGCTGTGTGGAGTGGAGCAGACGCTTTCAGTTTATATTTGTAGCATCTGTTGTCCAACTGAACTCAATTTATATTTTTTTAAAAATGGAAAATAAAATCCAAAGACAAAGCAAAAAATGCCACAGTGGGGAAGTAATGTAATCTGTGTATGACCAAACACTGTAACACAGACTACCACAGCAAGCCTAATACACAAACACTGATCTATACTACAGGCTGATTCTCAACGCAGTTCAAATAAATCAGAACCAGATTTGGCAAATCAGAGGTCACAAATTAATGGTATACTGCATGTTTAGAGCCCTATGATTTATGCAACATGGAAAGCACAGACTGAATCCAGTCATAAGGAACGGAAATTTATAGTATGATTCAAACGGAACTATATAATAAATGAAAAGTGAAAATTTGGGCTGTACATGATCAAATCACAATCTGGACTAGTGTCTGAATATCACAAAAAAAACAAAAAAAAAAAACAAACTGATTTCAGCGTCTGCCGTCTCACTATACGTAGACATTCAACATGAACTTCATCTTCAGAGCTGCTCTGACTCACTTCACCAGCAATACATCATTCGTTTCATAAATCTATCGTCAGATACACACAAGCTGTGTCCCAATACAGGGGCTGCGTCCTCCAGAATGTACTTCAAGTAATAATAAATAATAATAATAATTATTATAATTATTAAAACAATTCTTTTTAAATTGAATTACGTCGAGATTTTAAAAAAAAAAAAACTTGAGAAATTTGAACTGAATTTGAATCATTTGTTGGAAGCACTGCAAATGTGAAGTATGGATGCAAGAAACGATATCCATTATACTGTATACTGTACGTGTGACATGAAAGGTTTGACCTACCTCATCTCTGACTGAATCAGGGAGGAAGTTGCAGACCTTCCTCACAGCATCCTCGATCTCTGCCTGAGTAGCATTCTGCTCCAGGATCCCATCCACATAACGCACTGCCATCTTACACACGTCACAGAAACCGCCTGCCTCAAATTGGTCCTTGTCCATTACAGCTTTACAAGACAGGAAAAATAAGCAAGAGCAAGGCAATAATGGGGGGGGTGGGGATATGTTTGATTATGCTGAAAAACATCACTTACGGACATGGCTGACCCCATTGCAGAGCGCGAGGAAAGAGCAGACCGTTTTGGGATTGGCCTCCTGCATAAGCAGCTCAATGATGGCCTGTCCATAGGTTTCAATAAGGTCCTTGCACTGAGCCGTGAGTGAGGAGGGCAAAATATTACAGACTTTCTCCACAGCCTGCACAATCTCTTCCTAAAATTCACAACAAATGGCAACAATTTCAACAGGAGAATCTTGTATACTTATCACAGATTTATAGCAATGTGCTAGTCCATCTAAAAATAAATTGTCAATTTATTTCACCCTCATGTCGTTCCAAACCCATTAGATTTTCATCTTTGAAACAAGTGAGGATCTCTTTCAATGAAGGGATGGAAATCTCAAGTTTCATTTAAAGTCCATTCCAAACTTTAGTTTAGGTTTTTATTCACATAAGCACTGGTCGACACATACAGCACATCAAATAACGTTAATAGAAGCACAATAGTACTTGATGCACAGAAACCAATGAGGCTTCGTAGTTTTGGGTCACTGGACATTTAATGAGGGACAAATCCAGGGGCCTGCACCATGAAGCTGGTTTAGCTGGCTAACCACCTTAGTTTACACAAACCCTTGTTTTTAGGTACCACGAAGTCTTATACCAGTGTTCATCACCATAGTAATTTGTGCTCCACAGCTAATCTGTTGGGAGGCAGGTTTTGTTCTGGGTAAGAGGTCAAACTGAAATTGGACAAGTCAGCTGTCAGCAAAGTGAACATCTGCTGCAATAAGTCCCTGCTACCCATATCACACTTTCAGTGTGTGCACACTCCATAGTTAACCATGAGCTCAGGATCAATACCAGAATTCAAAGGAAGTTGATGACCAGCATCATGGAGCCAAAGCCTGATTAGGTTGTCAACTTGAAACTAATCCTGTAACAAAGTTTGTTCCGCTAGTTCTGCTAGGTGTCACTAAAAATCATTTTGAAGACTAACAAAAGTCTTGTTTGGAATTACATGAGGGTGAGAAACTGACAAATTTTCATTTTTGGGTGAGCTATTATTTTAAGTCTCAAATGTGGCTCATCCAATCAGAATTTACAGAACTATAAATATTGAAATATTAGTGGTCTTGTTTTGAGTATTTAATCCAAGCATTTCATATTGCGACGCAATTTTTCCACTGATGCCAGATTTATGTTATTTTTGGTTTGACTTCAAGTTATGATGAGAAAAATCTGAGTATGAACTCTAACAAAAACGCAGTACAAGTAAATTGTTTTGTCTGACTGTGATGGCCATTCTTGGTTGTTTTTTTTTTGTGGGTGCATTTTTTGCAGGGGATTGTTGGCCAACTGCCTGACTGCAAAACCAGCATCCAATACACTTTCATAAATCTGCTTTCTCTTCAGTGAATGAGGACCTTATTACATCAGTCCCGACTGCTGATAAGGTCATCTCACTGGCTTAACCTTTTAAACCTGAAGTGTACCACTGGCTAAAAATCAAATGTAGCTTTCATGTGACTTTTTCACTTATAAATTCATGAAATATGCATAGATCGTAGAAAGTGGCACATCAGTACTAACAATGGATGCTCCAGTCCAAAAATCAACATAATTCATTGCATCGATCACAAGATATTCCTGCGTGCGTGTCTCTCAAGTGAGGAACGACTTTCTCATTCATCCACTGAAAGTTGCGGATTATCATGGATCTAAATAAAACACATTTATAGGACAAAGGTCTATGCGGCAAAAGTAACCGGTGAAATGTTTCGAAATGTCTCTTGGCACAGCACCAGTTTCAATAAAAGGTTATTTTTCAGTCTAGTCATTTTACATACTTTGCAAAAAGAACATTTTTGAACAGCAGCGAAAATCAGTTACCATGAAAAAGCTGCATAGTCACTTGAATCAGAGCAGGAGCTCTAGGTTACCACAGAAACCCAAGTGGTTTGTTGTTAATTTCTGTCGTGACATGCGATGTCGCAAACATCACTGAACACACACTTTGGCCGGTACAATTTTAAATATATTATTATAAACTTCGGTAAGCTGTACAACACAGGAATTGCTGATCTCTAGCGATGTCGAATTTGTTATCGATCTTTTGTTGGGAAAGGTTGAGACCTGGCGAGCCACATGATTTCTGTCAAAGAGCCAGGTGTGGCTCGTGAGCCAAAGGTCCAGACCACTGCCCCAAGGGAATAAATAAACAGAACCTTGGTTCTAAATGCTGTAACTTTTGATTACTTTATACCATTACCACAAAATTTGATCCAGATGCAGCTCACGTGTAGGGGAAATTCACCAAGGGAGGGGAGAAAAAAAAAAAAAAAAAAAAAAAAAAAAAAAAAAAAAGTCCTCTTACCTAATTTCCTTCCTGAGTTATTGCATGTCAAATAAGAGATATGTACATATGTACATTTTTTCAGCAGTTTCTCAGCATGAGTGTCCAAATATAATAAATTTTTCTAAAAATGTAAGCCTTCTATCAAATGATACCAACCTTTTGACTCTCCTTGCTATAGTTTTGGAATTATGAGCCTTTACTTTTGTGTATCACTCTAAAAATGCCTTCAGGGCTTAAAGAGTTAATTAACCCTTTTGACATCTCATTGGGGTCTTGCTTACCAAATTTGTTTCCATGTGTTCTATTGGTGTACTCTTTGTTGCAGCCTCAATTTAACACAAAATAACAATGTTGGTTTCATACCTCAGATGTGTGATCCTCAATCATGCTCTCAAGTTCCTTCATCACAAACTCACAGATGGCACACTGAGGGGAGTCACGCACTCGCACTAGCTTCTGTCAAAACAAATGCATGTGCATCAAGAAAACATCCTGCATTTTTACACCTTCCCCACTTGTTGTTGGCCACGATTATTGCTAACATCTTGTAGTCATAGTTATTTTACATGATCAAAATTGATAACCCCAGGAAGTTTTACATTTAACCTAACACATTCTTAACTTCACTATTAAGAATACAGAAGCTATATGATATTGTACCTTAGCAGGCTTTGCTAGGGCAGGTGTTTCAAGTTTGGCTGCAGGAAACATCTTGACAGCAGGGATGGATTTGGCAGGCATCAGCATCTCCATGGGCACAGCCTTCTTCTGAATGGGACAGAAGCCAGCACGACCGCAGATGTCCTTGGGTTGCTAGAGGCATGGTAGGAGGCACCAACACATTCATTGAGTAACATTTCACAATGACGTGTCAACATGAGCAGAATCTCAGACATGCACTGACTGATATGCTTAGAACATCTTCCAGGATGACATCATGCAGCATCCATTGCAACACACGTCGCCCTGCCAGTCCGATGACTGCCATGCATACAAACACAGGATACGTGCAAGTACGATTTGATGTATGGCAAAAGTTCAACTAAAACCAACTTATTCATCCAGTTTAACATGTTGAAATGAGAATGTGTGCTCTTAGGTAGGGATGAGGGGGGAAAAAAAAAAAAAAAAGTTTATTCCAATTTATTTTAAGGGCATTTCCCATTCCCCCCAGGTCTGATAAAACTCAACTCAGTGCCCTTAATGCACAATGCCACACTACATGCAATAGCTTCTGAGCATATCCCCATCATTCGTCATGTTCAGGGACTCGCATGACCCAATATCATGAGATTGAGGTAAACTTTCCTTAATTAGATATTACATGCATTTTGCAGGGCTAGGACAATATTCGACTCTTGATTCGCAATGAAGAGAACCTGGAGGTTAGACTGGACTAGGAAGGAACTGCAGTCACCCGGAGTACATGTCCACGAGGCCATTGGTGCCGACCTGAGCTTAGTTTTTAACAGCAGATGGCACTGTGCTTTAGAAACGCGTGTACTCTGCTTGCTTCCAGTTCCTTTACACCAGTGGTGCCCAATCCTGTTTGTGGAGATCTACCTTCCTGCAAAGTTCAGCTCTAACCCTGATCAAACACACCTGAAGCAGCTAATTAAGATCTTCAGTGGTGATCGGAATGTTATCCGATCAACGTGTCCTGGTTTGGAGGTAGTCAAGGACGCATTGTGGTCGGATCTCCGTGTAATGTAAACGCGATCCACATGATCTACATTCAGAGGGTGACGTCATTTAAATCCCTGCCCAGTCTCTCTGCGTGGCTGTCAGAAAATAATGGACTGATGCAGTTGACAAGAAATTAAAGTTCTTTGAACTTTACAATAAACATCTCTTTAAAACCGTTTATTTAGACTTACATGATACCTTGTGTCATTTTTCATTTTAATTGTGCAACATTATCTAAACGAGGTGATTGTGTATGTTTGTTTCAGTTTATTAATCTCCCAATATTGCACGCTATAACCAAGCCTGGATGATGTGACTTGTTTAACACGATCAACCCGGTTATTTTTCAACCGTGTAAGTGAAACCTTTGTTTATTTTTTAATTAATGCCTTTTAATGTGATGTGCGTTCTTTTATTTCTTTAATACAAAGTGTTCGGATTCTGCGGTTACATATTTACACAAACAATACAAATGCTTGCGCGCTGCATGCGATCATGAAATGCGTCAATTCTCATAACTTAAATTGATAGATTAAGTTCTCTATTTGTGATCGATTGTACTTTTGTGGAATAAATCATAAATACCATGCTGTGTGTACTGCATTGATAGGCTAAAGTGAAAGTTGTTTTGCACTATGAAGCTTCGGCCTTTCGAACGCACCCAATTTAAATATTATGCGGGAAACAGAAATCCGATCAGTTATCCAGATACAGAGGCCACTTGATGTGAACAAATGTAAATGTACCATGTTCTCATTGGCTCATCACAGGGATTGCATGTTAATGCCAAGTGTAAACGCAGCCTTTGACTGTGTGGTTAAAAACCAACCTAAAGCTGCTGTTAAAACAATGCTCAGAATTGAGTCGAGAGAGAAAATGAGTCTCGATCCAGAATCATTGTATTGTGAATCAAGAAAATGTTTTGTCCCAGCCCCTAGTAATTTGTTAGTAAAACTAAAGTGTTGCACATTTTATTTGTGCAGTGATAAGAAAGCATTTAAAGTATTTGCAATTTACTCAAAAGCACCACAATAAATAAACAGTGGCGCCTGTTACCTACTGACTACAGACATTTACCATATTGAAGAAAGAAAGAAAAAAAAAAAAAAAAAAAAAAAAAACCCACCCCATCAGGCAAATCAAAAGTTCTGCACTTTTCACACCCACTTGAACACTGGCCAAATACCAAAAATACATCATGCAAGTAAAGGGGTGCAAATATTTTAAGTGTGGGTATTGGGACAGGCTCCAAGTCAAGATCCACTCAGAATGATCCAATCACTTAAGGAGTCAATTCAAGACAGAGTCAAACACATTAATTGACCCTGGGTCCCAATGTGCATACTATCCATCCTAAATAATATGGGAGATTAGAATGTGTGTGTCCCAAAGCAATGCATGTTGAAGAGTATGCCAAAAGTCCCCTGATGGTCTACTATTTCTGGTAGATTTTGTGGAAGTGTGGATCTATGCACACTCCAATATTGCCCACAACCCATTGTGCTTTGGAGGATTATGTTCAGAACTACAAACATGAATAAAGTGTTCAACTATAATATTTCATCTGCAACAACAATGTGAACTCTTATAAATATCTGTTTGGAAATATCCGTTTTAAGTGAATCATTATGCAAAAATATGGAGAAGAGTTCCCTGCATGAAAGACCCACGACTGGCACTTCTCTCCAATACGGTAGGAAAATAAAAATAAGACTACACATTTTCGCTAACACCGTAAACTGGCCGGTTAATTATCCTCTATCAGTATTAAACCAATTTCATTTTAATTTAATTGCCACTGAATGTATTCAGGAAACAGGGGGCTTTAATGTCACTCCCATCCTTCTGGGGAAGAATGCAGACAGAACCAAAATGGCACAGAAATTAAATGATCTTTTTTTGTTGTTAAATACAAGTTACTGAATAAGAACCAGCACATAGTTCCCAACCCTACTCACAGGTAGTGTATTATGGGTGATGAGTTATGATAATTGATGGTTAGTCTGGTACTACATCTACAAACAAAAAACCCTCAAGGTTAGAGCCATTTTAAGTGTGTGAGTGGCTACTCTACACAACAGCACAGATTAGCAATGGTTGCTTGGATTAGAAGACAGCACAGGTGATTAGCCACATGACAGATTAAAAGACAAACTAGGATGAGACTAGCAGCTCAAGAGAAACATACCTGCTCCTGAAGACCAGAGCAAACAAAACCGCAATAGAAAGAAAGAAAAAAATGAAGGTGGGAAATAAAGAATGGGGGGGAGAAATAGACAAGTGATTAGAGATGCAAATAAAGCTGGCAGACAGGCAGTGTGTCTTAACAGGAAAGGGAACACAAGCAGCTTTGCTCACTTGATTGACCAAATTTCCAACAAGCTCTACATATTAAAGGGGTCATATTTTAATTGCATTTCTCCCCTGAGGTCCACTTATAAATGTCAGTCATTTATGCCGCAGTCAATTCATTTTTCGACAGATTTCCACCCTGTCTTTGACCCTTTAAACAGAACGCTTTTTGCTGCTTGTGCCTCTTTGCGAAACAGGATTGTAAACTCAAACAATCCCAACAGTTTTTAGCCCCATCATCCTGATCCTGTTTAAAAAAAAAAAAAAAAAAAAAAAAAAAAAAAAAAAACCCTTGAGCTGCTCATTTGATCCATATTGTGAAATGCACATTGCTGAAATGGGTAACACTTAAGTTTCCATTAGTTAATGTATTTATTAACATTAAATAACAGTGAGCAATAAGTTTGTTACAGTATTTATTAATTGTTATGTTTAGTTAAAACCTGAACAATTAAGTTAATCTCGAGTCCATTAAATATTAACAGATACAACTTTATTTAAATGTATTAGTTAATGTTTATTTCATTTGCTATGATTAATCAATGCTTTAGACGCATTAGTTAACATTGTTAACTGCAGTTAACACTTTACAATAGGCTTCCATTTGTTACCCTAAAAATGTTTATGTGGGCACCTGGAAGAGAGCTGCAAAAGTGTTTCATTTTGAAACTCATGCAACTTCCAATAAATGCTCTTTCAATGGGGAGAAAGTAGAGTTCTGGAAATTATATACACTATGATAAGAACATTAAATGGTTCCTCATATGACCCCTTTACTCTGTGGAGTGCCACTAGAGAACCTTGAGCACAATTTTGGTAATGGAGAATGGAAGAATGAAACCATTCAAGTGCCTACACAAATGAGAAATTTTAATTGTGCAAAATTACTTACCATAGACATGAGCTGTTGAAAGACCAGTGGGCCGTACTGGCTGATGTACTGCTTGCACTGTTAAAGGAAAAAAAAAAAAAAAAAAAAAATTATTTTAAATAAAGATGTAACCGACAAGCAATGCACACCAGAGTCATCTTTACATTGAGCACACAAACCAGGTAAACCTAATTCTCATGTTCTCACCACATCAGACATGCCAGGTCCCAAAAGTTCACACTGGCTCTCCACTTGTGCGAGCAGAGCGCTGATAAATGAGGCGTTGGCTTTGGCCTCCTCCTGAGTGTCAGCGAGGAATGTAATGCAGTCCTGGCACACATCTTTAGCCATCTGCACACGAGAGAACACCAATCAGTTAGGGAACATACAGAATGAGATTAATTCAAGCATGTTTTAATCAGCAGCTGATAACACTGTTGAACTTGAAGAATGTTATGCAATTAGAATCCCCGTTAAAGGTGCCCTAGAATTGGAAATCGAATTTATCTTGGCATAGCTGAATAAGAGTTCTGTACATGGAAGTGATATATAGTGAGCCTTAAACACCATTGTTTTCTTCATATGTAAAGCTTGTGCATGAAAAACAGGCGAATCTCAACATCACACTGACTGTGACGCAACAGTCGGGATCATTAACATGTACGCCCTCAACATTTGCATATACCAGCCCATGTTCAAGGCAAGGCAGTATTAACATCTGGAGTGGCACAGCTGAATCAGACTTTCTGTAGGTATTGTGAAGCATGCAAGCAATGACAATAGCGAAAATGGTAGATTGATCCATAATAACAGTTCATGATCCATGATATATTTAGTGATATTTGTAAATTGTCCTTCTAAATGTTTCATTAGCATGTTGCTAATGTACCATTAAATGTGGTTAAAGTTACCACGTTTATGTTTAATCATGTTTCTTACTCTATTCACAGAGACCAGAACCATGTTATTTTCTTTAACCCGAAAATCTGTAGTCTGTATAATTCATAAATGCATCATACTTAAGAGTCTCTTCAACTGTGTGTAGCTTTAGCCACATTAGCCATCGTGCAGCACTATGAAACTCATTAGCTCTAACTCAAATGTTAGCAAACATCCACAAAATACATGCCATACTTACATGATCTGATATGCTGCATCACAAAGTTTGTAAAGATCCATTTTGAGTTATATTGTGAACTTTAGTATGGTTTATGCAATGTTTATTGGAGTCACGAGTATTTAAAGGTGTACACACCAAATCAGACCATTTTTAATGCCACCCCAAAATAGGCAGTTAAAACATGGTATAATTTATAAAAAAAAAATAAAGTATGGGGTATTTTGAGCTGAAACTTCGCAGACACATTCTGGGGAAACCTTAGACTTATTACATCTTACATCGTAAAATGTCAATTCTAGGGCACCTTTTAACATACAGGTGTGTGACAGCTTTACCTGTTTGGGGGTCTCCTTGATTTTCTCTTGGGGGTAGAGCAGCTGAGGGATATTGAGCAGGAAGGGGTTAACACGCTGGTTCAGGTCCACTTGAGGGATCTCATTGGACATGAGCTGAGCTTTAGCCAGAGCTGCCTGCTGGGACACACACAGGCCCATGGCACCGCACACCACACCGGGGTCATCCTGTAAGATGAAGGGAACAGACGCATTGTAGAACATGATAGACACAAATAGGATCTGCAGCTGAATACACGGACCCCTTCAGTTCTTTAAAGAGGATTGTGACTGATGCTTTGAATGACAGATGAGGCTCAATGGGAAGGAAGAGACCATTACACAAAGGCTGCTTTGTCGATAGCCAACCACCGTCGCAGCACTAGACCAGTCTATTCACACTACAGCCTTTAGTTAGTTTGTCTATGAGTTTAGTTTTCCCCAGTTTATTTCAGCTGGGCAACTTCTCTAACTGGTTTGATTGAGTCGCTTATCAGGGTCATGGGTAGTTTAGTTCACCAGCATGTTTGAAAGTCGCTGATTTCTTGGTTTTGTAAAAGCCACAACTTTGATGAAGTAGTAATGAATAGAATTACTCTACTGTTGTACTCTATAGGGTCTGATGTAGTCTCAAACAGGGTCAGGCAATATTAAGTCATTTGATAAATAAATACATTTTACAGACTGACCTAAAATAGACCTTAGTCAAATTTAGGGAAAAAACAAAAACAAAAAAAAAAAGATACACATTGCAGAAATTATGCACATGTTATTTAGCACTACTACATTTTTCCTTTGCTTTTTTTGCGTACGGGCGACAACACTGTCAAAAAGATCCCCTTGCACATGGATCCAGCAAAATGACTAAAAATGCAGTATTCTGCTGCCAGGCCAGTAGTTGGTGAAGTCACTTTGTAAAGAAACACTCCACGCCTATAAACTGAACACGAAACACATGTGCATAACTGTGCTTTTGCAATTTACATGGAGACAACAACTGTATCATTTTCAAAAACTTGAACTTTGAAACCCATTTCCAAAAAAAAGGGTTTTCAGGCCAACAAAAACATGTGTAAATGAACAGCCAAAATGCATGTCTTCCGTTGTTGTTGAAAAAAAAGGCAGTGTAAGTGGTCCCCAATACCAGCGTATATCGATTACCATAAATTTAAAAAACCCTCAGTCAACTACTAGTTTGATGTTAGGTTGGCATGGTGCTAAGCTAAGAGCTCAATGGCAAAGATCTGTTCACACCAAGGGGTTTTAAACCTTTTAATTTGAATAAACTGCTGTTAATGCATCTGTTCAGATAATCTCTTTTCCACAACACTGCAAAAAGCTGGTTAATGTTTGGTCACAAAACTATAAGGGCTTTCACACCAGAGGAACCTTTTCATAGTTCCTATAACTTCTGGCGGAAGTACCCGCTTTTTGCTGTTTTTGCACTGCAGAGTTCTAGAGTTTAGTTCTAGAAACTCCTTTTGGGGGAACCAATTCATTTCCTACTTCAGAGTAGGGTCTAACCCAGCACAATAGGAACTACCACAGTGACAAGTAAACGCACACGAAACACCAGCACCTGCCATTTTTAAACAAAGCCGTGAACACACAGATTATAGCCTATACATGTACTTCACAAACTAACTTTATGAACATTGAAAACCATGATAGATGGACCTCTCAACCTTTATAAGGAGAAAAATCCAATGCAACTTTGGGCCAAGCAAAACAATTACGTACCTGTTCAGATAGTGACGCTGGGCATCAACTACACAGCAAATGCAAATACTTTTTCATATACTGTTCACTTTCTTTGTATAACAGTTATATCTAATAATGTATTTAGACAGGACTTAAATAGATCATAAACAAAAATGGAGCACTGTGTCCTGGCTCTGGCATTCTCAGCGGTCAAAAAAGTCATAACATCAAGTGTGGCTTAAGTCACTTCAGAGTTCCTACTTGTGGTGCGAATGCAACCAGGAGAATGGCCGCAGGGGAACGATTAGTTCTTGGGGAACCACCCTGGTGGCTAGCTCCTAGAACTACCCGGTGTTAAAGTACCTTATGACTTAATGGCACGCTCGAACAGACTACTTTTATAAGCTACAGTGACTAGCAGAGGAAGAATCCGGAACCAAAAGGGTTGCCAAACATTTGTGTTTGTGTGAATGGGGCATAAGGGTTCCGTGTCAGGGCTCAATACATTAAAGAGACATGAGATGCCTTAAGGCCAAAGTATACCTTTTTTTTTTTTAAAAAACACGTACACTAGTGTTGCAGTCTCCGGTATTTTGTTGTTCCATCTCTTTAGTTTTGTTTTCTACTGTGAAACGGCCCAGACCAGTGTTGCCACCTTGTGGAACAACTGATTAGTGCAAAACAACTTCAATGCACATGTGACCTGTGTGTACAAAGTAAAAACCAAAGTATACTTTGGGCTTTATTTTAAGCAAATAACTGGATGTTTATGATACAAAACTCTTTATTTAAACAAAGTCTAAAATTGTTCATTAGGTTTGTAACAGCATGAATCATTGTCTTTCTGCTCGAAAAGAGGTTCTGGAAGTTTAGTTCTCAACTAAAAGGGAAGCTGTTACTCAATTAGTGGGAAGGAAGGGAAAGTATTCAGCTCACCAGCTCTCCTTGGATGATGCCCATGAGAATGGGGAAGTAGTTGTCCACAATCTCCTTGCACTGGCTAGCCAGGCCCTCATCAGGGATCAGCTGACAGGCCTTCTCCATGTATCCAAGGAGTTCGCTCTAGATTAAAACAAGACTTAGACTTTGACCTCCATTAAAAGTACTCAAAACTCCAGTGTTATCACTGTTAGCATACCTCTGTGGCATTGTCCTTCAAAAGCTGCTCCACCACCACCAACACCTCTTTGCACAGATCACATGGCACAGATTTCTGCAAGAAAGAATGTTTTATATACTTAATGTTCATGAATTATGCACTGGCATACTAAAGCGCTTCTGAGAACCCATCAACGCACCATCTGAGGCTTGCTCCACACATTCTGTTGGCAGTGTTGGACGGCACCACAAAGAGAAGCAGTCTTGACATTCTGGCACCAGTAGGGGGGACCGCGGGCACACTCCTCCGTACCCAACAGAGGACTCGCCACAGCTAACAAAACAGATTCAGAACAGGTTCAGAACAGCTGCAATGGTCACACAGACCCATGCAAAAATCAAGTAGCACATCATTTTGTACCATCTTCCTGATTTATTTGATCAGCCTGCCATGTTAGTTTAAAAAAAAAAAGAAAAAGAAAAAAAGCGGTTTAGAACAGGTTTTGTATTCTAATTGGATTGTTGTCAACATTGAATAAGGAAGCGGTATCTATTCATTAATTTTCTGCTTTAGGATGTAATTCCATTCATACAAAAAAAGTTAGTGACCAATAACAGGTTATTCAAGTGTCTTTTGGGATTTGTTCTCCATTGAATTCTAATCAAGTTACATTTTGGCAGCTAAAGTTTGCTTCTAAAACACAAAAACAAACTTTAGGCTTTCACAATCAATTTCTGAGCTGAACTGCTATTGAGACTAGTTTAATATGACAGAGCAAAGTTACTTTGCTTTACAGAATTGAAACTGGATTTAAAGAGAGTGGAAGAAGGAGGGGGGGGAACAAACAAACAAAAAAAACTGGAAAGTCCCCAGAACTTGAGCCAGTTAATACTGATTCCACCAAGTACAACGCCTAATTATGGTTCCTTTAAAACTTCCCATGAAATGAGTCAAATCAGGAATAAACAGGCTCATGTGAAGCCAGTGCCAGCAGATTTCTAGTTTCCACCTAGAGATGATCATAAAAAAAAAAAAAAAAAAAACAATCCAGTCTGTTTCCACCAGCTCAGCATCAGCCTTTCTAGCTGACTGAACAAGACAAGTTGACACATTGCCCAGATGTGAAAGAGCAAGAGCACTTTTACCAAATGACTGTTGCTGTATTTTACTGTAATGAATTATAACACCGTAATACTCATGATTCCGTCAATGAGTCAACATCACATGATTCATAAATAAACTATGCAAACTTGGAATCATCCCTAATGGCCAAATCTCTTATTAAACAGAAACCAAAAGCAATAAACACCAAGTATCCAATTACCAATGTAAAACTGGGGATGGGCATTTGTGTAAATTTTTCATATTTTTTATCAGAGCTGATGGCCTTGTGGGTCAGATGGAATCAGATGACAGCTTGTGTGCCAAAGCAATTTTGGCTGCGCATAGAAAAGTTACTACATTCTCTGGTCTGTCAGTTCTACAAAGGTATCTGAAAAGGACAATACATTTGCAACATCTTTGCAGATCGCAGATCTCACCCACCCCCATGGTAGTCTATGGTACTATGGTAGTCAGTGGGGTTTGGATCTGTTTGTTTACTGACATTCTTCCAAATATCTCCCTTCGTGTTCAGCAGAACAAAGAAGCTTTGGAACTACAATTTTCATTTTAGGGTGAACCAAGTGAACAAACCGTTGTGAAATAAGTTGCATGTGTAACAGTATATTGGATCAGTGCATTCAGCCTTAAAGTAACAGCAGCTTATTAATGTTAAACAACAAAAGACAAAAAAAAAAAAAAAAAAAAAGTAAATGTAAAAATGAATGTATTGTTCCTGCTCTTTAGTAGATTTAGCAGAACTAATCTATATTTAAATTTATACAGTGAGGACTATGCAGTGCTGTTTTACATTTGATTACGGTCTGTTGATAAAGATTGTTCTGTGGTTTTTATTTGTATCACCCATTTCACAGGAATGCTTTATTTGTTAAGCTGTTCCTAATCACTATAATAAAACTGTAGTTTTAAAATGGTTATGTTCAAAGCATTGTTTCCCACGATTTTAATTCCTGTGCAAGTGCATTTATGCCGCTTCACAGAAGCATTAAACGGTCTGTTTCCCAAATGCCACACTTTATATGCACCTTCGTTCTGGTGGACGAAAGTGGCTGCCACAACATGTGCATGTACATTAAGTCCAGGAGACTGTAGGGTGTCCCTTTGTCATTTTAGCTTTCAAAAGGGTGCTCGCGAGCACCCTCTTTGTAGCCAATGCCGTTTGGGACAGGGCCTTAAAGGAACACTCCACTCCAAAAAAAAAAAAAAAAGCTCATTTTCCAACTCCCCTAGAATTAAACTGTTGAGTTTTCATTTTTCGAATCCATTCAGCCGATCTCCGGGTCTGGCAGGGGGTCACAGGCGCTGTGCAATATCATTGCGCCTGGTAAGGCAGCAAAGTTCCTTGATTATTACGCCGGAATGAGAGTATAGTTCCTAGCCATATTGGCCTAGAAAAATTGCAACTTCTCATTTTCCGTCAGTCTTAGTACACAATGTAACTACAGAAGAGTCAAGTTATAAATAGAAAAAAAATAAATAATAGAAACTCTTTGGTCATTTGAGCGACATGCTAACGGTCTAATCAGATTCAATGAACTAAGCTAAGCTAAAAGTGGTACCACCAGACCCGGAGATCAGCTGAATGGATTCAAAAACGATAAAACTCAACTGTTTAATTCTAGGGGAGTTGGAAAATGAGCCTTTTTTTTTTTTTTAAGAAGGGGAGTGTTCCTTTAAGAGTTGTCAATTCACGTTCTCTTCTTATATTAGGCCTATTTATTTCGGTGATTGGTATCGGCCAATACTGGTTTCAGTGATCTGTAATTGGTGATCGGGGGGGGGGGGGGCAATGATCAATGACCACTAACTTTAAATAAAGATTAACTTAAAGTGATCATTGTTTTTATGATTCACTGTCACGGTCAAGCACGAGTGCTCATGCACATCCCTATGAAAAACATTGTTTGTTAAACCACCAGGCTTTCACTTCTGCTCTGCCACTGCAATCCATAGCAGCTGTCAAAAACAAATCATAAACTGCCTAAAAACAAAGAGAGAGGTGAGAAAGTGCAGACAGTACAGATTATGGCAGAGCGCTATGCAATAAACCTATGGCCCAAGAACTAGCTGTAAAACTAGGTCATTCACTTTGAATGACCATGGCATTATTCAAGTTATGAAAGCATTTTGCCCTACACACCATAAAGTACTTACATTTTACAAACACGATAAGTAAAAAGAGGATTCAATAAAAGATCATTGCTAGACAGAAAACAGTCAACTCATTGTGGAATGGTAGCTGACAGCATGTCAAGTTATGACATGAAACTTCTTATAACTGCATATGCAGTTTGTGCGTGTATGCTTATGCTCATATGACACTAGATGGAATCGGTTTTTAAATTTCACTGGACTGAACAGCAAAAAGCTAAAACTGACAAGTATAAAATGGACATGGATCTAGAAAATCTTTATTAAGAAAGTCTTAATTTGATCAACTACATGAAATGCAGAAGTGATTCCAGTGATAAGTCAAGAGCAAACGGTCACATATTTGAAATGCCTTTTCAATCACAGCACTAACATTTTATAAATGGTCAAGCTCAGAGTCTATCTGGCCAATAGTCTATCTGGCCGTCAGCTTCCTCTTGTGCAGTTACTGAGAAAACTGCATAACAAGAAGTGAAAGATTCTGTGGTTGCGAGGCATGTGGTTTTATTAATAAACCATTTTTCACAAGCTATAAGCTCTCTGACCACACATATGAAAGACTATGCTTTCAGACCTCTATGCTTCCATGAGCAGATCTCTCTGCAAAAAGATGAAGTTAAATTGACACTAAACAACAAACAAAAAAAACAAAAAGAAGAGGATGTGCAAACTACCCACGTAGCACGGCTCTGATCCCTGGAAGTGAGAACAGACGTTATTTTGAGGTCTTAAGAAACCAAACTTGCTTGGATACAAACAACGCCGCATACGATTGGTCAGATCTCAGAATAAAGGAAACTTAAGAGTTAAAACACAGTCTGAGTACATCAGCATCAGGGCAACACTGATAAACATGTTTCATTTACCGTGTCAACATCCAGACACATGACTACTGTCAAAGCTCAAAAGAAAGAGATAAAGTTGATGAAATCATTTAAATCGATCAAGCACGAGATGAACGTTAGTGATGCGTCGTAATGCGGAAAAGAAAAGAAATTAAAATATAAGTAATACATTCATGACTACAATAAATAGTCATTGAACCCATCCTATTTACGTCGGATTCAGACAGAATAATCGGCAGATAAGTTACGAGTTAAAATATACTTTAGTTTAGACCAATTAAAAATATCTGCGCAACAAACGGATATATGCTTATAAAAATATAGACATCGGCTGAGTCAACTCAAATAAATAAACTTATTTTAAAAACGTCATAAGATACTTATCGTGGGCTCAAATCTGCTGCTTAACACTTAGCCAGTTAGCACAGCACGTCAACACTCGACAGACTTGCTAATAAACAAACTGGGAATGCAATATTAATATAGCAATTATTAGTTAAGATTCTTCTGTTCAAGAAAGCCAGAATAAAAAAATACGTTAGGATGTGTATTTGAAGATAACATATCCTCGACTTTCAGTAACCTACATGACATGTTTACCAAAACACTTCCTCCGCCATTAACTGCGGCTATGACACATTTCTTACAACGAACACACACAGAATAATGTGGAGGTTAGTAAAACCATATATATTACCCGTGGAGATAAAAAGAAGCGCGAGAAGCATCATGACTTCAGAAAAGCTTCTTTCGAACAGCAATATCGTGTTCTGACTCTTGTCTGGGTCGGATGATGGTGTTTGTGCTGCAGTGAATCGCTAGGTCGTGTGATGAAGCTTTATGCTGATCTCACTGTCAGCTGACCTCGTGATTTGGGCGTGTCTATATGGGACAAAAATATCATTTGAATTGTGTATTTTTGTAGTATTTGTGAGTTTTACAAAGTATTGATGTGGTTTATGTCTTCCATATATTATTTACAATTTTACAATGGTTTAAAATTCAAACAATGGTTTGATACTTTTGTATGATACTTTTCGTTTTTCTGCTTTTCTGCGTAATTGTTTAATGTTAGTTGAAAAGCCTAGAATAGGATTTTTATACCTAAAATAGTGTCATAACGTGAGCAGCTATTGGTGCATATTGTCACAAAAGGCCAACTGTATTTTGATGTTACATTTAATTTCCATTTGCTATTGCTATTTCTGCAATTACAAAATCACCATGTTTTGTTGGACACCTACTGTGGTAATAACACGGTATTCTTTGAGTACCATGTAAATACCACTGTATATGACAATTTCAACTGTACATATATCATGGTGTTACCATATTACCATCCAATACCTCCCAGCATTGTTTAAATTGACCTTGGAACATTTACATTTTGACCTTGGAACATTAAATGACATTTACATTTGTGCAGGTTTTTACATCATTTAATAAGATTATATATATATATATATATATATATAGTTTTGCTTGAAGGTAGTAGATAATATCTTTATAAATGTGATAGAACTGATGTGGTTCATTCCTAAATTTACACTCAAGTTGGTTATATTAGCTTTTCAACAATACTTCTACTGCAGTTTAAACTACTTGGTCCCAGATTTATGTTTCTTTCTTTTTTTTTTTTTTTATCAAAAATTGTTATGACTAGGAACAGCTTGTCCAAAAATAATAGCTACTATTATCAAATATAACCCCATGCATAAAAAAAGTCCAATTTTTGATGCATTTGTAGTTGTAGTATGGATGGAATAAGTTTTGAACACCTATTTAATTTTACCTATTAATGTAAGTGACTCTTATAAGATTAAGACGATTCAAATTTACAGTTAGAAAACATCTTAAATGAAGAACCCTTGAAAATGAAAATGAGTCTGATGACATTAGTCAAGGGCAACCTCTCTGTATAAGATAAAGAATAAAACCACTCTACAAAAAACGAGATTAAGGAACAAAGTAGTTAGGGTTATGAACTGTTATGATAAGAGACTGAGAAAAAAAGACCTTTGTATTGTTAATTGCAACATCTTGTTTGATTTGCTTTTAAATTGATTAACACTTTGACTGAACACTTTTGTGTGTAAACTGGCGTGTTTATTTTATATTCTCTAAAAGGAAAAGATTTTTTTTTTAGTCTTGCATACTTCTCATTTTACTGTCCTAAAGGTAAATCACTTATGCTATAGCTTTCCTCTACACCACTTAAATGTATTTCTTTATTTGCATGTCCCTTTTGTGGAAGAAAATTACTGCCATAGACGGAGATAAACAATTTCATATAATTTATTTCTGAGCATGTAACTGAAGCAGATTCTGTCATACTAAAATTAAATACTCAAAAAAAAAAAACAAAAAAAAAAACAAACAAACAAAAAAAACGTTGATCCTGCAAAATGATAATATGTACAGAATTCTTTACAGAAATACATATCACACATCATTAGCTGAAGTAAATGCACTTCTCCAAAACCATAAAAATGATGCTGGCATTTACTAGCTTGTTGTAAAAGTCCATTCACATAATCCAGCAGATGAGGTGATCTTCACAGTCCTATAGGGGAAAACGACAGGAATTTACTTATAGTACATATGATCAACAACAGTCTTATTAAAAAACAAAATGACACAGAAACTCCAGCAAAATTTGAGGACTTTGACCCCAAAAACATTTGAACACTTTGGCATAGATTTCATTGCATATCAATGCAAGTGGCACCTGAAAAAAAAATTATACTATGCGTGACCTTTTTTCAACACTAACTAGGGATGTAATGATGTGTCATAATTCGATACATATCACAATACTGAACCAGGCCATTGTCACTATCCACGATACATATTGTTGCATTTTTGTATTGCGATATATTGTGACACGATATATTGTTACACCCCTAACACTAACTTAATTTTTCTTTATCACTTTTGCAATGACTTTAAATAAAATCAAATTTTTAATGGAATATTTACCTTTTTTATTATTATTTATTATTATTTATGTGCCTCGTAATCAAAATAACTCCCCATTGCAACAATATCTCTTCT
Organism: Elopichthys bambusa; assembly: GCA_037101425.1. Classification (NCBI taxonomy): domain Eukaryota; kingdom Metazoa; phylum Chordata; class Actinopteri; order Cypriniformes; family Xenocyprididae; genus Elopichthys; species Elopichthys bambusa. The sequence goes on from CM074443.1 coordinate 5,319,228, forward strand.
CTGATGACGTGTTTAATGCCGCAAGGGCTGAACAAGCTGTCACTCACATGAGATCGACCAATAGCAAGAACTCAGCTATCCTAAAGTCCACACAGGTGTCCTAGCGAAGGGGTTCGTGACCTTAACTCCTTAATAATGTTCAAATACTACTTAACTTTTAACAATCTATTCATAGTTTTATATTAGTTCCAATCTGAACAGAATATCCCAATCCTCGGAGTAAAAACAGATCAGGGAAACATAGAGATTCTCACATTTAACGGGATGTGGCACTCTTTGCTTTCTCATTTTGTAGGCCACAGCCCTGCGCCTCGGAAATCTCAACATCTTTCTTTAAAACTGTCGGACGCAGCACGTCAACGTCTCGTTCAAGTTGTTCTAGCAGCTCGCTGACGATATTCGGCGAGGCGTGGAAGTCAATGGAGAAGTATCCACCGTGCGTGTGGCGATAGTTGTGTTTGGATATCTTGTAGGGCAGCCTGCGTTCTCCGAGGTTCTCCAGACTCCGGACCACAGCGCCCCGCTCGAACAGAGTCTCCACCGTGCGCCGCAGGACAGCCGCGGTCTCCGGCCTCTGCATCGCCTTTAAGATCACACACAGCTCATACCGCGGCATCTTCTAGTGCTGTTTGAACGGATGAACTGGAGCGTTTATCTAAAAAGATAAATGTAGCTTAATGAAAATCTGTCACAAAGCCTGCTCTGAAGTGCATGTGTACGTCTTCTTCAAGGAGAAACTTGTGGAACCATACGTGTAAGTTTGATGTAGTACTCCACCTACAGCATCGGAGTTGTACATTGTAGGAAAGCATGTTTCTGGCTTGTGCGAATGTGGGAGTCTTGAGACAGTAGGGCATGTTTTCCTGTAATGTTGAAAGTATAGGGCAGAAAGAAAGGTATTCTTTTTTTAAACTGGCAGGACTTGGAGTTGAGGCTTTCTCTGTTACATCTTTTTTTGGATACAGTGACAAGCATAAACTTATCTCCAAGGCAGTTCTTTCGTTCGTGCATGATACAGGACTGTATATACAGAACTTAGTTCAAACTTTGACCTGTGGAGGGCAGTAATAAGCAGCGTCCACACTGCCGGAATTGTACAAGAAGAAGAAGAATCGGCTTTCAGAGAAATCGATTACACTTTATAATAAAACCTTGGCTACTGCCCATGTGTGGGGCTTTAGCAACTTTTAGACATTGAAGCTCAAAAAATAGGCTAATTAAAGAAAATATGTAAAGTCAAAAATATAAAAACAATTTACAATGTTGGAATCAATAAATGTATAACACTTTTACAGACCATATTAACCCTGTAAAGCCCATTATAACATGAATTTCTAAGGCCTCTAAATTATCAACATGATCAAAATTTTGCTTATCTTATTTTTTTTTTTTTTTTTTTTTAAGCAAGTGCAGCCTTAATATAATTATAAAAACCACATTCAGGTCATAATGTGTATTTTTGCTGTGAAATCTTTTAAAGATTTTTATAAAGTAAATGTGAGAATAACCTTTAGCTATAGGCTAGTTTTAGTAATATTTCAGGATGAACATTTATTGAAGCTACTTAGGTTTACTTGATTATCCATACATAATGTTAAAATGTGAGTATTAAACATGAAAACAAACATCGGGCTTCTGAGGAACATTTATCTCTCAGTCATCATTGTATCACATTACAGTATATGTTTTTCACCCACAATAAAACTACAGAGCTTTGGTCATAAACCAAACGTTTAAATATAATCTTACTTAGACTTATAGGCCTTATGTGCCAGAGAAACAAGCGCGCAGCCATCTTTAAATGTCGTCTTTGAACCTCCGTTTTGCAGTAACGTTATCTCCGTACATTTCAATGGTTATGGCAGCGCTGTCAAAGAATAATTAGCTGGTGAAGTGGATTTACTTGTTGTAGAGTTAATGGAAGTTATCGTGAGCACTGTACAGTTTAAAGCAGATGTCTTAACAAATGTCAGTTGACCTGGAAGATTTTAAAACGAACAGTTCATTCATAAATACATAAGATCACTGTGGAAATACAAACCGGAAGACAACAGACAACGAGCGCAGTGCTGAAAAGGGGCGGGGCTGCATAAGGTCTTATAGATACATTTTAAGTCGTCTGCTTAATGCTAAGAAAATCTCATTCAGTTACATTAGCCTACAAACTATCAGAACTATGACAACTATCCCGATCTCGTTTATTATATATATATATATATATATATATATATATATATATATATAAACAAGTAAAATATATACAGAAGTTTCTAAAAGTCGAAAATGTAATAATCGTACATTTAGTATGACGCACTCATTGTGCGCCATTTTCAGCGGCTCCACGTGACGTTGAAATAGCCATTCGCGCTCCTCTTCCACATGAGTGCAACGAAGATGGCGCAGGACGGCAAGGTGCCCAGCGATCTCTATCAGCATGTGTACTCGTTTCTCGTGGAGAATAAGTTCGCCAAAGCTGCGAAAGAGTTTTTGAAGCAGGCTAAAGTGGTAAGAGCTTTTTTCACGTGCTTATCAGAACCGTCTTGCGCGCTGTTGTAATAGTGCTGCAATGTGTCGGTCGTGGCGTGTAGTTCTCCACACGCGTGGGGACTGACACGCAGTTTGTGCCGAACACGTGTTTAAGAGCCGCTGTGTAGAATGTGTTTAAATACATTTAATTTTTGCTGGTTTTTTATCATTTCGACCTGTGCCATATTACAGCTGTTTTGTTATACGTTTAACATTTTCTTCGCGGTACAAAATTAATTCATCACGATTCTCTTAAGATTTGCAACAGGTTGAGTGTTGGACTATGTTGGAATCAATAAACTATAAATGTATAACATTTTACAAACCTTTGTTAAACCTATAAAGTTTGGAATATCAAGAGTAATACATACAACATAACAGATAACAAAAATAAACAAGAGTGCAAAATTGTGGAATAAACTACACTCATACAAATGTTTTATGTAGCCATAGAAGTTGTAACCTAATATCTTTTAGTCACCCCAAAGTTGGAGTTTACTTAAATATTCAAATGCTATATAAAATGTAAAGTTTTATATTTCAATTTTGTACAAATATTATAATCTTAAATCTGTTTCCTGTCATCAGAAACCCCAGGACCAAAATGAGGACAGTCTCCTAGACATCTTCAATTTCTGGGTGAAGTATGTATAAGCTGTCTTTTAATTATTCATATTGCATCTATTTACTCTTGCTCATGATGGTAGTTTTGTGGTAATTTCCACTGTTGGGTTGTAATTACAACTTGTTTCCTCAAGGTCCCCAGAAACCAAAAAGCGTAAAGCTGTCACCACTGGCCCTGCGGCAGTAAACGGACCGTCAGCCAAGAAAGCAAAGAAAGATGCAGAAAGTTCAAGTAGTGAAGACTCCAGCAGTGAGGAGGAAGCTGCAGCACCTGCTAAGAAAGCCGTACAAGGTACATAGCTGTCACTTAGTTATCATAATCTCATGGGGACTTCAAGTGTTCTTATTAGGATTCCATTTAATGATTCACAAATTGGACTTCATTGGTTGGACTGTATATTGGTATTGTATTGCATTGCAATGAAAATGTTATTGTGGAGTAGAAAGTGAATGTATTTTTTTTTGATGAATGCAGTGTTCTCTCTAGAAAAACTTCATGAACCTAATTTGGGTTCTTGTGTGTGTAAGATTTGTTTATGAATTGTAAGTTCAATGAACAGAAATCTTTTGTAATATTATAAATGCCTTGACTGACACTTTTGAATGGTTTAATATGTCCTTGTTGAATAAGTTGTTTCAAAGAATATTTTTATTTAATTGACCCAAGACTTTTGAACGGTTATGTTGTAACACTACATTGAAAACTGATGCGAAGTATTATGTCCTTAACAGTGAAAGCTCCCGCTCCAAAGAAGCCAGCAGCTGTAGCTGCTAAAGAGAGCAGCAGCTCTGAAGACTCCAGTGAGGATGAAGCTCAGGCTAAAACAGTTGCAAAGGTCAGGAAGTTGATGCTGTTTAGGTGAGCATGTGTGGGATTTCTCTGCTAGGATGCCTCTTCCTGAATCTCTGCTTGTTCATTTGTTGTACAGAAACCTGTAGCTGTGAAACCTGTGGCAGCAGCCAGGAAGAAAGACACCAGTTCCAGCAGTGAGGAGTCCGACTCTGATGACGAGCCTGCCAAAACTCCAGCAACAGGTGAGCTGGAGCATGAGTTCACATTCTCAATCACTACACCTGTGTGTTACTCTAGGTATAATTGCTTACTCAAAGTCAGTTACACATTCAAAGTGATGATCTGTGGTCTCCAGGGGCCAAGCCTGTGGCAGGGACCCCTAAGTCGGTGTCCACTCCAGCACCTGCAGCTCAGAAGAAGCAGGAGAGCAGCAGCAGTGAGGACAGCTCGAGTGAATCTGAGGACGAGGCTCCAGCTAAGGTACTTTAACATGCTAACATACAACATAATCATGCATCGGAATTCAGTGTTTTTTTGTTTTTCCCCCACAAACTTCTGTTTTTGTCTTCTCGAATGATTACAAATAATCGTCATGATATTGGCCCACTCGTTATTTATCCTGAAAAAGTGTTTTTTCTTTGGGATTTGCGTTGGTATAAAATCTTTGCATTGGTTACAAGCCTCCACTTGCAGTCATGCTTGTGGTTGTCAGATGCAAAGAGCTTAAATCCCCCAAATAGAGCTTTTTCCTTAAAAGGATATATTTTCTTCCCGGTGTTTTACTTAATCTGTGCAATCTGGCAACTCTGTGCACGCGCTCCCTCTAAATGCGGAAGAAGCGCTGATGATCTGAAAACAAACGTGCGCTGGAGTTTAGCGATCTCCACAGCGAAATTCTGCTTCAATGAAAGTGTCATACAGCCAGTCTTTGTTTCTTCACAAGCCACTCGTACTATTTGTGTGACTAAATCTGCCATGATCAAACCTTCAGCGATGAATTGCAACACGGATCTCCACCTTACTGTTTGCAGAATGCACTTTTGCAACCTACGTGACAATTCAATTGGGAAAATGAACATAGTTTGGAATTATTGGATATAATTTTAGGAGTTTTGCCATTTTATCTTCTGAAGTTCCTAAAGGTTTTACCAGTTTTCATAATGTTAATCATACATACACACACACACACACACACACACATACATAATATCAAAGAGCATCGTTCTTTGCTTTACAAATTTGCAGGGCAATCTGAATCTGTGGTTTGTCTCATTTGCAAACAAATTGTGTTGCTTGTGAATACAGATTACAAAGCGCTGATTACGCTGGTATTGATTTACCATCTAACGAAGTTATCATAGTTGGTTAAATGAAGTTGTTGTGCCACCTACAGGCCTTTTGGGTAAAGCGTAGGTTGGTAAAGAACGTGCAAAATGGCCATAACTACATGACCCTTTTTGATAGAATAATCATGATTAATAATCGTGATTAAAATTGAGCAAAATAATCATGATTATTAGTTCAACCATTATCGTGCAGCCCTAATATGGCATATGAAGTTTTTTTTTTCTTTTTCTTTCTGGTTTGTGTTTTTAGGATATGATTATAAAATTATATAAAATTGTTAAATGTATGGAGTTAATATTGTGCCATAATTAAACAAACAAATCCAGCATTTTGAAAACAAACATGATCTGTTTTGCAAAGGAAAAATCAACTCTCAAACAAAGTGATGTGCAAATACAAAGGTCAGTTTGAGCGAAAACGCAGATGAGTAACACATACATGTATTGTTTTACAAATATAAATAAATGAGCCTACATTTCACAAATAAATACAAACCATCTTACAAATGGCATGTAACCTTTGAACAAATACCAAATCTAGTGCATACAAACGCACTCCTGTCTGTTACAATTGTAAGACACTTGCCTTGAGATCTCGACTTGATTTTCTCATAAAATGTGCAGGCAGATTTTCTCACAAATGCAGTTGAGTAACTTCCTCTTCCAAAACAGCAGATGGCGCTTTGCTATGGGTCAATTTATGCTAGTCTCCCGAGAAAAGCCCTGAAACATGCATTGTTTATAATGATGATAAACTTTGTTTTATAACACCTTTAAAAGTTGCATCTCAAAGTGCTTTACAAGAACATACAAATAAAATACAATGGAATAGGGGAAATAAGATAGAAACATGCATCAAAACATATTTCAAGACATATATATATATATATCTCAAAATAATCACGTATAGAAATAATTTTACAAGGAGTTTACAGCTGACGAAAATGAGCGGTGAACAGGTGAGTTGGCCGTTTCTCAATACCAAGTATGCAGAGTTTGGTAATTCTACATTCTTAATTCTACATCAGCAGCAATCTTGATAACATCACTCGGCTCGCTCTGGCTACTCCGGTTATCTTTGTATGTATAACCGCCAGCAACATGTTATACAAAACATGTTATAAAACACCAATCTGCCTTTCTTCATTTAAACATATTAATAATAGCCACACAAATTTGGTTCAGGCAACGCTTACATTGATTATCTTCACTGCATGTACAGTACTGGTCAAAAGTTTGTAAACATTAAGATTTTTTTTAACTGGAAATAATTGGACTATTGTATATTTCAAAATGTAATTTATTCCTGTGATTAAAGCTGAATTCAATGTCACATGTATACTTCAGAAATCATCATACTCACCATCACTTATTTTTGTCAGCTGAAAACTTCTTGTAAACTTTTTTTCAGGCTAGCCTATATGTTATATACATATATCATCAAAATGTTTTTTATTTCCCCTATTCCATTTTATTTGTATGTTCTTGTAAAGCACTTTGTTTTATAAGTGCCTTTAAAAGTTGCATCTCAAAGATTATTATTATTATAAACGCATGTTTCAGGGCTTCTCTCGGGAGACTAGAATGAATGCATGACATTAACAATAAGATTAATCTTTTAAAATGCAGCCAAATGACAAAATAAAATTCCTTTTATTTTTTGGCAAACAAAGTACTGCACAGCATGGAGACATTTAAATTCAAAGTTGCTCTTTCTGCGGTTTAAAGGGTTAGTTTGACCAAAAATTGTCATTATTTACTCACCCTCATGCCTTTCAAGCCCCAGAAAGGTAAAGACATCATTAAAGTAATCAAAGTAAAGCAATCCTTGTGGTTTATTCTCAGTTTTATGAGGTGACACGAGTGCTCTGTTTGCACACAAACATTTTTACAAAATATTAATCCCCAACGCACATTCAGGCAACAATGTCTGCTCTCGTGTCAACACTCATACGTTGTGGTGCTCTCATGAACACGTGTTTTTTTTTTTTTTTTTTTTTTTCTCTCCTTCTCTCTCTGTGACTATGATAAGAAGGCTTACCTCCTTTTTAAACTTTCTTAGCATTCATTGATAATTATCAGCATCTAATAGTCTGTAGAGGCACTCAAAACCCTCCACCCTCCAGAACTAGCTAATTTTACCCTTTCAGGTAAATCATGACATTTATAAGGCTAGTTTATTCTTTTTATGTACTTTAGACACCAATGTGAAGATGAAGAAATCTTCAGTTTTCAGTTCCACATTTAAATGCACTTTGTTTTGATTTGAGCTTGATATATTCCTCTCACTTTATCACAGACAGCAGTAAAAGCAGCAGTTCCGGTGAAGACCCCTCCAGCCAAACCTGTGGCCACTGCAAAGTCCAGTAGCGAGGAATCATCCTCAGATGAGGAAGATGCCCCTCCTACTAAGAAAGCCAAGACTGGTATTACTGCTTTCCTTTCACATTGGTCTTGAAGGTGCACTAAGAAACAGGTTTTCTTTCCAAACACCCAATATTAGTGATCTTGGACTGTACTCTGACAACTTCACCATGGGTGCAGCATTCACCAGCTCATGTGAGCTCTACATAACATTAAACTGCTTTTCTGGACCATACACTATACATGACTATATAAATCATATATAGTCATTATATTTGAACAATTTAAAAAAAACTTTAGTGCACCTTTTATGAGTCAAAAGTGTTTCTGAAAAAAACAAATGTGAAATTAAAGAGCTCTCTATTCACAGGACAATTCAGTGCCGTCCCGCCCCCTGGAACACTGACATCTCGTGCTCCAGTCAAAGCCTCCGGTAAGAGTTTGAGTTGTCCTGTAGAAAATACATCAGCAATAAGCCGTGAGAGGCCATGCATTACTCTGGGGTGTTAAAATGGTTGCATTATTGATAATCAAAGTAAACATTTCCTCCAAGATTTTTATGGCCCTTCATTGGTTTGTAGCAGCATGTGCTTTCATGATTCAGCTATAAATTAATCATTTTTAATACAGGAAAGTAATCCATAAATGAAATTGTGTTAAGGATGCACCGAAAAACAATTTTCGGCCGATATTTTTGGACGCAAGAGAAAAACGGCTGAAAATATACGCCCCCCGCCCTTCAGTGTTCAGCACTCGGGTTTAACTTTCGCTCTAGCTGCATCACTGTGTGACGCTTCACTCAATATTTCGCTCTATGCTCTCAGCTCAGTTGTTCACGGCCCATGAGAACGCTGTACTCCTGTACCGCTCATGCTCATCGTAAAAGCAAAGTCTGCTCAAATAACATGCAGACATGAAATTTCTCTGTAGTAGACTTGTTTCTGTTTGCAGTAGCCCTATACTGTGCTGTAACATGCCGTTCTGGGCAACACTGGTTAAATGAAGCTATCCTCTCGTTCACTGATCTGTTCTGCTCACGTGTGCTGATAATAGCATCTTTGTAGAACTATACATTATAATAATTGGTCAAAAAAATAAACCTGTTAAATCTGATTGTTGCATAGACCTGAATAAAGAATATATTAATATTTACATTCATATATTTTCTGTCCAATTTTAGTGTTACTTTAAAAAAAAAAAGTGTGGTTATTTTTTTGGCTTTTGTTTTTTTTTTTGTTTTTTAATTTTAGTATCATTTAAAATGATTACATTTAATCAAAAATGATAATACAATTAAACAAAAAAAAAACAAAAAATTAAGAAATCTTTAAAAAGCAGTTTCGGTTTTAGCCAATCTCATCCAGAATTTGCGGTTTCGGCCCAGAATTTGTATAGGGATGGTATAAAATTTATGGTGGTATATAAATATGGTGGTATATGATGGTATAAAATCTATGGTAATTTTTCTTTAGGAGCACTTGTGCTCCTAATTAAAAAAAAAAAAATTAGGAGCACAGTCAAATTTAGGAGCACGTTTTGTTCAATAACGGACATTAACTTTCCTGTTACGTGGCGATTTAGAAATGTTTAAAAAAGTTTATTTGAAGAAAAAGTATGTAAAGTGTAAATGAGAAAAATGTAAATATGAAAATAACAGCCAGTAGGTGGCGGTAAATCAGTAAGTCATTCAGAAATCACCGTTACTTGGAGATGCGCAATAGCTCTAGTGTGGCTTTGTTTGAAACTGTTTTCACAAATTTGAGCAAAAACAGACAGTACTGTGGCTAAAAATGTCACAATGTCAGCTTGTTTATTGGACTTGAATCAGATCAGTAAGTATCACATTTGCGATCATGCCAATACTTGGAGAAACGGGAGTATACTCGTGTGATAGTACTTAACTTAAACATATTAGGCTTGCTGCGATAGATGGGATTACCGGTGTTCAGCCACAACACTGATTACATCACTTACCCTCCGTGACCACAGCACCAGCCCCACCATCGTTTTGATTTTTTTTTTTTTATAGTAATAATTTCATTTCGTTAGAAAATACAGTTAAACAGCGTCTGCTCAATTCAGTGAGCCGAACGAGAGACAGATCAGCTCAGGAGTCAGATTTCACCTCACTTCGCCTCACTTTTCTGAATGACAGGATGAGGGATGAAGATTTGGTTGAAAAGCAAAATGTGAAAGTGCATATTTAAGCGAGGTGGTTGTTGTTTTTCATTAAGAATAATAATGAACCCACCCACCATTCAAGCAACTGCCTCCTCAAAACTCTCTTCTTTAAAAGTAAAAGTAATATGCGCACGGGCATTCATAACGGTGCATGTTTTTTTTTTTTTTTTTTTTTAAATCAATTTTTGGAGGCATTTTTGCTCCAAGCCCCTGTTAATTTCGGACCTTGATTATGATAATCCAAATGTAGTATTTACAATTAATTTGGCTGCAAAGAAACGGCAGCATGAGACGGTTTGGTAAGTGCGCGTGGCTGCATCACACCGGTTGCACCTTTTAAACAATCTTTGAAGTATAGTCTGGAGCGCACTTGCTCTGCTCTGCTGACTGAAGCAAAGTCTTTGAATTAAGGCATGAAAAGCAGCTGATTGCAGTATGAAACACAACTGTTGTTCAGTTTAGATACATTTTGGGAGTTGTACTTTTTATTCCGATTGTAGATCTATTCATGAGACTCGATCGAGTCACTCGCACCGGTGCGCCTAAATATTTTTTCACAGTTGCACGCATCCTGTTATTTTCAGGAGCAAATGCGAGTGAAATGGGCGCACTGTAGAGGCCTGAAAAGGCATGATTTTAGTGCATAAAACATAAAAATTATGCATTGTACATGGAGATTATAGCAGAGGCTAATTTGCATCTCTGGTCCTTGGGCTTTTCAGTAAGAAAAAACATACAAAACAATTAAAAAGGAAATATATATGTATATATGTGTGTATATGTATGTGTGTGTATATATGTGTATGTTTGGTAAATTAAAAGTACAATTCTAGTTTCTTTTAAACTAGCCCTTTATCATTATTATTAAACTTGTGTCAGTTTAATCTGGTAATATTCCAAAGTTAAACTATTTTCCCCCTAGTTGTTCTACAAAAATCAATCCTATAGTTACCATTTATTTAGTCTCTGCCTCAGATGTCACGCCACGGGCCGTTGGCTGAACGTCTGATGCATATGGCACACTTATCTGGAAACACTTCAGGAGTTTCGAAGTTGTCATCTGGTTGGTTGAATTCTACAGGATGTCCGGGAGATGTGTTGCGTTCTTTAGCGGTCCGCCTGGAAACAAATGCAGTGACGCCAAACCTCCTTGTAGAAGAATGCAGTCATGTTTACAACTGTGATAACCAGGATCAAATAAACGCTGGATTTTCAAAAGTATGTGAATTTCGCGGCTCCATTGTTGCAGTAAACTTGCACAACGTTCTTTAATGAATAATTTAATAGATGCATGCCGGTAGGGACATTGACTTTCATTTTTTGTGCCTCTAAACCTGACGCGGAACAAAACAAACTGTGATTGGTTGCGTTACATGTCAGTCAAACGTCGTCTTGGGCAGTCCTTGGCCAATGAAAGCTGCGATAGAGTCCAGACCTTCTGCATCAGTCTGAAGGTCTGGCTACGCGAGTCTACCATTTGTGCTCTTATTTTGGTAACATCTTGTCTCTTTATAAATTGGTAAAACCTTTTGGATTTTTATTTATACATGCATGTCACATTAAACTCAATCTAACTAGGAGACATTTTTCAATCTCTCATGAACAGTCTGAAGCCAGTGGAACACTGACTCTTCTTTTAAAAAATAAATAAAATAAAAAAAACTTCAAGTTTGCCCACAAGGCTTAAACGTTTAAAGACAACAAATGGAAAAGCAATCCCGTACTAAGTTACTTTATATGTTTTGTGCGGTTCTCTCAAACATTTTCTTACCAGTGATGTATTTTTTTTATTAAAGGCAGTATAACTACCATGATGTGCAAAAACTGTACAGTTTATATATAATTCTATAATTTGTTTGTCATGGGGATTGGAGAGAAAATGTGCTTGATTGTTAATGTCAATGTAGGTGTAGTTTTTCTTCTATAATTTCTTTTCCTTTGTGTCTCCAAGCAGCCCCAGTTAAGGCTGTGACTCCCAAAGCTACTGCTAAGAAGGACTCCTCCAGTTCTGACAGCTCTGGTACGGTGCTCTCTGCAGAATATCACCACAAATAGTTGTTTTTGGGGAATTTTTTTTTTTTTTTTTTTTTCCCCTCTTCTGTGGCTTGGAGTGCTAACGAACTGATTTTCTTTTCTCAGATTCGAGTTCAGAGGATGAAGCAAAGAAGCCAGCAGTCAAAGCTGCACCGGCTAAAGCAGCCCCAGCTAAGAAAGCACCTACAAAGGTTGTTCCTGCTCAGAAAAAGGACTCTTCAAGTTCAGATTCTTCAAGCTCAGAGGATGAAGCAGCAAAGCCAGCTGTCAAAGTCACGCCTGCAAAAGCTGCACCTGCTAAATCTACACCTGCTAAAGTCACTCCAGCTGCAGATGAGTCTTCATCTTCTAGCTCTGAAGACTCTGACGATGAGGAGGAGGCCAAGAAACCAGCAGCTAAAGTTGTCCCGGTTAAACCTGCGCCAGCCAAGAAAATGCCAGCTAAAGTCACGCCTGCTGCAAAAGAATCTTCATCTAGCTCAGAGTCTGAGGATGACGAACCGGCCACAAAACCTACTCCAGCCAAGGCAACCCCTGCTAAAGCTGCTCCTCCAAAGACAGCTCCTGCTAAGAAAGATGATTCCTCAAGTTCAGGTCAGTTGTCATCTTTTTATATATATATATATATAAAAAAATGTGTATGTATGTGTGCAATATCACACTCGTGGCTGTGCGATATGGCTGTATATCAGCACGTGTATGCCTACGGCCGAATCACAGCCATGCTGATATACAAAACACGCATTTTGCATTATTTTCTTTTTATTGTAGGCTAAACAAATCAGAAATATACCTGTGCCCACTGACAGCTATGATCTCTCTCGCTTGCAATCCTGCATCTGATAGTTTTTGATTTGTAGTGGCCCTGATACTATGGTTTGTGTAAGATGATAGTGTCCCGGCTTCTTTGCACAATCTCAAGAGCATGTTGGACATCTGATTTACACCCAGAGGAACACTGCTGTACCAGATATTGTCGTTAGCAGCAAACCTCCTCTTGGGCTGCAGGTAAAGTGTTTTTGCATCAGGTGGGATCTTGCTGAGATATTTCTCCAGGGAAGAAACTGGACACGGCTCTTGATACATAACACCTCCGATTCTCCCTGTCGACCTCCAGTGGGGTTTTTTTTTATTTTTTTTTTAATGTCATCGTGAAATTTTTGTACCTTTTCATTTCGCTTTAGTTCAAACGACTTTGGCTTCAGCTGCCGGTTACCCTCCTTCCCTCTTCGTCCAAAGTGTAACTGAATGTCATACCACACTTTATTTAATAAACCTTTCTCTTTCATGCTTGAACAAACAAAAGACAGAATTATGCCAAAATGCCCATTTTGTCGAGTATCATCATAAAAGTAGTCTTAAATAAGTTCAATACCGTCTTAAATTAACTTAGTTGTGAGAAAATTAGATGCACGTCAGATCCATGTCCTGTTTGGCAGCAGCAGGTCTTGGTCACAGCAGCCTAATAAACCAGCTGCTGTGTCTGTCATTAATGTTAATCAAAGAACAAAGAAAACAGAAGTGTGGCTTTTAATAAAGATTAATCTATTTATTTTATGCCGTGAAGACTAAAGTTTGATAACTTTATTCAATTGCTGTATATTTCCTACCTGTTAGACAGTTTTATATAATATTTACAATATACTGTCTTAGTTATTTCTACATTAATTTAGAGAGTAACTGTGAAATAATTACAATATAAAAATATTATAAACTCCATTAATTACAGAAAATCTATTGACAGCAGTTCTTTATGCATACATACAGTAGACTTATGTAAAGCGATATATACTATATAGCAAATCTCAACTGATTATATTGTTGAAAAATGGAAACTGTTAACATACAGCTCCATATTAAAAAAAATAACTCCTGCATGCCGTACTCATGTAAAGTGTTTTTTCTTCTCTGTAAAGCTGCTTTAAAATGTGTTGTGAAAAGTGCTGTTCAAGTAAATTTTATTTGACATTATTTGGAAAAGATCAAGGAACACTTGTCTAATCTACTTTTGTGTTCCATCAAAGCTGGTCATACAGTTTTGGAATGATGTGAGGATGAGTAAAGCGATCCAGAGAAATAGAGTAATGCTATGACAGTGCTGTTGATCAAAATTGTATTCGCTTATCAATCTATTTCACCTCCCACAGATTCAGACAGCTCTGAAGATGAGGCACCAGCTAAACCAGCAGCCACGTCCAAGCCTTTGAGCACTCCTCAAAAGAAACCTGCCACCACACCGGTATCCAAACTTGCAAAACCTGCCCCAGCCAAACCAACCAATAAACCAGCGGAAAGCAGCTCAGACTCAGACAGCTCTTCAGATGAAGATGAGGAACCCCAAAAGAAAGCCGCCACCACACCGGTATCCAAACCTGTGGCTGCCTCAGCTAAATCTACCCCTGCAGCTAAATCTACCCCTGCAGCTAAATCTACCCCTGCAGCTAAATCTACCCCTGCAGCTAAATCTACCCCTGCAGCTAAAGCAGCTGAAAGTAGTTCTGATTCAGACAGCTCATCAGATGAGGAACCGCAAAAGAAAGCCGCCACCACACCGGTATCCAAACCTGTGGCTACCTCAGCTAAATCTACCCCTTCAGCTAAATCTACCCCTGCAGCTAAAGCAGCTGAAAGTAGTTCTGATTCAGACAGCTCATCAGATGAAGAACCTCAAAAGAAAGCTGCCACCACACCGGTATCCAAACCTGGTACCCCAGCTAAACCTGCAGCTAAACCTGCAGCTAAACCTGCAGCTAAACCAGCAGCTAAACCAGCTGGGAGCAGTTCTGACTCGGAAACTGACAGCTCTGACTCGGAGGACGAGACTCAAGCTGCCAAGACCCCTAAACCAGCAGCAGCTAAGACCCTTAAACCTACTAAGAGCCCTGCTTCTGCTGCCAAACCACCCGCTTCAGCCAGTAAGGCCACAGCTGAGTCTAGCAGCAGTGATTCGGACAGTTCCAGTGAAGACGAGAAGCAAGTAAAGACTACTGTGACGCCCAAAGCAGCAGCAGCAGCTAAGCCAGCCGTGACTCCAGTTAGCGCAAAGAAAGCCGAGAGCAGTAGCTCCGATTCATCGGACAGCTCAGACTCTGAGACGGAAGCTAAGAAGACTCCCGCCAAGCCTGCAGTCGCCAATGGAAAGGCTACGACACAAACCCCCACCTCTGCAGCAAAGACGCCAGCCAAAAAGACAGCAGAGTCTTCATCCTCCAGTGACAGCAGTTCTGATGAAGAGGAGCAGTCTAAAACACCGGCTGTGAAAACTCCACCCGCTACAAAAACAAAGGCTGCTAAAGCCAAAGCAGACAGCAGCTCTTCTGAGGACTCTTCATCTGAGGAAGAGGAAGCGACCAAGACTCCTGTCACTTCAACAAACGGTATTATCAGTACTCGGTATATCTGATACCAACGTGTTTTTGGTGCTACTGGCTTTTAAGACCAGTTCTATAACCTTCAACAGACAGTGTTATGTATTGCATAAACTTTTTTTTTTTAAAACAATTTTGCCTACTAAGCGTCTAACGCCAAGTCTCGAGACTTACTTTAAAAGTTTAACTAACTTGACATGATGTTTTATAAAAACATGGCACTTACGTGTGAGACACGAGCACCTTTTAGCACATTTAAAGGGCACATAACACAGTTTTGGCCAATCTCATGTTAATCTTGAGTACCTATAGAGTAGTAGTGCATCCTACATGTCTCTAAAGAGTCTTTAGTTTAGTTTAATCATATTTATAAAAGATACGCTGTAATGAGCCTTTCCGGAAACAGCCGAGCTCCTGGAGGCGTGCCGTGGGCGAAGCTAAAGAGTGACAAGCACGCACAGCTTTTGTGTAGTGAAACGATCAATGGTCAGCTAAACAAATGTATTTAAAGTTATACGTTCGTGTTGTTTACATTATATGCACTTACACGCCGATTGCCGACAAAACAGACATTTGATGCAGTTTTACTCACCACCTGTGGTTCCGACTCATGACTGGGATCTTTTACCGCTGTGACTGCTCCATCTTTGTTTCAAACGATCTGCAAGTCCAGTGTCAAACTGGGCCTTGTTTATAAAACCATAAGCGCTGATCCTCGTTTTTTGAAACTTTGGCCATGTTGAGCATGAGAATCCAACTTTTTAACAGTAAGTCAGAATGACCTTTTAAGAAGCTGTTCAGTGTTTAAGACAACGGTCAGTGGAATGGGGAGGGGATGCAAAATTTCAAGACTTTTAAGTGAAACTTTTTTTTTTTTTTTAAACCTGACATTGTGCAAGACATGAGTGCAACCGTCAAAGATGCATCGTGCATATTTACATAGAAAAAAATGGAGAAGTGGCATAGTGGTATGCAAAAATGCTGTAAATGGCCAAGGTCTCCGCATTATGCTTATCCTGTTTTGTTTCAAATAAACAAAACGGCAGTGCTGCATATACTGAATTAAACTAGGCAAAAACTTTAAAACGTAACCACATAATTTACATGTTTCATGTGCCACTTATAGGACAGTCTGAACACTTCTAAAAAATTTAACTTTTTAAATGGATTTTTAATTTAAAAAAAAAATCCACATGTAAATGCAGAAACTATGCACTTGAATAAATTATCAAATGCTTTCACTGCCATATAGCGCCCCTTGCATAAAGATGGAACACTCGTGTCATAATTGAATACAATGGAGTTTAGAGTTAGCATGTTAAGCTAACAATGATATTTTAAAAAGCATAACGCAGCACATGCAAGATATTGTTGAATTAGGTTTGCTCCATCTTGTGCCTGGTTAGGACACCGTATCACTGACATTTTAACTGCATCCTGCTACATCAGTGTAAAACTGTTCTTTCTTGTAAATTGTCTTCATTTTAAAGCACTCACATTTGTTTTTTTGTCTCATCTGGTCGCAGGTACACAGGGCAAAAGAAAAAGGAATGAGGAAAAGACAACACCCAAGAGTAAAAGCATCACCACGTCCACACCTCAGACATTTCCCAAAGTCAAGAAGAAGGTAAATGGCTGTGATTGTGCATGTTTGTTGATGTTGGCTCAGTGCATATTCAAACACATCCAGGGTTCAAATTGAGAGGTTGGCGGTCTGATTCAGATTTCTGCTAAGATGCGAGACAAAAATACTAGTATATCGGCTTGAGTGATATTTGTAATGAAATCTGAGATTTCTGTTCTTCTATTGATAGTCCATAACACTAAAACTCTGGATGCTTCAAAAGTTCCAGAAAGGCATTGTTAAAGTAATCCACATGAATCGAAGTTTAGTGCAAGGGTATGTTTACACGACAACGATGTACAAAAAACGGAAATTTTTTTCATTGTACAGACGACAGCGGTTTCCCCATTCACTCGAGCATCCACCCATCCACGAAAATGACTAAACGCTGTATTATGCATGCCAGGCCAGTAGTTGATGTGACTTTGTAAAGAAAGACTACGCACCTGCGCTCATATGCATTCTTTTACAGAGCACTCACGCCAAGCGAATAAACGTGTAATACGCATGTGCATGCTGTCACCGTTTTCACAAATTAGCATTTTTGTAGTTTACACAATGACAATAACAGTATAGTTTTTCAAAAACTTACACTTTGAAACCAGTTTTCAAATGTTTTTCATTTGTAAACGGTGTCGTGTAAATGGCCCCTTAACTTTTGAAAACCAGTTTTAAAACTGGTGTAAAAAAAAAAAAAAAAAAAAGTAAACATTTTGTCAAACAAATTTTCATTACAAATACTTTTAAATCTAGCTCTTAGCAGAGGTAAATTCTCCACTCCACTCGTGTTCCCACGGTTGGAAGCTCCACACGGGCATACAGTGCATCTGGAAAGTATTCACAGTGCTTCACTTTTTCCACACTTTGTTACAGCCTTATTCTAAAAGGGATTAAATTCATTATTTTCCTCAAAATTCTACAACCAATACCCCATAATGAAAATGTGAACGTTTGTTTGAAATCTTTGCAAATTTATTAAAAATAAAAAATGAATAAGAAAATCACATGTACATAAGTATTCACAGCCTTTGCTCAATACTTTGTTGAAGCACCTTTGGCACCAATTAGAGCTTCAAGTCTTGATGAGTATGATGCTACAAGCTTGGCACACCTATTTTTGGGCAGTTTCTCCCATTCTTCTTTGCAGGACCTCTCAAGCTCCATCAGGTTAGATGGGGAGCATCGGTGCACAGCCATTTTCAGATCTCTCCAGAGATGTTCAGTTGGGTTTAAGTCTGGGCTCTGGCTGGGCCACTCAAGGACATTCACAGAGTTGTCCCGTAGCCACTCCTTTGTTATCTTGGCTGTATGCTTAGGGTCGTTATCCTGTTGGAAGATGAACCTTCAACTCAGTCTGAGGTCCAGAGCTGTGGAGCAGGTTTTCTTCAAGGGTGTCTCTGTACATTGCTGCATTCATCTTTCCCTCGATCCTGACTAGTCTCCCAGTTCCTGCTGCTGAAAAACATCCCCATAGCATGATGCTGCCACCACCATACTTCACTGTAGGGATGGTATTGGCCAGGTGATGAGCGGTGCCTGGTTTCCTCCAGACATGACGCTTGCTATTCAGGCCAAAGAGTTCAATCTTTGTTTCATCAGACCAGAGAATTTTGTTTCTCATGGTCTGAGAGTCCTCCAGATGGGCTGTCATGTGCCTTTTACTGAGAAGTGGCTTCCATCTGACCACTCTACCATACAGGCCTGATTGGTGGAGTGCTGCAGAGATGGTTGTTCTTCTGGAAGGTTCTCCTCTCTCCAGAGAAATGCTGGAGCTCTGTCAGAGTAACCATCGGGTTCTTGGTCACCTCCCTGACTAAGGCACGTCTCCCCTGATCACTCAGTTTGGCCGGGCGGCGCACTCTAGGAAGAGTCCTGGTAGTTCCAAACTTCTTCCATTAAGGGATGATGGAGGCCACTACTCATTGGGACATTCGATGCTGCAGAAATTTTTCTGTACCCTTCCCCAGATCTGTGTCTCTATACAATCCTGTCTCGGAGGTCTAAAGACAATTTCTTGGCTTGTCTATATAAGGTCCCACAGTTAACAGTGCATGTTAGAGCACAAACCATCAACTGAATTTACCACAAGACTCCAAGTTGTAGAAACATCTCAAGGATCATCAGTGGAAACAGGATGTACTTGTACACAAGTATTCACAGCCTTTGCCATGACACTCAAAGTTGAGCTCATGTTTTTTTTTTTTTTTTAAATATAATATAATATAATATAATATATAATATAATATAATATATATATATATATATATATATATATATTATATATTATATATATATATATAATGTGTGTGTGTGTGTGTATGTATATATATGTATATATATGTATATATATGTATATATATGTATATGTGTATATATATATATATATATATATATATATATATATATATATATATATATATATATATATATATATATATATATATATATATATATATATATATATATAATTTGCAAAGATTTCAAACAAACGTTCACGCTGTCATTATGGGGTATTGTTGAGGAAAATAATGAATTTAATTCCTTTTGGAATAAGGCTGTAACATAATGTGGAAAAAGTGAAGCACTGTGAATACTTTCCGGATGCACTGTTGTCTCGACTGTTTGGTTATGCACTTCTGCTTAAATGTATTTTCTGTTTGTTTCTCTGTTGTGTGGCTTGTAAAGGAAAGCAATGCTCCTTTCCGTAGAGTAAGAGGCGACGAGATTGAGGTGGACCCCCGACTGGCAGACAATTCATTTGAAGCAAAGGTGAGATTATAAACATGAATGCATATTAGGCCATTAGGCAATGTTTAATGCAAGGAGATTGTCCTTGTGCACATGTAGTGCTGTTTCATTTGTTTAACTCTTGTTAATTTTCTTCAAGATGGGAGCCAATGGAGACTGGGGCCAGAAAGCCAACAGTGTGCTTAAATTTACCAAGGGCAAATCTTTCCGGCATGAGAAGACCAAGAAGAAGCGTGGCAGTTACTGTGGTGGTGCCATCTCCACCACAGTGAACTCCATAAAGTTTGACAGTGAATGAGATCACAATCTAAGTGAACTTTCCCCATCTGTGTCCCCTGTTCGTTGCTGTATCAGCTCTAGCAAGCACTGTTCTGACCCATCTACCCTCCCTTCCTGCACAACGTACTGACATTGTTCTGCCAGCATTGATTGAAGGGTGCAGGAATTGGGTGGGGGGCTGGTGAGGTGTACGGTTGTCATTATCTTCTACACTGTCCTTCATGCAGTTAGACACGGCGACCACATGGTGGCGTCAATTCATTGAGTTTTTTCAATAGAAAGTCTTTTGAGCTTAAGTAAAATAATTTTGGCTTTACTGTAAATGTTTCTTGAAGTTGGTTTTGACAAATTATGTATGGTTGTCCTAACAGGTAATTGTTAATATACTAGAAATAAGTAATTTTTTTTTTTTTCTTTTTTTACACATCTTAAAGAAATGTCATTGTTATGGTTACGTTATGAGCCTATCCATGTATCTTGAGCCTGGTGATTGTCCCATTTGAAGAAGCCATGTAGTTATGACTCCGCCCACTTCTGTTTGATGGATACTGGAAGACAACCCTTAAAATAACGAGTCATCCTCATTCGATTTTAGTTTTGATATTTTATGGTTTCACTTCTGTTACGCAGGATTTTGTAACTTGGTCTCCCTTATAATCGGTCTTATAACTGTAATTAAAACTTTGACTGAAACTCTGCTGTTCAGTTTTCTTTTTTTTTTTTTTCTTTTTTTTGTGGTATGCAGTTTGCCAAAATGTTTATCAATTAATTTTTTTTTTTATTCCATACTAATTAAATTTTAGGTTAAAAGCTAATTTGGGACCAAATACAGTAGTCAACATTTGAAGTGGATCAACCTTTCATCAAAGTTGTCCGAAAACCTTCTTCTTAGGATAATTTTATAATTTAAATACAGTATTCAACATTTGAAGTGGATCAAAAAAAGTTCCATGAACAATTCTTCAGACTAATTCAAACCAATACAGACTCATCAACTGAGTCCATAAGAAATTTACTGAATCAACATCTGACTCACCAAACTATTATTGCTTTAAATGTGATGTCTGTCTGGAAATGAGGCATGTTTATTTGAAGATTAAATTAACTACGTCATATGACATAGTTAATATTAACAACTAGCTAGAAAAGAGACATTTACATAAAGCTGGACGATATGGCCAAAAAACTCCCCATATACAATATCCATATTTATCACCAGTATTGGGGATAATGCATTACAAGTGACTTGTTATGTAATCCAATTACTTTTTCAAGTAACTAGTAATGCATTTCTTTTTCGATTTACAACAAAATGTTACTTTTTCAAATAAGTAATGCAAGTTACTTTTTCACATTTGTTGACTGACAGCCCTCCAGTCCCCATGTTGTGAGAAATAAAGGTGTTGTGCGCTGTGTAAACATGGTTATTGTAGTTCTAGACTAAATGTGAACATGTATTTACTCATCTCTCTTGCACGAAAACATTAAGTATTCCTCACAGTTAATAAAAACAGTGAAATGCAATCTCAGAATTTTATGCAAACCTGTAGTAACTATAATAAATTAAACAAATACTTTAATCTCACTTTAACCAATGTCTTTGCTGACCTTCAATGATTCAATTCAACTATACTAATTAGCAAAAATTACTTTAGAAGTAAAGCGTAAAACTTCCTTCTGTATCATATTATTCTTTAATCCAGAATGGCAGCACAGCTGAAAGGTTTGTTTGAACAGCGCCCTCTACTGTACAGGCATAAATATTTTTTATTCATTTTATTTTCTTTTCTTCAGCCTCCATTTAGCTTTTGGTGTGAAAGGGCCTTAACATTTGCCAAATTTGTAATTTTTTTTTTTTTTTTTTGCTGTTAAGAAACAAAAGCAAGCCTAGTCCAGGTGTGAAAAAATAACCATATTGTAATGCATTACTTTTAAAAGTAACTTTCCCCAACACTGTTTATCACAATATTAATTTACCATTAATGTGGAAGGAAATGCTTTCCATATATTTGTTAGAGCTTGAGAATGAATATGAACTTGTTCACAATTAAACTCCACAGAGTAATCTACCTTTTAATTTAGGGCCCCATGGAATCCATTTTATTTTAGCCTAAATTCTGTTTTTCATATTTTGGGGGGATTCTGTGTTTTATGATGTAATACAAATTTATATAAACTAACAATTTAATCAAGCTTTTAAAATGTAATCAAATAAAAAATATAGCAATTAATTTACAACAAAATTAATTTGCAATAAATTTAAACCATGGATGAAAAAAATAACTGTTGTTTGATATTCCTTAGAAATAATAATTATTATGACTTTGAGAAGTGCATTTTAGTATACAGTAGTGATACATTTCTGGCATAATTTCTTCAAGTTAAACTGGACTTTTATTTTGACGGTTTGTCGTGAAGATCTTTCGGGTTTAGTTTCAGACTCAGTTTTCAGTGTGTATTTGGCGGTCGTTTTTCTCAAATGAAACGGTGAAAAGCTTGTGAAGTGATTCTCAAAGCAGCTCTGGAGATACAGTTCATGTCTTCATATAGTGAGAAGGCAGACACTGAAAACATCGTGTGAGAGTTTGTGTATGAGAGGAAACCGCGCCGTTTATTTACATAGAGACACGCAGAAATCACTTAGCGACATGACTGACACTGACTGGCTGTTGTCGTGTTTATTTCTGCTGTGTGATAGGCTGTTAGATTAATCCATATCGGGTAAAAGTGTCCAGAGCTTATCTTTATCAAAGTAAATTTTATCGCTATCTCGATCGTTAATGAAATATAGGCATATCAATTAACATATTTACTTTAAAACATCAAATAGTAGAAGTGTAACATTAATTAAATGAATGAATTATTAAACACTTGTATCTTTATACAAATACAGTGATCATTAAATTGTTGTTCATTGTTAGTTCATGACTCACTGTGCATTAAAGGGTTATAACCATAACTATAGTTCACCCAAAAATGAAAATTCTGTCATTTATTACTCACCATCATGTCGTTCCAAACCCGCAAGACATTTGTTCATCTTTTTTTTTTTTTTTTTTTTAAAGACTTTTTTTGTTATTCTATAGTCTTTGATGCAGTGCAGCGCTTCTGTGTTTACGTCCGAACGGCGGCTCGGTATTGGCCGACACTGTTCATGTGAGCAACATGACGCATGCGCAGTCGCAGGAGTCGGCGCTCTGCAATGTGCTCTGTTTATTGAACCATAATGTAACTGCTTTTCATACTGTTAGTTGTTAGTGTTAGATAATTGTTCTCTTTCTCTAAGAAAAAAAGTAATGGGACAAATAATTAAAAGTACCCACACATAGGTATATCTAATTTGATGCCAAAATTAACCCTTTAACTGCTAGTTGATCACACTAGTTATTTATTTTATTACAGTCTTAACTTAGTGGCAGAGTTAAGCAGCTGACTCTTTAGCTTTTTGAAGTTGAACGTTAGTTTTGAAAACTTATTGCTGACCTTTTTTTCTTTTCTTTTCTCACTTCTTTGCTTTACTTCCCTAAACACTTCATTAATAAAGTGTGAAAGCCAATGGACACATCTGCAGGATGCTGCATTGATGCAACAGAAATTACACGAGTCAACCCCCAGATCTAACCAGTTCTGCTGTAACTTTAATACGTTTATTTATTTATTTTTTTATCAGAGATCTATGACAGATAGTGACTTGAGGAGTTTAATGTGTGATGATGGAAGAGGCTCATGGGTATGTCCTTGCATTAGCTCAGAGTAGGGCTGTTAGTTACTCGGGAGGGGTGCACGCTAATTCACCTCAGATAAATGTAATGCTTCCCTGGGGGGAGTTTCTAAAACACTACTCATACTTCAGCAACATGAAATTAAATAATATAACGCTTAAAACCACACACGCCTCACTTTCACCTCTAAGTGTCTGCTTGAATTATGGCTTTTATTCATTAATAAAAATATGCAGTCAACTGAACTGAGATGTTTATAGTTTCATGGGTCTGCATTAAGTTCTAACAATGAAATATTTTCCCATTATATCTTTGAACGCAAAATAGTTCCAGTAGCAAATATACATTTTTATTGTATTGTTTTGTCCTCTAAATACATTGTGTATTTGAACTTAAATTCTGATTGAATGAGCCACATTCAAAGTCATTGTAAAATGCTGATAAACACACGTTAGCATGTGTTATATTAATATAATAAAAAAAAAATAGCTGTAGGCTGCTTATGTATAATTCATATATTTATTGACTAATTATCTTGCATAAAGTGTTTAGTGAACATTGGTGTGTGAGGGGTGTTCTTGGATAACAATTTTTGTGTCTGGAAGACACCGTCGGAAGAATTTAAGCCATTAAACATCCTCAAACCCACTTATATTATTAAATAACACGAATAAACAGCATAATTTCAGTACTGTAAAATGTTTTAATAATATTCTTTCAGCATCACTCTTATAAAGTCATTCAACAATGAGGTTTTCAAAATAATGCGGTTTATAGTACAATGGAAACTGCTTGTTGTCAGCTGGATGTCACTAATTCAGTCTATAGTGGAGACTGGGACACATGGACACCTTTGAGAACAGGAGTGCAAAATATGGAGCTTTTTGCTTAAGTAATGAGTGTTTAAAAAGTCAAAGTTGAATATATCATATGAATTATCTGAGTCCCAACATTCATTTCAGACAGGAACTCGGGGCACTCGAGGATGACCTCTCACTGTTGTTTTCACATGCCAGTTACATTCTAGTGTATGTAGAATTGTGCATCCAACTTTAAAACTTGCAAACAGCAAGAAATAAATAAAAGATAGCAAGCTCTGTCTGGATGTTGAGTAGAGTTGCAGGTGGGCACAGAAGGGCCGAATGCACGAGCAGTAGTCATTGTAGCATGCGTGTTATCAGATGTGCCTTCCAAAGGAGTTTATCCTTTAATGATTAATTATACCCCATATGGAGCTCAACATGAGGGGATGGCTTTCTCAGCAGTTACTGTTGTTTCGGCATGGCAAAGTCCCAGGCAGTATCCTGGGCGCACTTCCACATGGCACGCACCAGCCGGGTGAAACCCATATCCTTGGGCTTCTCCAGCCCACGCATCAGCCGCTGTTTCATGATGGCAATAAACTCCTTATTACTCAGCTCCCCATTTCCTAAAAAAAAAAAAAAAAGAGCAAATGAAATAGAGTGTGAGAGAGAAATATGATGGGTAATTATCACCATCAGTGGCACCCAACACCATATGCTTATCAACCCTCAGCAGAATTCAAAGTACTGATTCAGCGGGTCCGGTGTAATTGTACTTGCACTTGTAAAAATGCTTCCATAACACAATATGACACCGTACAACTAATTTACAACATTTGTTTCATAAATACCACCACACAAAGAAACAGACAGATCCAGATTGGAGATATTTCATGATTAAAGACAAACAAAAATACATCCAGAAAGAAAAATAAAAATGAGTTAGCAAAACTTAAAACTATAAATATGCAGTAAAATATCAAGTTATTATCAGTTTAGGCTCCATTTCTTACTATTAAGTAGTTGCATATTACTAGGATATTGGCTGTTCATTAGTACTTATAAAACACATATTAATGCCTTATTTTGCATGACCTTATTCTACATCTCTTAACTCTACCCAATAGTTACTAGTTAATAGTTATAGTGAGATTCGGACCCTAATGTGACCAAGTTTTTGTATTCTAACTGAATTCAAGACTGACTTTAGACTATCGGTATATTCTTAAATATAACAAAACCAAAACAAAAAAACTAAGTGAAAACACAAAAGAAAAATCAAACAAAACAAGCAAAACACAAAACAAAACAAAAAGCAAAACACAACAATTTGAAATCAAAAAACACAACCAAAGCACAAAAATGAGCCAACACAAAACAAAAGCAAAACACAAAAACAAACAAAACAAAAATTCAAAACAAAAAACAACACCACAAACCTAAGAACAAAGACAAAATGAAAGCACAAAACAAAATCAAACAAAAAAAGCAAAACACAAAACAAAATCAAACATATAACAAAAGTAAAATCAGCCAAAACAAATCCAAACACAAAACAAAAGCAAAACACAAACCTAAGAACAAAGACAAAATGAAAGCACAAAACAAAATCAAACAAAAAAAGCAAAACACAAACCTAAGAACAAAGACAAAATGAAAGCACAAAACAAAATCAAACAAAAAAAGCAAAACACAAAACAAAATCAAACAACATATAACAAAAGAAAAAAAGCCAAAACAAATCCAAACACAAAACAAAAGCAATACACAAACCTAAGAACAAAGACAAAATGAAAGCACAAAACAAAATCAAACAAAAAAGCAAAACACAAAACAAAATCAAACAACATATAACAAAAGAAAAAAAAGCCAAAACAAATCCAAACACAAAACAAAAGCAAAACACAAACCTAAGAACAAAGACAAAATGAAAGCACAAAACAAAAAACAAAAAAAGCAAAACACAAAACAAAATCAAACATATAACAAAAGTAAAATCAGCCAAAACAAATCCAAACACAAAACAAAAGCAATACACAAACCTAAGAACAAAGACAAAATGAAAGCACAAAACAAAATCAAACAAAAAAAGCAAAACACAAAACAAAATCAAACAACATATAACAAAAGTAAAATCAACCAAAACAAATCCATACACAAAACAAAAGCAAAACACAAACCTAAGAACAAAGACAAAATGAAAGCACAAAACAAAATCAAACAAAAAAGCAAAACACAAAACAAAATCAAACAACATATAACAAAAGAAAAAAAAGCCAAAACAAATCCAAACACAAAACAAAAGCAATACACAAACCTAAGAACAAAGACAAAATGAAAGCACAAAATCAAACACAACATATAGCAAAAGAAAAAAGAGCCAAAACAAATCCAAAAACAAAACAAAAGCAAAACACAAACCTAAGAACAAAGACAAAATAAAGCACAAAACAAAAGCAAAACTATACAAAACCAAACACAAAAACAACAAACAAACAGGGTTGCCAGGTCTCCACAACAAAAGTAGCCTAATAAGTTGGAGCAACCTTTAACCCGCTGGGGGTAAAAAAAAAAATCAACCCACGGCAACAATTTAAAAGGACTTGGCTACACTAAAACCAAACCAAACCAAAACACCCAATTTGATAAGAAGTGGTCATTTGACAAGATACAAACAAAAATAACTATTTATGAACAATTAAAACTAACTGAAACTGAAAATCAAAACACAGTAATATGATATGATGACTGATATGATTGTTATATAGTTAAAACATTAAAGACTAAATAATGCATTTTGTTTCTATAATGCTGAGGTGATTAAACAGTGTGATGTTACTACTAGCATTTTGTAGTATATCAGTATCTGCCAATACCTAAAAGTAGGTATCAGTACCTGTCCTCAGTCTCAAGCAATGATATAGCTGCAATTCAAAGATGAACCTTATAAACACACAAACTCACCATCACAGTCGAACAGCGCAAACACCACATCACACACATGGTCGGACAGCTCTACCTTGGCCACAGTGCGGGCGACCTGCTTCATGGTGGCTGTAGAGAGAGAGAGAGAACGAGAAGAGTACAGTGATGAATGAAGAGAGAACCGGAGCTTTTACCAAGTGTCTGAGCTTGATTACTGGGTATTGGGTGGTGTTTTGGTGGGCCTGATCAATGCTGGACTCAGCATTCATTCCCTGCTGAAGACATCTCACCAAATAGGAAAAGAGAAAGATGGATCGAAATAGAAGAGGAGGGTGAACTGACTGCAGGATAAAGCTGAAGTCTAGTAGATAGAGGTGTGTAGTCTGTCCATCCCTAATTAATGTCACAGATTTTTTTTTGCGGGGGGCATCAGGTTGCATTGCATTTGTCATTATTTACTCACATCATAATATGATAATTACTAAGACTGTCAAGAATTACTATTAACGCACATAATTAAATAAAAAATACTCCACCCTCCAAAGTCGGCAAATATGAATCTAGCAAAATGACTGACAGACAGCATTTCTTATCCAGCCCTTTTTGACCCTTTTTTTTTTTTTTTTTTGCTGTTGACAGTCTAGCACTGTCACTGAGACAGGAGTGATATCTCATGACACCCATTTCAATGATATCTGTCAGGAAAGTAGGGACATTTTAGCTCTGCTCCAAAACCTGACCTGCCTTCATAAGCAGTATTTTAAGGCATCATAAGCTGTTTCCATCCACCTATTCTTATGCGCATTTAGGGATATTGTAAAGATGTGCATAAATTCTAAAAATGCATATGTATGCACACAAAAAATAATGTATGCACACAAAAAACTCACATGACTTTGACTCATCAGTGGATGTGATCGGATAACTGGACTAACCAGCGGATCATTTATCACACAGCATTTCAAATGTTGGATTACTTGTTTTGAAATGCCTGAGTCAAAGTTATGTTATCAGAATGATTTGGTTTAATTCCCTCCCAGAAGCATTTTATAAACACCAGCATCCGAACGCAAGATAACCCCCTGCTCCTGGGGACCTTCTGTCCTGCATAGTTTAGTTCCTACCTGCTTTAACACACCTGCATGTGATTTTTTGCCTTTTGAAGACTTTTGGATTAGTCAATTAATCAATCAGACACCCTACTATTATGAACAATTCTGTTAATAATTATGAAATGTGTTGTTTTGCACATCCCTAGTAGTTAGGGTGACCTTATTTCTCATGGTAGAATACGGGACGGGTGAGCAAGGGGTGGCCAATATGACCATTTTATTTGTAATATGAGAAATTTTATTTCACGATAATTATCGTTACAACCTGAATTCCGGAAAAGTTGGGAGATTTTTTTAAAATTTAAATAAAATGAAAACTAAAAGACTTTCAAATCACATGAGCCAATATTTTATTCACAATAGAACATAGATAACAAATGTTTAAATGGAGAAATTTTACACTTGTAAATTTTACACATTTCAAATTTGATGCCTGCTACAGGTCTCAAAAGTTGGCACAGGGGCAACAAATGACTGAAAAAGCAAGAAATTTTGAAAAGATTCAGCTGGGAGAACATCTAGTAACTAATTAAGTTAATTGATATCAGGTCTGTAACATGATTAGCTGTAAAAGGGATGTCTTAAAGAGGCAGAGTCTCTCAGAAGTATAGATGAGCAATCTGTAAAAGAGTGCGTAAAAAGATTGTGGAATACTTTAAAAACAATGTTCCTCAACATCAAATTGCAAAGGCTTTGCAAATCTCACCATCTACAGTGCATAACATCATCAAAAGATTCAGAGAAACTGGAGAAATCTCTGTGCGTAAGGGACAAGGCCGAAGACCCTTATTGGATGCCTGTGGTCTTCAGACGACACTGCATCACTCATCGGCATGATTGTGTTAATGACATTACTAAATGGGCCCAGGAATGCTTCTAAAAACCACTGTCGGTAAACACAATCAGCTGTGCCATCTGCAGATGCCAACTAAAGCTCTATCATGCAAAAAGGAAGCCATATGTGAACATGGTCCAGAAGCGCCGTCGTGTCCTGTGGGCCAAGTCTCATTTAAAATGGACTGTTTCAAAGTGGAAAAGTGTTTTATGGTTAGACGAGTCCAAATTTGACATTCTTGTTGGAAATCATCCGTGTCCTCTGGGCTAAAGAGGAAGGAGAGCTTCCAGCGTGTTATCAGCATTCAGTTCAAAAGCCAGCATCTCTGATAGTATGGGGGTGCATAAGTGCATACGGTATGGGCAGCTTGCATGTTTTGGAAGGCACTATGAATGCTGAAAATTATATAAAGGTTTTAGAGCAACATATGCTCCCCTCCTTTGACCATTCAGGCGCAATGAGAACTGATTTGCGCACTGTCTGAGAGAACTGGCATGCGCAAGAGAGAGCAATTCTGGTGTGTGTCTTAACTAATGGCAAGTTAATCGATAATGAATTGTGATTGGATGGTAGTTTTGTTCTATGATGAATTTAATTGGGCTGTTCTCACATGACAGAACACTACTTCTACTCAATCTATCAGTCATAACGAAATTTTAGAAAAGATGAAATACGGGACAAAACATTATTTTTTTTTCTTAAGTCGGGACAGTAAAATGGACCTGAAATATGGGACTGTCCCAGGAAAAACGGCAAGTCTGGTCACCCTACTAGTAGTGAAAGAGTGAGAAAATGGCCTGTTGGGAACATAAGAGAAGGTCATTAGTGGACCCAGAACCAAGAAGCGTGAGGGAGAAACTAGACAAGCCAAAAGGCATCCATCACAGTCGGTCTGACGGTGGCCGGCCTTCCAGACAGCCTTGAGATCAAAATACAGAAGAGAAAAGAGCGATTCCAAAGATGACAAGCTGATAAAAATCCTCTTTTGTCTTCATAAGGATCAGTAATTCAGAGTATCTGAGAGTCAGGGGCTAGAGATCAGACAAATGAAAGAAAGGTTATCGAGAGACAGAGTATCATTCTGCAGGAGAGGAATCAATTCTGAGATAAGGACTGTGAGGAAGTGTGCGGGTGTATGAAGGGAAGTGCCACACGTGAAGAGCAGACACAGGTGCCACTGCAGTACTGGATGTTCACAAATGTCAGCATTACTGGTCTTATTGTGACATATTCATTCGTGCATATATTTTTTTAATGACCTCATCATATATATATATATATATATATATATATATATATATATATATATATATATATATGTATGTATGTATGTATGTATGTATGTATGTATTAAGACAGTAGAAGTTGTGACAGGAAGTGACAGGAACCCTGGCTCCAACCTGTTTTTTTTTTTGTTTTTTTTCCAACATTAATGGTGTTTGCTACTCTAAGGCCAGCATTCTCTTCTCATACTTAAAGAAATAGTTTTAAAAGATTTTAAATGAAGATGTAAAACTGAACATGTGATGCACATGTGCATGACGTCGTCGTTTTCACAGATTCGCGTTTGTGTTGTTTACAAGGAGACCGTTTTCAAAAACTTGCACTTTGAAACCTGATTTCAAAAGTTTGCATTTTCAGGCCACCAAAACGCTGTTGTCGTGTAAACGAACGGCCAAAACGCATACATTTTTTTCCTTTTTTAGTTGAAAACAGTGTTGTGTAAATGGCCCCTCAATATGATGAATCTTTATTAAAGTTACAAAAGTCATTCAGTAAAGAGCAGTGAGTGATTTATTTGTTCTTTGTTGTTTAACACTAAAAACACATCAGTAGGTTTATTAAGCTGCTGTCCCTTTAAGACCGAATACATTCAATATACTGGTACACATGCGTTGTATTAGTAATATGTGCCTCGTTTTACCTTCTTTGCTATTGACATATCCGACAGAACTACAAACTTTCCAGCAATGTCTGTGAAAAAGGGATGTGCGCTCGACAAGCTTGCATGTCTGTGCCACTGCACTCTCAATACGCTCCACGTGTTAACTTATCGGCTTGTGCACAGCAACTATATAGGCGTAAATATTTAATTTGTTTAACGTTCTGTTAATTCAAAACATTTACTTCATAGACATCCTTCTCTGATATATTCATTCTGCTCTCTGTTTGCTCTGTTGTTGGCGTTTCTTTGTCACAAGCACTGTACTGTACACGCTGTGTGTTATCGGTTGTTGGTATCGGAGCATTTTAATGAGTAAGAGTATGAGTACATAAGCACAGTATCGGCTCAATACTGATACTGGTATCAGTGAATCCCTAGGCAATAAATGGAAAGGACAACTAATGATGCTTTAGAGACTTTTTACATTGCCTGAAAAGGTCCAGGCAATGTGTACATTTGAAGAGTCAGTGAGAAAGAGGATTATTAAAGTACTGCTGGGAAGAGCACCAGCTGCAGTAAAATGGGACGCATCTGGCTGAGCGGCTCTGCTAATGGTGGGAGTGAGCGAGGGGGAGGAGACCAGGATGAGGTGATGCAATATGGAAATTACACATGGGAATCTTTGCCTTGCAAAGTTAGTCTTGTAGTAAACTCCAACTGATTAATTTACACACAAACCTGGAAATCTCAAGCTGCATTTGACTGCAACACTTCAGTCAACTTCTGTTCGCTTCCAAACTAAAGGATTACAAGGAATTGGTTGAGGGACCACGAATTTGTGAGTGTGTGTATGTTTGTACCTTTATCTATAGAAGCGCCCGCCATGTGGTAGAAACTCAGTGCAGTGTCGACATCATTGACGTTCTTCAGGAAGGTAAAGAAGTTCTCCACTTCCTCAAACGTGATGCCCTGTGTGTGAGAGAAATTAGAGTATGCCAAAATGATTCCCATGACTAAAGCAATTCATTACATTGAATACTTTTATGACAAATCTGGTCATACAGCTCAGTTAATAAAGACCGCTGAGAGAGTGAATTGAAAGTGTAATGACATTAGCTCTCTCGGAGCTGGAAAAAACACATGCTGTTTGCAATGAGCACAGAGCCTGTAAATATAGTTTTAATAACCTCTTAACAAGAGGATAAAATTATAGAATGAGAGCATTTGAGAGACACAAACATAAAACAGCTCTACAGAGAGAAAGCCCTTCATACTCCAGCGGAGTGCTCTCATGCTTATGTACGTATGATGAAACAACAAACATACTGCGAAACATTTCAGTGAGTATGAGACATTAAAACTCTGCATCCCAATGCATTTACCAAGTATTCAGCTCTGATCTAAAAATCAGGCTATGGGGGTTAATTATATCAAATTATCCATGTGACTGTGTTGATCCATTTACCTCTGTGACCATCTAAAGACAGTGATTAACAAGAAAAATTCAAACTTCAAGCTTGATCAGTGAACACAAGCTCAACCTAACCTGAATAACGCACAAGAACAAACCTCTCTCAGAAGCTCAAACATGCTGCGTAATCAATTCTTGTGTGTTACGCAGTATGTTTAAGCTTCTGGAAGAGGTCTGATGTGCGTTATTCAGGTTCGGTTGATGTTCGCTGATCAATGTTTACATGTGAATAAAAGCCTAAATTAAATCTGTTCATCATAACAAGCGATCGGTTCTCTTCAGAAAATTTGAACCAAACCGCTCGATTCATATGGATTAGTTTGAAGCGTCAAAGTGGTAGTTGCAAAGGCAAAATTTTCATTTTGGGGTGAATTTACCCTTTAACAGGAATCAAACTTTCCTTTAAGTGGTGTGAAAGTCGTTGACTACTGTTCAAAAAAAAAAAAAAAAAAAATTACTATAAAAACATTTTCACTTTCTGAACTCCAAATTATGGAAGCTTGTTTCTCCACGGAATTAAAAAAAAAAAAAAGGTAATTGCGACTTTTTAATCTTACAATTCTGAGAAAATTATAAACTCGCAATTGCAAGAAATGAAGTCTGAAATATGGCATAAAAAGTCACAGTTACCTTTTTTAATGGTGAGTTTATAACTCGCAATTTAGACTTTATTTCTCGTAATATTGGGAGATATATACCCGTCCAGACAAAAGTGGGCACTGAACGGCTGGACAGAAAAGGAATGGAACAGCATACAGGGGTCTGTAATGTGTTTTTAAATGTTACTTTAATTAGACAAGTTATTTTTAACTTTACACGCATCACCATGAAAGGATGACATAATGCCCAAACACGTCTGTCTGAATGTTTTTGGCTGTAGTGGTTGTGCTTTAAACTGGATGAATATAAAAAATTTTCAGAGAATTCTTCTTTGAAAGAGATTCATACTTTTCTTCAGCAAGCATGCATTAAATTGATCAAAAATGACAGTAAAGACTTTACATTGAAAATATACTTTCATCAAAGAATCCTGAAACTTTCCAGTTTCCCCCCAAAATACTAAGCAGCACAATAATAAGATAATAAGAAGACATTTTATTAGTACAGTGGGTACGGAAAGTATTCAGACCCCCTTAAATTTTTCACTCTTTGTTATATTGCAGCCATTTGCTAAAATCATTTTTTTCCTCATTAATGTACACACAGCACCCCATATTGACAGAAAAACACAGAATTGTTGACATTTTTGCAGACTTATTAAAAAAGAAAAACTGAAATATCACATGGACCTAAGTATTCAGACCCTTTGCTCAGTATTTAGTAGAAGCACCCTTTTGATCTAATACAGCCATGAGTCTTTTTGGGAAAGATGCAACAAGTTTTTCACACCTGGATTTGGGGATCCTCTGCCATTCCTCCTTGCAGATCCTCTCCAGTTCTGTCAGGTTGGATGGTAAACGTTGGTGGACAGCCATTTTTAGGTCTCC
The DNA here is from genome assembly GCA_037101425.1 of Elopichthys bambusa. NCBI lineage: Eukaryota > Metazoa > Chordata > Actinopteri > Cypriniformes > Xenocyprididae > Elopichthys > Elopichthys bambusa. Next base: position 5,353,355 of record CM074443.1, read on the forward strand.
CCAGAGATGCTCAATTGGGTTTAAGTCAGGGCTCTGGCTGGGCCATTCAAGAACAGTCACGGAGTTGTTGTGAAGCGACTCCTTCGTTATTTTAGCTGTGTGCTTAGGGTCATAGACTGGGCCGAAGGTTTACCTTCCAACAAGACAGAGGTCCTGAGCACTCTAGAGAAGGTTTTCGTCCAGGATATCCCTGTACTTGGCCAAATTCATCTTTCCCTCGATTGCAACCAGTCGTCCTGTCCCTGCAGCTGAAAAACACCCCCACAGCATGATGCTGCCACCACCATGCTTCACTGTTGGGACTGTATTAGACAGGTGATGAGCAGTGCCTGGTTTTCTCCACACATACCGCTTAGAATTAAGGCCAAAAAGTTCTATCTTGGTCTCATCAGACCAGAGAATCTTATTTCTCACCATCTTGGAGTCCTTCAGGTGTTTTTTTAGCAAACTCCATGCGGGCTTTCATGTGTCTTGCACTGAGGAGAGGCTTCCGTTGGGCCATTCTGCCATAAAGCCCCTACTGGTGGAGGGCTGCAGTGATGGTTGACTTTCTACAACTATCTCCCATCTCCTGACTGCATCTCTGGAGATCAGCCACAGTGATCTTTTGGTTTTTCTTTACCTCTCTCACCAAGGCTCTTCTCCCCGATAGCTGGCTGGACGGCCAGCTCTAGGAAGGGTTCTGGTCGTCCCAAACGTCTTCCATTTAAGGATTATGGAGGCCACTGTGCTCTTAGGAACCTTAAGTGCAGCAGAATTTTTTTTGTAACCTTGGCCAGATCTGTGCCTTGCCACAATTCTGTCTCTGAGCTCTTCAGGCAGTTCCTTTGACCTCATGATTCTCATTTGCTCTGACATGCACTGTGAGCTGTAAGGTCTTATATAGACAGGTGTGTGGCTTTCCTAATCAAGTCCAATCAGTATAATCAAACACAGCTGGACTCAAATGAAGGTATAGAACCATCTCAAGGATGATCAGAAAAAATGGACAACACCTGAGTTAAATATATGAGTGTCACAGCAAAGGGTCTGAATACTTAGGACCATGTGCTATTTCAGTTTTTATCTTTTAATAAATCTGCAACAATGTCAACAATTCTGTGTTTTTCTGTCAATATGGGGTGCTGTGTGTACATTAATGAGGGAAAAAAATGAACTTAAATGATTTTAGCAAATGGCTGCAATATAACAGAGTGAAAAATGTAAGGGGGTCTGAATACTTTCCGTACCCACTGTATATCAGAAGGATCATGTGACAACAGAAGACTGGAGTAACACAGAAATCAATTACATTTTAACATATATTCAAATAGCTATTTTAAATTGTTGTAATATTTTTCAAAATTACAGTTTTTACTGTATTTTTGATCAAATAATTTCCAATATTTTAACTTTTTAAAATGGCAAAACACAGACACTCAGCCACATTGATAGTTGGAGAAGAGAGTGAGGGAGGACTCTGAGCTCTGTGTTCACAAACACACACACACACACTTTTTCAGACTGGCGGCTCGCCCACCTGAGCATCCTTGAACATTCTTTTGAGGCTCTTCTGCATCAGTTTGAGTTTGCGGGACTGAACTCCGCTGTAGGCCAGAAGCATCCCTCCAAACTGCTTCTCTGTGATCCTGCCGTCCACCGGATCATTCCTCTCAAACTACATACACACACACAAAGAGGGAATGCTGAGTAATGGCCTCAGAAGTTAATCTTGTGTTCAGCTGGTCAATATAATTTACAATTCATGTTCGACTGAATGCTTAAGCGTGGGCACAGCTGTGCCAGGTCACAAAGACTTGGAGGATTAAAAGTAGCTGACAGCAAAAGTTGAACGACTCTCTCTGGTTGGAATGCATTAGGGTTTGACCATTAGATTCATTTGAATAAAAGCTCTGCCATTATCTACTCAACCATGAATGTGCCAGGTTTGAAACAAACTGGCATTAAAAGCCAGGGTGGAAAACTATTATTAGTGAATAATGCTGTAACTTTAAACTGATGCGAGTATTTCAGAGCTGCAGCTGTACTTCAGTGAATGTATATCAGCAGTGGAAACACATTTGTTTCCTTATTTCACTTGAACAGGTAGCGCACCACAGAAAAATAAAGATTAGAGCACGAATCTGAGAGCTGAGGACTGGAAATAACATGCTGCTACTCTGAACACTCATTAGAAAACAATAGAAATATAACTTTCCAACACTGGATCAGCTCCCATTACAACACACATAAATGAAAGAACAGCTTCTCAAGAATTGGAGATGCTTCCTCTGCATTAGGAGTGAATAAATGATAATAGAATTTTATATTTTGTGGTAAAATATTTCTTTAAAATGGACACAGTTCTAGTCGAAAGACTTTTCACTTCATTATTAGTGATTGTCAGAACTGCATGACAGAAAGGACTCATCTCTGCTGTCTGTAATCTTAGACTTAGATGCTCAGTCCACTGAGGTGAGACTGTCCTGTGGGTGGGAGCTGTTAACATAAAAGGTGGGAGAGATTGAGGAATATCTGACAGAACAGAGAGCTGCAGCCTCAGCACATCTCAAAGACCAGATAATGAGAGAGAGAGTGAGTGTGTGTGTGTGTGTGTGTGTGTGTGTGTGTGTGTGTGTGTGTGTGTGTGTGTAAGAGAGAGACAGAGGGAGATCTAAAGGTGTCTGTGACAGAGGCTGCCCAAAGCACTGACACTCTGTCAGACCCTAAGGAGGTTACATCACATCTAGTGTCAACCACACCACACTGCTGCCAACTGCTCTCAAGCCCTTACTAGTTGGGTTTCCATCCAAAGGTTAAGTGAAACAAAAAACAAACAACAACAAACAAATGTGAATTAGATGCGTTTCCATCAAGTGGATGGCGGTGGTATTGGTAACCTAGTAACCAACAGTAAATAAAACACCATCAGCTGATTAGTCTGGGTTTAATGTTCGCTTCAAAATGCACATAAAAACAGGGTGATGAAAACATAGCTACTGACTAGCTACATTACCAGTTGTATTTCTCTCTCTTTCTTTCTTTCTTTTTTACCAACCAAGTTGTTTAAAAAAACTCATATACTGAAAATATGTTATTATATATGTTAAGTCAATTTAGTTGTGGTAAATGAGTTCCAATTTTCTTTCTTCTTTTTTTTTTTTTTTTTTTGTCTAGACCCTTTTACCTCTACCTCTGGGTATTGTTTTCTTTTCTTTCTTTTTTTCTTTCCTTTCTTTCTTTCTTTCCCATCCCATGACACTAAATTAGGATTAATGCCTCCTTACTTCCAGGACAGCTCACAATATTTTAAGTGGAATGAGGTTGTAATAGTAAATTATGCATGAATCTGAGGCTTCCACATTGGCTGACAACTTTCAACCTCAATTTATTTTCCTGTCATCTCTCATATGTAATCTGCACTTCACCATCTTCCTCGACTTCTGTGCCGTACCTCGAGTTTAAGCACATCATGCTGTAATTTCCTCTGGAACTCCAAGAAACTGCCGATGGTGAGCTTGCCCTTCAGGTCAGCCCCGAAAAAGTAGGTGGTGAGAGCTGAACTGCAGCCTCCTGTTTTCAGAGTGTTTCCTGTGGTGGAGCGATCTCTGTGTCTCATGCCCATACTGGTCTGAGAACGAATGATACTCTGAACCTGAAAAAATAATAATTCATGTGAATAATTAATTACATTTATAGATCATAAATGTAAGGAAGGAGGAGGAGGAGCAAAAATGAGGAAGTGGAAAAGAAAGAGGAGGGGGGGAAAGGAGAAGGATGTGGAGGAGGACAACGAGGAGGAGGAGAAAATGGAGAAGGAGGTGGAGAAGGGCAAGGAGGAGGAGGAGAAAAGGAGAAGGAGGATGATGATAAAAAGGAGGAGAAGGATAAAGGAGAAGAAGGACAAGGAGGAAAAGGGTGAGGAAGAGTAGGAGGAGAAGAAAAAAGGAGAAAGAAGAGGGGGTGAGGGAGAAGGAGGAGGGACAAGAGGGGTGGAGGAGAGGCAAGAATGTGTAAGAGGAGGGGGAAAGAATAAGGAGGGGGAGGAGGAAGAGAAAGACAAGGAGCAAAAGAAGGAGAAGGAGAAAAATGAGGAGGTGGAGGAGAAAAAAGAGGAGGAGGTGGAATGAGAAAAAGAGCAAAGGAGGAGAAGGAGAAAAATGAGGTGGAAAATGAGGAGGAGGGGAAAAGGAGAATGATGTGGAGAAGGAGGACAAGGAGGAGAAAAAAGAAGGAGGTGGAGAGGAAGAACAAGGAGGATAAAAAATGAGGAGAAGAACAAGGAGGAGGAGGAGGAAAAGGAAGGAAAAGGAGTAGACAGAGGACAGGAATGATTAGAAGGAGAAGTAGGTGAAAGGAGAAAAAGATAAAAAGAAATAAGAGGAGGAAAATGGGAGAATGAGCACAAGGATATAAAAAAGAAGGTCCTCATGCTCCTCCTTTAACCCTTATTCTTCTACTACTTGTCCTTTTTCTTCTTTTCCTCCACATGCTCCAGAAAGATAAGTAGAAGAAGAATGAGGAGTAAGAGGAGGAGAAGGAGGATGATGATAAAAAGGAGGAGGAGGATGATGAGAAAAAGGAGGAGGAGAAAAAGGAGGAGGAGGAGAAAAAGGAGGAGGAGGAGGAGAAAAAAGAGGAGGAGGTGGAATGAGAAAAAGAGCAAAGGAGGAGAAGGAGAAAAATGAGGTGGAAAATGAGGAGGAGGGGAAAAGGAGAATGATGTGGAGAAGGAGGACAAGGAGGAGAAAAAAGAAGGAGGTGGAGAGGAAGAACAAGGAGGATAAAAAATGAGGAGAAGAACAAGGAGGAGGAGGAGGAAAAGGAAGGAAAAGGAGTAGACAGAGGACAGGAATGATTAGAAGGAGAAGTAGGTGAAAGGAGAAAAAGATAAAAAGAAATAAGAGGAGGAAAATGGGAGAATGAGCACAAGGATATAAAAAAGAAGGTCCTCATGCTCCTCCTTTAACCCTTATTCTTCTACTACTTGTCCTTTTTCTTCTTTTCCTCCACATGCTCCAGAAAGATAAGTAGAAGAAGAATGAGGAGTAAGAGGAGGAGAAGGATGATGAGGACAGAGAAAGAATGTCTTTCTTTCTTTTTCTACATATCATTCACTGATGAACACTGAACTCCAAAGAAAACTGAAAACAGCAAGGAAGATAAGAGCACTGGGAAGAATTCAAGGACTCTTTTCAGAGCACTGGGAAGAATTCAAGGACTCTTTTCAGGGTGATGGTGTAAATGTCCAGGTGTCCAGGGACTGGTGAAGGTTCAGAAGGAACCAGGACACTGTCTAGGACATCAAGGATTTTTAGCTCCTGAGGTTCTCTGGGAATAAGGGGCAGTGTGTTGTTTAGCAGTGATGTATTTGTGAGGTTCTGGGACAGCAACTAAACATAAGCATCAATACATCAACAAATGACAACATAAATACTGCTGTTTAATTCCAAGAGGGCTGAATGCTCCTAAAGATCAATCATTTTTAGACTGATATATTCCCTTAATTTAGTGTAAGCGTACCATGCTAAAAGACTGTAATTGATGTTATGAAAGGTAGAAAAATTTGTTCCCTAAAAATGATTAGCTCTAACCTGGATGATCTGTGATGACACAGACCTGTGACTGCCCCTATGTAGGCTATTTAAATGTTACCAATAATTTGCGCAGTCATGGCCTAATGGTTAGGGAGTCAGCCTGGTAACCCGGGTTCGAGTCTCAATACCGGCAGGAAATGTTTGAGAAGCCCTTGAGCAAGGGCAAGATTACTGGAGGTCCCCATCCATAGACAAGAGCATTAAATATATTCCCTTTGATGTGGCTAGTATATTTGCTCAGTTAAGCATGTACAGTGTGCTTACTAACGGGTGCTGCATGTACTCAGAATACTTTGGGAAAGAGAAAGACCTGCTACTACCAGGTGAATGACTCAGAGTGACTGCAAATGAAAGGCAAATGTAGCCTGAGGGGCAAATGAAAACAAAACAAAGCTGAAAAATGCAACCAAAATACACAAACAGCCTCTACACTGTCAGAAAAATGTGTGCAAAAAAACCTTTAGGGGTACAACAGCTTGTCACTGAGGTAGTACCATTAAAGGGACAAATTTGTACCTTATCCACCTCTAAAAGTTACATATTACTACTATGAACATTTAGGGTAAAAAGATACAAAGATGTACGCCTGAGACAAGCTGTTGTACCCAATTTTTGCAAAAAACAAAAACATTTTCTGAGAGTGTACTAATGCATGTTCCTTTAAATGTGTTAATTTTACCTTTATAAATAGGTTTTGGCTACACCGATACTGTCAGTCCGAATCCAATTATTTGTGTATCCGATGGGAATCTGATCTGTGACTGTCGACACCGTGTATCGCAGCTGGAGGGGGTTTTCGATACAGATGTCATATTACAACTGGACAATAGCCACTGGACGCTTGGCTACTACATCTTATGAGGCAGTGGTAGAAGCATGCTTTCTCCACAGGTCTCAAAACACAAAGGTGTGTAGACCAGGCAAACTAGCAGTATATTGTAATTTTCCACACTACGTGCACTTCACAACAACCTTGTTTCTGCAACGACTTAGCATGCTTCCTACAACAACATCTAACAAGTTTATGTGGCGTGAGAAAGTGGCTGAAAAGCTATGCGACATCTGATCAGAGTGGTCAGACTGAAACGGATTTCCAGAAATGTGATTCAAATAGGATTTCAAAGCACATATGAATGAAGCTTGACAGATCTGTAAAAATCACACTTGCTAAATATGATCAGATTCCAATAGGATATGCACAAATATTGGATTTGGACTGACAGTCTGAACAAGTCTTTTGTGTTCACCTACTTGCTCAAATTCCTCAAGGTCGACCTCTCCGTCTCCATTCAAGTCAAACATCTTGAAGGCAATTTCAAAGTTCCTTTGAGGAGCTGCAAAGGGATGAAACAGAGGATTTGCAACCCAGAGGTATGACACCATGTAATTTCATGTACACATAATGGTTATTTCTGCATTTCTTAAAGGTTAAAAATATAATTATCAACCATTTTTCCAATTAACACTAAAAAAATAAAGTATTAAAGTAAGGGTGCTTTGATCGTTATCGGACGAAAATAGCTTTATATAGTTTGAAATCGGTAATCGACCCCAAAAATCCCTTATATTTAAGTAATTTTGACCAAAATATTTTAAATGATTTCTACTCACATCAGGTGAAGATTTCAGTCATATCAGTATGGAATGGAATTGGATGGAACTGACATTAAATACTTTGAATGTTGCGATCCTATCTGACTTATGATAGCAACCTGAGTCGTAACAAAGCACTGTTTGCCAGAGGAGAACTGGCCCCCCGACTAAGCCTGGTTTCTCCCAAGGTTTTTTTTTTTTTCTCCATTTTAACACCTGTTTGCCACCTGATGTCACCTTTTGGAGTTTGGGTTCCTTGCCTCTGTCGCCTTTGGCTTGCTTAGTTGGGGACACTTGACATTTGATATTCAACAGTGCTTTGATCTGCCTGCATTGACACTATTCTTTAAGAGCTGCTGTGCAGCCAAAATAATGTACCAGTTATCAATGTTAAGCTGCTTTGACACAATCTACATTGTAAAAAGCGCTACATAAATAAAGGTGACTTGACTTAATCAGTGGTCTAATAAGAGCTGTTTAATCCTACATAAGGGTGGTCGATCAATGACCAACCAAATACGACTCACTTTATCTTTGTAACCCCCTATTATTGGACACTTCTAGTTGCAGAGTGAACAACTTGGTGACAAATATGCCTGTGAATACTTCTATAATTACATCAGTAAATGAAAACTTTTGTTTAAATGCGTAAAGATGCATCCTCTCCAATAGGTGTCAGTATTAAGTCCAAAAATACTGTTGTATTGGTTAGGCCTAGTACACACTAGATGATGTTCAAATCTTAACCAATTTTAAAACCATGGGAGGCCACAGACATAAGGACAGTTTTAACTGTTTTTAACATAATCCCATGAACGAACACACTTTCAAACGTGCTGATTTTATTACTGATTTCACAGTGGCAGTTCCACTGACACGAGATCTCACAGAAACTCACGTGATCAAACATGACTTGAGAAGAAAAACAAATATGGCTTGTTTCATCCACTGCAATTTGGGCACATGCCTTTTCCTTGTCGGCCCTGTGGTGATAGTTCTTGCACGAAACATTATAAAGGCACTCATACTGTTGCCATAGTTGTAAAAGTCAATCTTCTTTCTCAATACTTCACTTTAGTGACATGTTTGTGGCTGCCATGTTTTAGCTATAAAAGCACGTAACATCCGGTTGGTGAAGCTTACTTGCTCTCATTGACTATTGCGGGTATCCCATCCCAACATGTTTGATATTTACGATTCAGGAGCAGTAAAATAATCTTAATGACACAAAATGGGCTTAAAACCTTCAAGTGTGTGGCCAAAACAAAAAGAGATTAAAAAAAAAAAAAAAAAAAACACACTCAGACACTTACTGGAGAGGACGGTCGTGAGGAAGATGTAGTCAGAGAAAGAGATGAGTCCACACTCCCCCAGCGTGTAGAAAATGCTGTCCTCATCTGCAAACTTCTCTCTGTCCTGAGAGATCTTCTGTAGGTGCCCACAGAGAAACAGAGTTGAGAGAGTCAGCAATGCTTCAGTGGAGCACCATATAGCGCATTTGAGTCCTGTTTAAGAACTGAGCTCCACAGAGTCTGAACAGAGCAGCGGAGAACAAGAGCATGCTGACACTGACACTGTACAGTACAATCATGCAAGTGATGCAGAGTCATACAAGACACAAGCAAAAGAGAAAACAACGTGAAAAGATTGTTAAAGCAGACATTTCATAAGTGTCACTTATAGAACAGCACATAGGCTGTTTCAAAACCAAGTGAGCTGCCTACCTAGACTGCATTTCTTGGCATGGGCAAACAGGTGGTTGCCATCATAGATGTCTCTCGATGTTTAAATCAAGTGGATTGCCAACCTAAACAACATTTTTAAGCATCATATGTGCGGCCAAATGTTTGACTCAAGTGGGTTTCCTACCTAAACAGCATTTTTGGTTTTCATAGATGCATTTGACTATTTGAATCAAGGGGTTATCTTAATTTTCATAACCATGTTCATGTTCAAAACAGCAGTTCTTAACATCATAGGTGCATACCTAACAGCATGTGACAATGGTGCCTATGAGGCTCAAAAATGTTGTCTAGGTAATCAGCTCACTACGTTCTGATATGCGTCTATATTGAACAACAACACAGTAAAATCGCTGATTTGGCTTCACAAATAGTAAGATCACACATTTGCCTTTTCTACAGTAAACTGGTTCACATTTTATGAGCATGAGCGAAGGTGACTCCACAGTGGTGTGAACACAGTTTTCTACCTGTTTTTGGCATAGAAAGACACAGAAAAATTTACTCATCAGGACCCTCAAGTATGAAAGTATGCACAAATACTGTACACATACACAAATAGCATGCCAGAGTTCAGTTTCTGCTGATTCATTGTGTTACCTCTGTCTGGGATGGTTCCCATCAGTGTGTAGAGGGGAAGAGAGAATGGATTAAAACAACCTGACCACTGCGCAGACAATCAGGCCCACCACACACCATATGTGTACACACACACCATTACATGCATCCAATTCCAGGCCTCTTCACTTCATGCTAACACACATTTATGCAGCGTCCCACACATACTTCCCAGTCAACATACACTCTTCCTCTGTGGCAACATGATAAAAGCTGATAACACATGAAACATGCCTCCATATTCACTGAAGCATCAGTATCAGAAAACAGAAAATTAGATTTCCCTTTAAAACTCTTATTAGCGGTGTTCGCTAATGCTAGCATTGCTATTACTTATTACTTAAACCCCTTACCCTAATTATTGCATGTCTTTGAAATACCATTTCTAAATTGTCAGTCTCAACATCCTGCAAATATCTGTCAAATATTTTTGTATAATGATGCTGTGCTAGTTTTATGTCTGTCGTATGCTCTCTTTCTCACCACATAATATAATAATTTTTATCTTAATTTAATGTTGAAATTACATGACCAAATACTACTCCCTTTATCGTAATAAATATTAATTTTGACCAAAATATTTTAAATGATATCCACTCACATCAAGTGAATATTCCAGTCATATCATTGGCCTAATAAAAGCTGTTTAATCCTACATAAGGGTGGTCCATCCTCATGGTGGCCGCCATGTTGAAATCACATGACAGATCAAATACTACACACTTTATTTTCTTAACTCCCCTATTATCGGATGCTTCTTGAACAAACTACTGTAAATAAAGTTAATTTTACCTGGTGGGCGATACAAACAGTTGAAAAGATTCCAAAGACTTAATGGCCATAAGTTAATTAATAAGTTAATGAAAACAAATGGGCGAATTCGGACACTGAGTGTATCTTCTGCCAAGACGCGAGAACTCTGTAGCAGCTTGCTGTTCAGTGTCGATATACTTGTTATTGAGGTGAATTATGGGATTGAATGGCTGCACTCTTATTTCAGACACAGTCCCAGAACACCCTAGCAAATGCAAAGCAATGCCATAGCAACCACCTAGAACACCCTAGCAACATCACAGCAACCATATTGTTTTAATGACATATACAATGTAGCATAAGTGTTTGCTTCGCTGCAGTATTCTCAGTGTGAATTTTACCAAATGGAGGGTCAAGTGTGTGCATTGGGGACAAGGTTATTTTTGTGCCGGCTCTGAAACTGGTCAGAGTGTGAATACGCTCGAGCAGCTAGCAGGTTTGGCGGTTGAAGCTGAAAAGCAAATGCATGTGTGTGTGTGGGATAATAAGCTCCGGGCTCACTTTGTCCCTGCTGTCACCTTCAGAGACACTCAAGAGACGCAGTCTTACCCAACGTTAGTAGTACGGGTGTCAAACACTGGCACTTCAGTACCAAATGTGACGTTAAAAGAAAATGTAACTATAACAGCCTTTTTTTTTAGTATCTGAAATCTCAACTCAATTTGGTATCCACGAACCGAACTGAATGTTATCAACGTGTGATAATTTATATAATTATTTTTTTATACAGGAGAGTGTTCATTTTTACTGTGATATCGAAAATCTGTATCAAGCATGGTGAAATTTCATTGGAATTTCACTGGAAATTGTATCATCTGAAATTCTGTGGTATCATAACACTATGAAAGGGCGCTCAGCAGGACGTGTGTTTACACCATGCTTAACTCTTTGTGCAGAGATGTGATGAGCATGGAGAACGAGGGAAACCTGTGAGGTGAACCTTCTCAGACAGTCTTTGCTGAGGAGAATGAAAGAAAGGATGTGGGTGGTGTGGCAAAAAAGAGAAAGAAACAAAGCCGTGAAAAGCTTCTTCAAGTCTCCAGCCAAAGAAACAGGAGACATATTCAGAGCTCACATACCTCTCATTGGTGCTCATATCAAATATAACTGTCACCTGGAGCTCATTTTTATAAGCGCATATATTTCTAACCATACAAACTCTATCACTGCTAGAATAAATTTGAAATAATTGGCAGATTTTATGAGTGTGTACTATCGGTGGAGACTTTGATGGACCTGTTGACAATCGCAAGATGTATGAAATGTTGTGTTCATGATTTGAGAGCTGATTTTAGGATTTTTCTACATCCCCCCCAGGAAGGAAATATGGAGCAAAAAATCCTCTAGGCCAGCAGGAGGATTTTTTGCTCCATATTTTTTTACCCTAAAAAAAGGAGCACCATAATGGAAAGAATCGACTTATATACTACAATGATTTATTCAAGTTTTTTTCTTTTTTCCTCTCTCCAGATTTAACTACCTAAAAGTGCACTTGATTCGGTTTTGTGAATAATTTTATTATTATTATTATTTCATCAATGATAATAAAGTGGGGTTGCTTTTAGACAATGAAAGGGACACTATTATGCTCATTTACAGGTTCATAATTTTGTTTAGGGGGTCTACTAGAACAGTGGTTCCCCCTGGTCCTGGAGAACCCCCAACAGTACACATTTTGGATGTCTCTCTAATCTGACACAACAATTTTGTGGATACTCCAGGACCAGGGTTGGGAGCAACTGTACTAGAATACGTTTAAACGATTTAATGTTAAAAAAAAAAAAAAAAAAAAATATTTTTATTATAATTTACACTGTCACAGCACCCGTTTTCACCCACTGTAAAAAGTAGGGATGCACTGATACCATTTTTTAAGGGCAGAGTACCGATACCTTTTTTCTAGTACTCGCCAATACCGATACATTTATAAATTTCTCTTTTTTTTTTTTTTGATGTTGCAGTTTTCCAAGCACAACACAGTAAGACTAATGAATGTAGGACAGCTTCTTCATTATCACTCTAATGAAAAAAGTAAAAAAAAAAAATTTACGTGCTTGTCACAAACTTAAAGAAGAAAAATTTCACAGTGTCCAATAACCTTCAAAGGGCATAATTATCAATATATATAATTGTTGTTATATAAAAAGAAATGTACAAACAAATTACAAACAATATAACAAATACTATAGAGATACAAATTAAATAAACTTGTTTTTCACATACAGTAAGTTTATTTACCATGTATACATTTATTTAACATATTTTGTTTTATTAACATTAATAACAAATATAGGACCGAATCCATGGATACTGACACATATCCTGTTTTCACCCAAATGTTTACATCCACTTAAGCCATAACCAACTACGTGAGATACTCCACACGATGGACATTTTGACAACTATGTGTGCATTTGACCATTCAGGCGCGAGGAGAACTGATCGCGTGCTGACTGAGAGAACTGGGATCGCTCGCAAGAAAAAGAGAGAGAGAGAGAGAGAGAGAGAGAGAGAGAGAGAAAGAGAGAGAGAGAGAGAGAGAGCTTCTGGTCTGTGTCATTCAGCGCGATTCCGCCTTCACTAATCGATAACGAATTTTGATTGAAAGCATGCAGTTCGCAATGTGTGTGTTGTCATCATTTATTTTAAAGTATTTCCACACCCCTGAGGCTGACATTGTTTCTGCTGCTGCCGTCTGTGTCTCTGTGCATGGAAAATTTTGTCGGTTACTTCACACGAGGTATCGGTCTTTGGTAGCGGGGTATTTTTACGAGTACGAGTACAAGTACATGAGCTTGGTATCGGTGCATCCCTAGTATGAACGCATTGTTTTAATTTTGGTTTCTTTAAAACCCGCCTTCTGAAAAAGCCCAATTGGTCAGCCAGCCCAAGTCTGTTGGGATTGGTCTACTGCCATAACTGCTAAGAATCAAATCCGGAGGCTTCATGAGGTGCTGTGAATACTACTGTAACTACACTAACTGTGGCGTCAGTTTTGCTGTACCCAAGTATGATAATGACAGTCAAGAAGAACAAGCTGATCAACCCAAATCATCGTTGCCAACCCAAAGCAACTTTTCCACCATTGGGCCGAACGGTTCTTAGAATGGTAAGGAATGGTTCCAGTTGTGTTTCCACTTGAGCCTTGTTTGGCACGGCACGAATACAAACCGTTCTCAGCCCGGAATTCACCACTCAGGATAGGTCACTTGTCTGTTCCCTGGCTACCAGTTTCTCCGTAGCTTACTAAGCACTCAATTTGAGCGACGTAAACACAAATTAATAATAAAATTGAAAGAAATATCTGATCATCCTCCATAACGTGGTCGTCATTTACATCTTATACCATAAGTAAACCGTTGCATTACCAAGACAACGACTGACGCTTTTGTACATTCCAAAAAGCGGCCATTATCAGCCCTACAGTAGAAAATGAAACCGTAACCGTACCAGCTGGCCAGGATCGGCACAGAGTGGAACGGTTACACAATGAGAACCGTTCTGCCCAACAGTGGAAAAGTGGCTAGGTTGTGGTTATAATGCTGAGGAATAGTGTTTAAAATGTCCATGTAAATGATGTTTTGACACGTGATAAACTCACGGTAACGTCACAAAAATAATGGCAGGACTACAAATAAAGCAGATGTTTTCTGTTGAAGAGATTCACTCTCTTTGGCATGGACTTTGTACTTTGTAATTCTGCAGATCGTTTAAATGCACAAACAGCTGCTATATTACACACTAAAGAAAAAGAAAATTAAAAAAGCTTAATAGGTCCCCTTTAAACAATTTTAATTAAACCATATTGTTGATGTAAACAAATAAAGGAAATTATATATTAACTTATATATGTTAAATGAATAATGAAGAAATAATGTTTAAGGAAAGATAATAGAACATGCAGAAAGAGTTGATTCAGCTGATCCAACGACAGTACACTGACCATTGACCCACTTGAGCTGAAAGAGCTGAACAGCAGTTTGAACCACTTTGCTAATTAGCTTACTCAAACGTATCTTATATGATATTAATCAGCCACATCCACGACATAAATATATAGTACAAATTGGCATTTGTGCCAATAAAGTGAAATACGCATTTTTTTTCTTAGCTGGTGATCCACAGGACATGTTCTTGCTAGACGGAGTGCAACAGAAATGTACATTATGCAAGGATCATGAGGATCATCAGTTATCCATGAAGTAGGCTAGATGGATATTTAGTTAGCTCTTTTTTTCAACAAAGAGGCATTTGCAGTTTTTTATAAAGGATTAGTTCAATTAGGGTATTTAAGTAGCTTTTAGAAACATACCCTAGAAAATAAAACTTTACTGGTGTGCATCTTGAGATAAAACGATGGCACTGACATGTTTTAAGACATGTCAATGCAAGTTGCTTTCAGTTAAAACAGCTCAAAAATGCATTTTAGTCTAGAACTATCTTAAGCCTTGTCTGTGAAACCGGGGGTGGGTCTCATTCACGGAGCATGCGTAAGAATAAATTTGTGTGTAAAATCGTTTTCATGAACAAATCATGATTCAGCAAAAACATTTGTAGTAAAATGTATTCTAAATTTAAGAAAAAAATGTAGGAACACGCACACAAAAAGCACTTTCTCTGTGCAGCCTTATAATGTTATAAAGTGTTAAAAAGTTACATATCCGAAAGGGTTAGTTCACCCATAAATGACTCACCCTCATGTCCTTCCAAACCCACAAGACCTTCGTTCATCTTCGGAACACAAATTAAGATACGTTTTGATGAAATTTGAGGGGTTTTTTTTTTTTGTTTTTTTTTTTGATCTCCCATAGAAAGCAATGAAATTACCACATTCAAGGTCTAGAGAAATAGTAAAGACATGTTAAAATAGTCAACAGGACTACAGTGGTTCAACCTTAATGTTATGAAGTGACGAGAATACTTTTTGTGCGCAAAAACAAAAAACTAACGACTGTATTTAACAATTTTTCCTCTTCTCTGTCAGTATCCTGTGCAGTTGACATAGTGAATGCATTGCAGAGCATTGTCCAAACATCAGCTCAGTATTGGCTAATGCTGTTCAAGTGAGCACCACGACGCACGCTTGTGATGGTGATGCAGGAATTGGCCAATACTGAGTCGGCATTCGGACATAAACACGGAAGCGCTGCACTGCATCAACTGTGTAGGAGACTGACAAAAATGTATTCAAAAATTGTTGAATTAAGTCATTATTTGTTTTGTTTTTGTGCACAAAAAGTATTCTCGTCGCTTCATAACATTAAGGTTAAACCATTGTAGTCCCGTTGACTATTTTAATGATGTATTTACTACTTTTCTGGACCTTAAATGTGGTCATTTTGTTGCTTTCTATAGGAGATAAAAACTTCTTGGATTTCATCAAAAATATCTTAATTTGTGTTCCAAAGATGATCGAAGATCTTGCAGGTTTGGAACGACATAAGGGGGAGTACTTAACCCTCAAAAACCGACACGGTGACCAAAAAGAACTATCGTTCTTTAATGTATAATAACTTTTGAACCGCTAATCTGTATGCTTTAAAATGTACCGTAAAGAAGAGATTCTTGGTGATATCGCATTTATCACATTCTGACATTCAGAGGCTCCGTGGTGAGACTGGTTACGTCATCCAAATCTGCAGCATTGATTCGTCAAGGCAATGCATGTGGTTTGTTCCTCTAAGCCAAACAGGAACAATTGTTGATGTTCAGATTGAAAACATAATTCTCTAATAAGTTACTTTTGCTTTAGTGTTCTGTTGTATAACATTTTTTTGTATTATTTTACTCCCTGGTCTTTTTTGGACACACATTATCAATAAATAAAGTACACCTGTTTATCCCTAAAGAGTAATATTGTAGTTTTATCTAGAGTAATATTGTAACAAATGGCTATAACTTGCTTAGAGATTGTTACATTTAGACAAAATTTCATCTGAAAGTTTAAAACATCCAAATATAACTTTTTAAAAGAAAAACTCAAAACTTCAGGAGGTTTTGTATGAGTTTACAGTGGAAAACAAGATTTTTTCTGGTGTTTTTTTTTTTTTTTTTAATGGGAATTTTATCCATTCTCAGACAAAATAAATGTAAAATTGGCACTTTAAATGAGCTAAACTGAAACTTCAAGTTGTCCTGTTTAAAATGATATATGGCACTTGATGCTGACTGCTAGAATGGGTTAGAAAACCAGAAAAAAGTGCAGGTGAGTCAGGTGCCTCAAAAATGCTCTAGGTCTTTAAAGGGTTAATGACAGAAATTTCATTTTTAGGTGAACTAACCCTTTAACACGACTATAATTATGTTATAATATATTATATTATATAAAATGATATAATGTATAAAGTGAAAGAAAGAAAAGCTGCGTTATAGCTTCAGCTGCAGGGTTTCTCTGAATAACGCAGATTTACAGGTATGTACAGCTGGCTGATGAGAGGTCTGTAATCAGGGTCTGTGTAAAAGGTGTTTATTGTTTTTGAACTGGTTTTGAGAATGACACATTTGGCACTGCTCGAGGCATATGTTTGATGAGTTTGACGGAAGGCAGTAAACGAAAAGGCTGTGTGGAAAGCCCTTAAATGGAGATGTTTGAGATGCTTGTTTTAAGCAAACGAACCTCGCGCACCCATCCGTTCATTTAAAATACTCCAAATTCACTAACATTAGAAACAAGATTAATTATTTGTGAATTAGGCGGTAACTTTTAGAAGAAGTTGTTCTCCTGTGCATACAAATATGAAATAATCCACGCAATTATTCAATAAGTGAATGAGACCCACTGTTGATGAAGCATAAGAATGGCACATTACTATTGCATTTCTGTTTCTTGTATTCAACTTTCTTTCCTATTCCCCCTCTGATATTTCAGGAGCTGTGCATAGCAATTTACTGTAAGAAGGTAGAGCTGGAAGTAAGATTGTTCTGTGTCTCTGTGGGACTTTTGGAATCAGTTCACAGGTACCAGTTTCCCACAACACAGGGAAGCTTTATACTGCCAACCATAAGGACTGTACCAAGATATGGCACCAACATCCCAGAGTACTTTGTGTTAGGTCCAGACATTGCATTCTGTTTGCAACGCTGGCTGTTCTGTGGTATTGTAATTTAACAATATTGTTACAATTTATCAGGACACTTCATTAATGCCAGAGCTCAGATAACAGAAAGTCTCAGATCTTACTCCAGATTCAGATCCCGATGAACAAACAATTTACAATCAATGCTCCAACAGCACTGTCTAAAACTAAGCCCATGACACATTTTCTCCAAACGAGGGGAACTGGTAGACAGGGTCTGGATTTGGATCAAATTATGCTGAGCTTTCTAAGGACACTTTCAGGTTTTTTTTTTTTTTTTTTGGTGTGGATCCAACTCCATTTGACATCAGAATTTGGTGCAAGTGAATGAATATGTAAATAGCAACGAGGATATGTTTGCATGAGATTGCATTTTCTTACTTCAGTCGAGTCATGTCACGTTTATTTATGTAGTACTTTTTGCTTTAAAGCAAGCAGCTTTAAAGTATTAAACATGAAAAAAAGTCTCAGTGTCACTTTCAGTTAGAATTAAATAGCTCTCCAGAGTTTTCATGTTTTTACTTACATCTGACCTCAACAGACTGAACAGCAGAAAAGAACCGGAGAAGATTTCCATGTTAAAGAAGGCAGAGCCCCAAAGCACACTTTCATATTATGTAATCGGCACAGACCAATTGTAGTTCAAAAGTGTTTACCTGCCAAAGCAAACTTGTCCAGAAAGTTTGCTTTAGCAAGCTGTTTTGAACTCCTGAAACAAACTCTAAACGAACTTCGTTTTGTCCTGATTTTGTCTGAATTTTGTCGTCAGACTTTTGTTTGTTCTTCTATTTTGCTTGAAGTATATCAGGGCCTTTGGAATGCAATGGAGATATATACGAGTGTGCATAAAGTTCTGGTGTTACATCTAAAAGGAATAACACAGTAAACTGCATCTTCTCTTAAGATATGACATTAGGAGTGGACACATATTAGCAATAAAATAAATAAATAAATTAAATAAATTAAAAAAAAAAATTCAGAAATGGTTTTGAGTTTGATTCAAGCATTGCTAATCGGTCATTATGTTAATAAGATGATTCAGTATGAACTGCTGCAGTTTATATACAAACCCCACAATGTTCATTTCTAACAATAAAAAAATCAGAATCCTTGCCAAACTAGAATGACATCATCTTTTTCTTGGTAATACATCCCACTTCCCAAAAGTTATGGGCTGTTCTGCAGCCCATCAATAACATGACAGCAGCCAGCAGGAACGGCCATTACAATCAACAACAAAGCCATTCAACAACCTCTTGAAGGTTATTTGAATTTTTATAAAGTTTACTCTTAAAAATAAAGCTACCAAATAGAGGATTTTTGCAGCAATGCCACAGAAGAACCATTTTGGTTTCCTAAAAGAACCTTTCAATAGTTCTTAAAAGAAGCATTGTTTCTTTGTGTGAAGAACATTTTAATTAGTGATCGACCGATATTGATTTTTTTTTAGAACCGATACCGATAATTTGTGTGTTTATGTGCCCGATAACCGATATGCAGAATCGATATTTATTCACTGTTATACTTCTGTTTTTGACACGATTACAACACCACTGAACTGAACAAACCATTTTATATACTTCACGTGACTAATGATGAGCATAGACAACAGAGAGAGAATTAAATTGTGCTCATTCATGGCTGTATTATTTAATTCATGCAAACTTAGATCTTTATTGGGAAAGGACTTGACGGATTATCTTACGTGACTATTTTTTAGAGACAAGCTGCATAAACTAGCTACATTTCAGGCATTTATGTAACATCTAATTTGTGCATTAATGGCTGTAATGGCACAATTCTCAAAACACCCACAAGATGGCGGCATTTATCGGTAAATCAGATATTACAAAACCGATATCCGATTATGGTAAAATGCTTAAATATCGGTAAATCAATATATCTGTCGATCTCTAATTTTAATAATCTGAAGAACTCTATTCCACTTCTTGTGAAGTGAAAAGGTTCCATGGATTTTAAAAGTTCTTGATTAAAAATAGAAAGTTCCTATTAAAAATAGGCTACAGTTAAATTAGAAGGCTGATCATTTTGATCCATCATTCCAGACTTGGGATGTAAAAACCACTGTGGTGAAAACAGAGAAATGAAAAGAATAGAAATGTAATTCATTTGAGTCTGTCTATAGTATCTTTCTTCCATGTAACAGAAAAGTGAATGGGAAGGGATGCTGTCAAGCTCAAAAAAAAAAAAAAAAAAGGTAGTAAAAACAGGTTGTGCACTATATTCTAGGTCTTCTGAAGTCGTATGATAAACATTGCTCTGCTTCTCATGCAAAGCAAAGTATTTTTCCAAAAAATCTTACCCCCCATCCTAGTTATCAAGATGTGTCACTGCATGTTTGACAGTAATGGTACTACTGATTCTTGCAAGTTTTACAATCCCACAAAGTTTGAATGTTTGAAAGAACAAATAAGATCTGAGTGTTACAGTGAACTTAAACTTTTGGTATGTTCCTCTCACAAATGCATCATATGGCTTCAGAAGACTTGGAAAATTACGCACAAGTCATATGGACTACTTTTATGATTTTTTTTATGGTGCTATTTTTAACCATCATTATATGGAAAAGAGCAGCATGCACATTCTTCAAAATATCTCCTTTTTGTGAACCAGAGAAGAAAAAGATTCAGGTTTGTAATGATATGAGGTTGACTAAATGATCAAATTGTGGGTGAACTATCCATTTTAAATGTGACAAATCATGTGAAAATCTAAATTAAATCTAGAATAAAGTGTACATGTATTTACACTTCTCCAATATTGTTCATTGAAAGCACCTGCTGAACATAAAGGTCAAAATAAAGTCACCCACAGGACACCGGACTGGTTTCCAAGGTGGCAGCCCAATCAGCTTCTCACACATAGCAGGCTCCACCCCCTCCCACCCATGCATTATGTTCACTGTACCCACAAGTGTTTCAGGGATTGTCCAAAATAACATGACCTCTGACCCAAAGTTAGTCAACTCATGCTGTGTGCTTAGTGTTCATGCAGTTATAGGCCCAGCGAACAGAGAGTAGAGGAAGGGGGCATGTGTTCTTGGATCCAGGGCAAACTGTGGTGTCACAGAGTGCAGGCAGGGGGCGCTACATAACGCCAGCTCTACCCCATCCCACTAGCAGCCTGTCCTGCAGCCAGTCAGTCGCAGGCATTCAGCGCAGGGCATGCACAGAGATCTAAAGCACAGGCACAGGTCTCCGCTTCATCAGAGAGAGAGAGAGAGAGAGAGAGAGAGAGAGAGAGAGAGAGAGAGAGAGAGAGAACAGAGAGAGAGAACAGAGAGAGAGAGAGAGAAGAGAGAGAGGAACTTTCGTCTTTTTGAGTTGCCAGAGATCAGATACTGGTCACACTTCATTCAAAAATCAAAAGTAAAAGAAGTCACAAATTTTTCTATTTTCTATTTTTTCTATTTACTATTTTAAGGACTATTAAGACTACACATTGTGACATTATGAGAAAAAAAGCACAATTCACCTAAATGCAACCGGGCATCACAGTAATGCTTTACTGTTTTACAGAAAAAAATGTAATTATATAAAATATATATAAAATACATTATTAAATAATGTCACAATCCCCCAACCAAAAAATAAAAAATAAAATCTTATTGGTCCTAAATAACTTTTTCTGCAGAATATTATATATATATATATATATATATATATATATATATATATATATATATATATATATATATATATATATATATATATACACATATACACACACACACATATATATATACACACATATATATATATAAAAAAAAAAATCTCTTTTTTTTCCTGTTGTTTAAAAAAAACAAAACAACCCAGTCTTATGAGACCTACTTGATACTCGACTAGTGTGAGACAAAAAGATGTCTTCCTTTAGGGGGCACATACTGATTGAGTAAAATCCTATAATCTAAAGACATTTTTCAGGTTGTCTATTGTCTATACAAGAATGAATACTTGAGGATATCCTCCGCAGCAATCTTTATAAAAAAATGTTTTTTTTAATCCTTGTTCAAAAATCGCAAATGATTGTGATTGTTATTCTTGGAGTGAACAGTACTACTATGTAATAAGGCTGTCTATGTGATTTAAAGGGGTGGGGGTGGGGGGGGGTCTAATGCGATTTCATGCATTCTGACTTATTTACGCTGTTAAAGAGTTGGATTCTCATGCTAAACATGGCCAAAGTTTCAAAACACGAGTTGGACGTATGGCAGTATTTCTGTGCCAAAAATTCTCTTCCAAATCCTCACGAACTTCATCGTTTCATAAACAAGACCCGGTTCTACGCTGGATTTACAGATAATTTGAAACTGAAAGATGGGGCGGTCACGAGTCAGAACCGCAGGTGGTGAGTAAAACTGCTTCAAATGTCTGTTTCGTTGGCAATCGGCGCATAAGTGCATATTATGTAAACAACATGAACGTAGTGAATTCATTATTCATCATTCACTATACGCTATATTCATTATAGTGATCCAAAAGTTACCCATGGATAATGCGATGGTGTACTGTGTGTGTTTAAATTTAGCTAACCATTGATAGCTTGCAGCCGATCTCTACACAAAAGCTGCGCGTGCTCATGACAGCTCGTCACTATCTCCGCTCAAACGACACGCCTCCAGGTGCTCGGCTGTTTTCGGAAAGACTCGGTACAGCGTATGTATCTTTTATAAATATGATAAAACTTAAGACTTTTCTGCAATATGAAGAATGCTATACTACTCTATAGGTACTTAAGATTAACATGAGATTGGCAGAAACTGTGTGTGATACCCCCCCTTTAACAGCTGCAATAATTTATGTCCAAATAATGATACTGAGACAATTCAATTAGCCACTGAACTTAAACTATACAGACAAATTAGAATATTGATAATTTAAACCCATCATTTCAGACTCATTTAGGCATTATTTAGTTTTTCAGGATGTAATTTGTAATTTGTATACTGGTACTGTAGTGTCAAGTCAATATCTACAATAAACAAATAAATACATACTAGTCTGTCTATAGTCCGAACTGAAGAACCAACTCAATTCAAAACAAGAGTGCTGTCGCCACAGACTGAATATAAAGTTAAGTCAGCTGCCAAACAACAACAACAAAAATACTGTGCCTATTTTTTATTTAAAAATAAAAATAAAAAAAAAACCCTAACCTTAATCTCCAGAAAGATTTGCTGCATCCCAATTATACTTATACTACGCTCTAAAAGTATGTACTGTTTTTGTGAACAGTGTGTAACAGAAGAGTATGCAAGCTTTGGGACATACTACTTCGTCATAATTGTGTCTTTAACGGACAGCTCTGTTGCTTAGTTATGTGCATCCTGTCACTGTTTAAACTATCCTATCAGTCATCTTGTCACAATTAAAACCCTTCACATTCAATTAAATTTAATTTCCTACCATTTCCTACCAGAGAAATATATCATGTTGATCTGCCTGTCATGGGTCTAATATACAGAGAACTCTCCTAGCTCATGTTTGCATAATGATGCATTTAAAAGTAATGACCAAAAACGTCGGTATAAAAGTTCACAATCCTGCTGTAGATTAATAATATACTGTGGATAACATTTAATAAATATTTTTCGTCAGGTTAGATACTGATTATTAATCACTCGAACTCCTTTATCTTAACCGTTCTGCTTAACCGTCGGTCTTGCACATCCGTCATGTTTATAGTTTTTTTTAACACTTTTTATTCGTGTTTGTTGTTCTAATCGGATCCTCGTCCACAGCGCAATGGGTTGTGGGCAAAATTAGCCGTTAAGAGTGTGCATGGATCTGAAATTCGGATTCTAACCGGAAAAAGTAGACCATCTGGGTCTCTTTGGAATACTCATTTCAACATACTACGATTTGGGACACACTAACTCTATTTTTGAATACTATTTAGGACGGACAGTATGCTAATTGGGACGCAGCAATTGGTTAGCAAGACTTGTAGGCTAGTTAATAAACTGTAAAATAAAATAAAACATCATTATAATCATGCATGTGTGAATGTTTTAAGATCCCCGTTTCTGTCATTTTTGTTATATACAATAATATATGTATTTTGAAATAACAGTTACATTAAGTTTTGCTATACATAGTATTAGTAATATAGTTTAAGGTAACACTATTTTACAGTGTCCTTGTTGTGTTCAATTCTTTAAAAAAATTCAACCTAATTTAAATATTATATAAGTGTTACATATCCTTGTTTCCCCATTCTGTTCATTAGTTCATTTGATTCACCTGTGTCTAATGATCTCATCACCTTGTTAAGTTCCCTTTGTTTGCTTCCTGTATTTATGCCCTATGTTCACCCTCGTCGTCCGTTCTCGTCCTTGTATGCTTGTGTTCTTCCTACGTGTTATCATTAAAGCCTGTATTCATCTACTCTCCTTCGTTTCGCCTGGTGTTTGAAACCTACTGTGACAAAGTGTAACCTTATTTTAATATAATTTATTCAATTTTATAATAAAATCTACTCAAAATTAGTTTCATAGATTTCTGCAGAAAGTTCATAAATAAATCATATTGTTCATAATTTGCTTAACATATATCTTTGTTCTCTTTTTTTGTTTTTGTTTCTTCTAATGCTTGTAAATAGTTTTGACTGTTTACTCTAATAATAATTTTGAAAAACTTTTTTATTTACTCTATTGCTTTCAATTGTCGGTAATACTTTATTTTAGGATCTTTTAACTAGTTGCTTATTAGCATGCGTATTACAAGAATATTAGCTGTTTATTAGTACTTATTAAGCATATATTAATGCCTTATTCTGCATGACCTTATTCTACATTCTTAATCCTACCCAATACCTAAATCTAACAACTACCTTACTAACTATTAATAAGCAGTAAATTAGGAGTTTATTGAGGGGAAAAGTCGTAGTTAATAGTGAATACATGTTCCCTATACTAAAGTGTTACCCAATTGTCTTTGTTCTTTACAATTTTATTAGCTGTTTGTGATTTTTTTAATTTTTTTTATTTCAAGTAATATTTGTTTAAATGTTTCATTTTATTTTTAATATTTCTAATAATATTTAATGTTTATAATCAAGAATTGTGTTTATTATTTTTGCTGTTGTATCCAATTTCACTGTAGATTGTTAAATTCACTGGTATTGTTATTGAGTACTAAAATTATGGTGTCGTGACAAAAACCCTATACTTGACAAATTAACAACAATGGCAAAATTAAGGCAAACAAGAAGGCACCAATGGGTGAATAAGGCCCTACTCGTACATACTTGCATGACATCTAAAGATCTGAATCCACCAACAGACCTCAGTCAGGCTGAAAGGAACATGGAATTTTACACGAATGAAAACGAGCCTGTGAAAAATTTCCGGGTTTCTCAGAAGCGGAAGTAGTCATAGTTGGGTAAAATTCTATAGCGGTGAACGAGAGAATGCATTAAATATATTTTTTTGTTTCTCCATTTGCTCAAATAGCAAAAGAAAAACTCAGAGAGCGATTGAAAACGGCAGTCAGAAGAGAGAAAGATGTCATTTTTACTGTCACTCCCATAGCAGCTGTATTATGGGGCATTTACACCAGATGCGACTTGCGTGAATAAATCACGCTATTCGCACGTAGGTGGACGCTTGAACATTTTGAGTGTACTCGCTTCATTCGTGCGTGAAATTTACTTCACAACAGACGCAAATTCGTGTCATGAGAGGGGCTTCTGCCAGGTGGCTCCAGTCTCGTTTCTGTACACTTCCTCTGAATAAACACATCAACTCGTCAGCGGGAAAGTAGTTGTAAAATACCAGTGAATAAGCTCAATTTGCCGGCTTTAGCTAGCTTGTAGTCTCTCTATATATATATATCTTTTTTACAATTTACCAGATTGTCTGACCTCCTCACCCACTTTCTTCCAAGCAAGATCCTTTTTATTCCTGTTTCTATAAAAGTATGAAGATGTATCATACAGCGACGATGATTTTGTCCTCCATTGTTGTTTCGGATTTCTGCCTCCTCTCGCTACGTCGTAATCACGTCACTACTAGAGCAAGCTCCTGATTGGTTAACGCGGCGCAAATGCCGTGGCGAAAAGGATGTCTAGGATGTCTATCACTCACGCTTAACGCTTAATTTGCGTCTGGTGTGAACGCACCATTAGAAACCTCCTCACAGCAGCGTTAACCAGTTTTTTTGTAATAAATAGTATAGTGTTAGAAATGTACATACGTTTAAAAAAAAATGAAAATGTAAAAAACTTTGCAGGATTTACGATATTGATGACCGGTAAAACGCATCACAGTCTGTGAAAAGGGTCTATGGCATGCACTCTATAAAGGTTCAAGATTGTTTTATTTATGGAGTTTATGGAGTTTTTGTCTACTGAACTTGAAAACTGTTTCTCAAGATGAACAACTGCCATGCTGGTAGACAAAAGTACAATCCATTGAACACACTGTACTTCCAACCCTCTCATCAGAAATTAAAAACTGTATTATCCTGACTAAGATCTATGGCTCACTGGTCTGATCCCCAGTGCTGCATTATTCATTCACATGAGCATTTGCACATGCATGCATGTAACACGCACTCTTGCTTTCTCTGTACAGCACACAAAGGAGAGTCTCTACGCTCAATAATTCAGCAGGGAGAGACGGCAGCTGGCCTCCCTCAATGCTATTCCATAACAGACCCTACTGCACATGTGCACGCGCTAGACCTTGAGTGAGTGAGTGAGTGAGTGAGTGAGAGAGAGAGTGTGTGTGGGGGGGGGTCTGAGCACCAGCAGAATGGAGTGGCAGAATTTTCTAGATCAATTCAGATTAATTCAAAGTCCATAGCACTGCCTTGATGTCCCAGGCAGGTCCTGTTCAAACTGGGGTGTGACTCATAGTGAGTGTGTCTGTGTGCATATTTGTGCTTTCCTGTCTAGGTGGGTCTGAACATGCTATATGTGTTCTAAACATTGAGCAAAGGTCACCACCGCCCACTTTCCAATAACACAAAGTCTTAAAGGTGAGGCATGTCATTTATCAATGTTAAAATAGTAGTTTCAAATGCAGAGACTGTAAGTAAGCCGTTGACTTCTTGTGTAAACATTGTGGCTGTTTCAACCGGTTTGCTGGAGAGGTTTGACATGCCAACTTGTGGCTCAACCAATGGGCTGGGATTACCTGTTTGATCTAACAATGGCAGAGGAGGGGAGTGATTGGGAAAGTTGTCTGTTGTCATTAGTAGTGTATCCTAAATCAAGCGTACTATTACTTATGCTTGAGGTTAGAGATTTGAATAAATTCCTAACTCTAGGTATCGAACTTTGGTGCATAAGTGTTTGTGCTATAGACTTGAAAGATATCTCTAATTGTGTGGCTTAATGGGGAGAGGTGAGCTAATACTTTAAGCAATCTTCTATATGGTTTTCATATGGAAGCTTGTTTCTGCCACTAAATAAAAAAAATAAGAAGGTCATTTTTATCTCAATTATTTTTCTTACAGTTTCGAGTTTTAATCATGCAATTCTGACTTTATAACACACAATTCTGACTTTATAACACGCAATTTTTGCTTTGTATCTCGCAATTCTGATTTTAAAATTTGCAATTCTGACTTTATAACACGCAATTCTTGCTTTGTATCTCGCAATTCTGACTTTATAACACGCAATTCTGACTTTATAACACGCAATTCTGACTTTATAACACGCAATTCTGGCTTTGTATCTCGCAATTCTGATTTTAAAACTCGCAATTCTGACTTTATAACACGCAATTCTGGCTTTGTATCTCGCAATTCTGATTTTAAAACTCGCAATTCTGACTTTATAACGCAATTCTTGCTTTGTATCTCGCAATTCTGACTTTATAACACGCAATTCTGACTTTATAACACGCAATTCTGGCTTTGTATCTCGCAATTCTGATTTTAAAACTCGCAATTCTGACTTTATAACACGCAATTCTGGCTTTGTATCTCGCAATTCTGATTTTAAAACTCGCAATTCTGACTTTATAACACGCAATTCTGGCTTTGTATCTCGCAATTCTGACTTTATAACACGCAATTCTGACTTTATAACACGCAATTCTGACTTTATAACACGCAATTCTGACTTTGTAACACGCAATTCTGATTTTAAAACTCGCAATTCTGACTTTATAACACGCAATTCTGGCTTTGTATCTCGCAATTCTGATTTTAAAACTCGCAATTCTGACTTTATTACACGCAATTCTTGCTTTGTATCTCGCAATTCTGACTTTATAACACGCAATTCTGATTTTAAAACTCGCAATTCTGATTTTAAAACTCGCAATTCTGACTTTATAACACGCAATTCTGATTTTAAAACTCGCAATTCTGATTTTAAAACTCGCAATTCTGACTTTATAACACGCAATTCTGACTTTATAACACACAATTCTGACTTTATAACACACAACTGTGAGATATAAACTCGCAATTGCGAGAGTGAAAAAAAACTATTCTGAGATAAAAAGTCACAATTACTTTTTTATTTTTTATTTTTATGGTGGAAACAAGCTTCCATATTTTTGTCTGGCTGATGATAAACTGGCATAAAATTCCCATAGACTTACATTGAAGGAGGGACCTGAGCCATATCTAGAGGTCCGAATGTCATGATTTAGTCTAGTAAGCGACCACCTCGCAACCACCCAGAACACCCTAGAAACTACCAATATAGAAACATCCTGGCAACACCACTTACAGATTCTTTAGATAATTTAGTTATTTTTTCAAATCAGTTTGGTGCCACAAGCACCACAGAAATGACACAGCTGCAAGCATTTGCGAGCATGGCAACTATCTACTCTGACCAAGACCTTGTATTTATAGCTAGCTACAGTAAAAAAAAAAAAACAATGTAAAAGAAGTATGCCTAGTTTTATAAAACATGCCACTGTCTACTAAAGAAAAAGAGTCAACTTGTAAAAACATGTTTAAACAGTTAAACAAAATTGATTAAAAGGAAAAAAAATTCAAATAAAAATGAGTAGCAAATCAGCGTATAGACGGATTTCTGAAGGATCATGTGACTCTAAAGACTTGAGTAATGATGCTGAAAATTCAGCTTTGCCATAACACGAAAAAATTGCATTTTAAAATAGAAAAGTTATTTTAAATCATAACAACATTTCACAACATTACTGTTTTTACTGTATGTTTGATCAAATAAATGCAGCCTGTAATAGAAAACACCCCTGATGCTACAAATATCATCTGGCTATAGATATGTGATATTCGCTCTAGTAGCACAATTACTATTTAGCCTCTCAAATCTGGTCTCCTGGAAAATGCACTGTCAATAACTTCACTCCTACTTTGCTGTAGTCATACTATTCAAATCTCTCTTTTCTGCTGAGCTGAAGCTCCTTCGCTCATCTGGCCCGGCTGGCCGAGTTTTATTACCCATCCAGTGATTTTTAATGAAATGTAGAGGCTTTTAATGCATTGTTTGGCCAGAGCTCCACATCTGGGAACTTGTGTGGATTTCCTCTCTGACAACTCAAGGAGAAGAAGGACAGCGATAGAGAGCGATAGAGAGCGAGAGCGAGCGAGAGAGAGAGAGAGAGAGAAATTAGGAGGTCTAGTGAAATTTTCAATAGACCCGCTACAGAGGCTAAATCACGCATACACGCACACACAGTCCCATGCAGCTTGGCACACGCCCCATACCTGCCAGAAGTCCTGCAGAGAGGGAGGGGCGCACAGAAAGGGGAGGGGGATGGAGAAGTAAAAAGATGGCAGAGAAGAGAATGATGGAGTTTATTGGTTAGATGGACACAGGAAGAGCCGGAGGAACACAAATTAATAACAGTCACCACAAACGCAACAAAACTATCATATCCTTAAAAAAAAAAAAAAAAAAAAAAAAAAGAAGTAGGACATCTTGATGCCTGGAGGAACAATGATTTCATGTGTTAAAAAGTGATTGAACACAGATATACAGTTATATGTTCATACAGATAAATACATATCAGCGTTGGGGAGTATTTAGCTACAAGTAGCGACGCTACTCTGGGGTGCGTTTCTCAAAAGCATCGTTAGCCAACTATGGTCGCAAGTTCCACTGAATTCTATTGGTAACGACAGAACTTGTGATGATGGTTGGCTTTGAGAAAAAGCACTCCTGGTTGGGAACCAAGAGCCATTTAATGCAAAATGATCTTGTCTTGAACTCATGAGCTATTGGTTTGAATTGGTCTAACGATTCACTCACTGACTGAATCAGAGTGGAACCACAAGTCATTAATTTTATCACATCCAACTCAAAATAATCTGTTATAGTGAATCTGAACCAGAATCACGGAATTCATTATGATTCTCTTTTCTGCACACTACTAACTAGAAGTGTGACAGCAGTTAACAAGCAAATGTTTTCAACAAGTAGCTGGGTTTTTATGCCAAATATTACTTTGCAGCCAAAGGTCCGGTCACTGTTGCAGGCAAAATCCATTAATTTCAATAGGAATCCATGTGATCCCAAATTTCGAAATGGGTTCAAGTTGGTCATGCAGCTGGTTGGTTTGAAAGTCACTCTAAATACTAAATGACATTTTAATATGATAAATATATAGATTTCTTGACAGATAGATCATATATATAATAGCATGTTAGATTGTAGTTGTAGCTGTAATTGTAGTTGTAACTACTACTTTAAGTAGTAGTTGTACTTGTAGCTTGATAAACTACAGTTTCGAAGTATCTTCCCCAACACTGACGTCATATTGTTGGAAAACATATATAGGGTTTGCAAAACACCTGTGCGCATTAAAGTGGGCTGAAGGGAACACACACATATTCTCTTTCACACACACAACCCGTTTTAGCTGTGAAAGTCACACTTGCAAAACACCAGCTGCGATGACCTGCAAAATACTGTTGATGGATGATGAACAAGAAGGTTGAAAGTGCTGGTGTGTTAACACACTTGCAAAAAAGGCACAACAATTACTCAAGAGTGTTTATTAGCATTGTGCACTCATGCATTAACTGTGAAAAATACCGTTCCTGGAATTTCAATATACCATCCAGGATTTAGTGGCATTGGCGACACAAGGAAGTGTGGAAGAAGAAGAGAGGGAAATGGATCCAGCAGTCCTGCCGGGAGCCCGTATGGAGCAAACCAGGCACAAGATTTGACAGAAATATGGAAATGAAAAATAACAAGACATAGTCCACATCCCTCAAGCTGCACGCTGGCTGACAATCCCCAGAAAAACAATACAAGGATGAAAAAGAGATAGAGGGAAATGGAAATGGAAAGAGGGCATATTTCATACAATGTGGAAATGGAATTTTGCTGTTCAATAACACAAAAAACAAAGGCTATATTTTCGAAGACATATTAACTTATGTATTTATACAGGCCTTCGCCTTATACAGGCTGAGGTACAAAGAGCAGGTTTTACCATGGTTCGCACCAACTGCTATAGTTATTACAATTATTGTTACTACCATAAAACTATAATTAATTATGTGATCTCTTTCAGACTCTATTTCAAGCTTACACATTCTTTTTGTATGGAGTGGTAGCCACAGTACTGTGCTAATAATAACTGTGCTAACTATGTTATTTAGTAAATAGGATTGTCACAGAAAAAAATGTAAGGGGGAAAAGGATCATCCAATGAGGTGGTTATGGGGGTGAGACTATATCTACAGTATTTGTCCATCCCAGTGCAGATGGGAGTGCTTGGGAAACCCGTTTAAAACAGGTATTATTTTACCAATTTCATTTGAATGGCAGAAATTAAGATTCACTCTAAAAATCATTGTATTCTACTTCAAAGAGCTACTTCCTTCACTTTCTCAGCTGTGCAGGAAAAAAAACAAAAGCAAAAGCTGATCTTAAATCAAAAAACAATTGTGTAATTACAGAGCAATTGTGCATATTTCAGTTATAAATCTTGCATGTACAGACAACAGAAAAAAACCTGGTGTGATTAGCTGTGAGACTTCATTGAGAAACTGAAGAGTGATTTATCACCATTTGACCTGAGACTGATTCACCACCTCATTACCACTAATGTGCAAACAAATATGCCTAGATAAAGTGTGTGTGTGGTGTGTGTGTGTGTGTGTGAACAGCACAAACAGTACACAGTCATTAGGTGACCCAACCCAGTCCAGAGATCAGCCTGATCAAGGTGCACCAGTACCATGACAGCCGCTCTCTGACTGGGTCATTTGACAAATGTTCCCTCTTAATGACTATCAAGACAGGAGACTGTTTCCTGTACAAGGAAAATGGGACAAGTCCTGAATCCACAAACAACCCTGCGTAAAACCTCAGCTGAGAACAGCATGAATGCTTGTGATACTGGCGGACCAGTATAACCATACTTTTCACCAGAAAAACAGAGCCAACCATCTGCTGAAGATGGTTGACTTATGTACTGTTGATAGTAAGTTAGTTAAAATAATAGTTCACCCAAGAATGACATTCTGGCATCCCATTTTCTTTTTTCAGTCAAACACAAGTTTGGATCTTAGATTTACTGATCTTGTGTTTTAGATCTATATAATCAAAATGAGCAGTGATTTACACAGCTAAGCTCCAAAAAGTCAAAACTGAACTATTTCTTTAAATAGCCTAGTTAAGACAAACAAGCTTTAACAGAACATTTTTCTGGCAAATAGCAAGGCTATGCTGGTTAGGGTTGGGTATCGTTTGAATTTTAGTTATTCTGATTCCAATTCTGCTTAACGATTATGAATCTTATTGATTCACAGTTTCGATTCGAATTTGGTAAAAAGAAAAAAAAAAAGATATCAAACATTTTTATTCTGTCTTTTGGCAAAACATTCTGTTGCAGCTGAATACCATGAACAAAAATCTAAAGAACACAAAAAGTCTAAAGAACAACTAACTAATAAACTAGACTAATCTAGTTTATAGATGAATCCTTATTAAAGTTAAAAAAAGTTATTCAGTCAAGATCAGTAAGTGATTTTCTTTTTCTTTTGTTCTTTGATTGGTTTGGTTTATTAGGCTGCTGTCACTTTAAGACAATGCACAGATCCAATATACTGATACACATGATTTCTTTCTCAACAGTTTATGTTCACTTAAGACATAACAGACTATTTTGACAATTTTCAAGAAGACACAAAAGAGAACTCGTGCACTATATGAGAGGCAGCTTTGTGTGCGCTCTCTGGATGTGCCCAGCACAGAAAATAGAGTGCCGAATTGAGAAAAGGATCCCTGACCTTAAGTATTTGATTGCAGAATTAAAATCGACTTTTGATTCACAACTCTAATGCTGGTCCACCAGCTAGACCAGCACTAAACCAGCCATTACTTCATATCAGTTTAAGGGTGGGTCTACACGACAACAATGTACTAAAAACGTTTTTTCATTTGCATTTTTCAAGTAAAGACATCATTGTTGTCAGAACCGCGAAAACGACTAAAAACACTGTATTATGCTGCCAGGCCAGTAGTTTGTAAAGAAACACTATGCGCCTATAGACTGAACATGTAATACGCATGTGCATGACGTCACAGTTTTCACAAATTTGTGTTTTTGTAGTTTACACAGAGACGTTAATGGTATCATCTTCAAAATCTTGCACTTTAAAAAACTCATTTTCAGAAGTTCATGTTTTCAGGCACCCAAAAGGGGGTGTTGTGTAAATGAATGGCCAAAATGCATAAAAAGTTTTCTGTTTTTAGCTGAAAGCAGTGTTGTGTAAACGGGCCCTAAGCCAGGGGTATCCAATCCTTTTACCGGATATCTACCTTCCAGCAAAGTTCAGCTCCAACCCTGATCAAACACACCTGAAATAGCTAATGGAGATCTTCAGGAACACTTGATAATTAGAGACAGGTGTGTGGAGCAGGGCTGGAACTGAATTGTGCAGGAAGGCACATCTCCAGGAATGGTATTGGCAATCCTCGATTTATGCTAGTTAATAGGGCTGCGCAATTAACCTCAAATCGCACAACATTTAATAACATGTTTTTACTCCAAACTCACTTCATAATGTCAGTTGAGTGATTAAAATAACATCCTTCTGAGATTATGTGGCTTCTTACACAAAATAAGGCACACAACATATTTCATATAGCATTCTATACAGTGAGAAAGGCTATGTCGATTATCATTGCATTATAAATATATTTTATTATCATGATTTTAATACCTGAGAAGGCTTGAAGAACTCAGATAAACCATACACTGTTGTGGTCGTGTGTTTATTAGTCATGTTTAATCAAAGCGTTTTAATCCTCTGTTTATTTAGCTCCAGCGGTAGTATGATGCCCACAGGCATTTCCTGGAATGACGTGCGTTATCTTACTTCTGCGGGGCATATTTGGAGTTTCAAGGTAAGAGCTCCCTCTGGATTTTAGATGGAGTACCATTTACTACTGCATTTAGCAGTTATTCACTTACAAGCTGCGCATTAAAAAAAAAAAAAAAAAAAAAAAAAAACCTGCCAAATCGCGTTCAGTTTAATTTTGATTATTCGGGCAGCCCTACTAGTTAAACATCCTATCATCAAAACCCAACATATGCTGGTGACTAGTCATGTTATGATTTGATGCCTTGAATTAAACAGAGTCACTTGACTATATTTACTTTACTTTAAATTGAGTAAATTGTAGCTTGAAAAACTACAGACTCAAACTAGCTTCCCCAACACAATATTATGTTTGAAAACAGTATAGATTTATAATATCGGAAACTACATTTGTTATTAACCATCTCTAAAATTAATTATTGGTATTGACCAAAATGACTATATCTGTGCTAGAGGACACAACAACATCAACAGCAACAAAAAAGAACCAAACAGAGAGTCCAAGGCAAGGATAGACACGTATAAGACAGACACAGCAGAGGTGTGTTTAAAGAGGGTAATCTAGAGACATCAAGAACAAAGAGATACTACATGAACCAGAAAGCACATAATGGATTCAGATCAGTCAGTAAAAAAAAAAAAAAAACACATGATGAGAATGTAATGTATGTGTATTTTGTCATGCAAAAATTAAAAAAAAAATTTCAAGCATGCAAAGAGGTTTTTAGACTATACAAGAGAGAATGTTTCAAAGCATGCTCACGATTGAGCTGTGTATGAGTTTCTGTGGAGAGAGAGTGAAAGATTTTTATGAAAAGTGAATGAGAACAAACGTCTCCGTCCTGCGTCATCCTGTCGAGCTGCACAATGGCAAAGTAACTATTCGGTTCCCACTCACTCGCCCACATATGCACACGCACACAGATCTCGCTGCTTACCTTTCCATCATAGCGTTTCACCACAAACTGATCCAGACCAAGGTCTGTAAGAGACACAGAGAGAGAAACAGTCAAACACACTGGCTCCGTTCCAAAACATAGCACACACAAATATTGGATAAAATAGACAATTTTAATTAGACTGGACTCAATTTTTCATACTGAATAAATAAGTAACTACTAGGGGAGTGACGAAAGGGACGAGAGAGTTAGCTCAGAGACACAAGATTGAGTTAACGAGACAAGATTTTTTACACAGTATTTTTAAGAAATCCTCAATGATGAAAAACATGACTAGAAAAATAGTCTGCAGGTACATTTGAAATGTTTTAACTAATCATCTTGTTATGAATGTCATTTCAGTTCTACTTTCTAAGTATGAATTATCATACGCAGTAAAACATAATACTGAAGCATTGTAAAAGGTTTTGCCACAAACTCAAATGACTGGCTTCTCTCCTGTATGATTTCATACGAGTCACTTCAGACCTTACTGTACATGAATTATGAGCTTCTACAACTTTTAACCTCCTAACTGAACTCCTTTCCACAAATTGATCAAAGAAATAAAAACAGTATTAAAATAAATAACCAGACGTTCACAGCAGACGTGACTTGCGCGAATAAATCGAGCTATTTGCGCGTAGATGGAAGCTTGAACATTTTGAGTTTACTCGCTTCATTCGCGCGTGAAATTCACTTCACAACAGATGCAAATTCGCGTCATGAGAGGGGCTTCTGCCAGGTGGCTCCAGTCTCGTTTCTGCACACTTCCTCTGAATAAACACATCAACTCATCAGCGGGAAAGCAGTTGTAAAATACGGCGAATAAGCTCAAATTGCCGGCTTTAGCTAGCTTGTATTCTCAATATGTATATTGTATATATAGCTCAAATTAAGTAAAGAGCGTAGAGATGGTTACAACTACACAGCACAGACTAAGATAGCTTTCATAATAGGAGATATTTGCAC
Source organism: Elopichthys bambusa (assembly GCA_037101425.1). Taxonomy (NCBI): domain Eukaryota; kingdom Metazoa; phylum Chordata; class Actinopteri; order Cypriniformes; family Xenocyprididae; genus Elopichthys; species Elopichthys bambusa. The sequence goes on from CM074443.1 coordinate 5,388,999, forward strand.
GCATCGGGGAGACACTTTCAAAATGCGGGGTATTGAAATCGCATTTGAATGCATGCTCGCGTTTTACTTTCGCTTTCGATTTTACGATCGCGCATACTCTGTGAATAGGGAGCGGCGGTTGCTAAGCACACATTCTACAATACTACTACAATTCTACTCTGTTGCGCAACGAATCCTCCACCATGGCCTTGTCAGTCATCTCGTCATGTGATAAACTCTGATTCCTGCTCAAGAAACATTTCTTATTATTATCAGTTGAAAAAAGTTTTTGCTGCTTAATATTTTTGTGGAAATACTTAATACTTTTATTCAGCAAGGATGCATTAAATTGATCAAAAGCGACAGTAAAGACATTTATAATGTTACAAAAGGTTTCTATTTCAAATAAATGTTGTTCTTTGAACTTTATATTCATCAAAGAATCCTGAAAAAAATTATCATAATTTCCACAATAATATTAAGCAACACAACCGTTTTCAAAACTGATAACAAAAAATGTTTCTTGAACACCAAAGATTTCCCCTCTGACACTGTGGGATTATTTTCTCTGTAAAAGATACATGCGGCAAAACTTTAGAATGTGGTCAAAATGCATGACCATGCGGTCTACCTTTTGGAATTGGCTTTAGCTGTGGGAACGTTCCTATGAGGACTCAAAATGCTGACTAAATAGGAAACTTCTTAGAATTTGAAGAGAGCTTTTATCACACATAAACAAGCCTACTTGTATAGCATCTTTAAATCCCAGTAGTCATTTACATTTATAGAAGTCACTACAGTAACTGTGCGATTACTGACATGTACAAGTGATTAATATAAGCTATTAAGGCTCATTTCCATGTTCCAAAAATTCCAAATAAATGCCATAGTCGTTCAGCACTGAATTATTTCTCCATTAATCTTGTGTAACTGAATGCAGTACAGGGCTGAACTGAGTCGAACAGGACAGAGTCTGTTATGGGTTCATAAGCCAAGATTTCATCCACTGTATAATCCATTAAAGGAACTTCCGGGTTCAATACAAGCTAAGTTTGATTACTACAGAAAACAACTGACAAACACAAGTAAACACAAGTAAAAGATTGTGTTTAAAGTAATGCATTTACAATTGAATTTTATGGAATAGAAGTCTCTTCTGCTCACCCAGGATGCATTCATTTTTTTTTTTTTTTTTTTTGGAAAGCGTGATCCAAGGATTCTTTGATGCATATACAGCTCAATACATCAGCATTTATTTGAAGATTTTTTAACATTATTAATGTCACTTTGATCAATTTAATACATCCTTGGTGAATAAACGTATTTGTTTTTCAAAACTTTTGCATGGTAGTATACATTATATTTATATATTTATCATATATATTTTATATAAATATGGTAGATATCAATCATTCATTATGAATAATCATATCCTTTGGTTTGCGTCAAGTTCCAAATAAAATGAATGGTAACACTTTATTTTAGGATCTTTTAACTAGTTGCTTATTAGCATGCATATTACTAGAATATTGGCTATTTATTAGTACTTATTAAGCACATATTAATGCCTTATTCTGCATGACCTTATTCTACATTCCTAATCCTACCCAATACCTAAACTTAACAACTAACTTGCTAACTATTAATAAGCAGTAAATGAGGAGTTTATTGTGGGAAAACTTGTAGTTAATAGTTTATGTGTGTTCCCCATACTAAAGTGTTACCAAATGAATAAATAACAAGATTAAAAAGTACTTTAAAACATATCTTGGTAACACTTTAGTATAGGGAACATGTATTCACTATTAACTATGACTTTTCCCTCAATAAACTCCTAATTTACTGCTTATTAATAGTTAGTAAGCTAGTTGTTAGGTTTAGGTATTGGGTAGGATTAAGAATATAGAATAAGGTCATGCAGAATAAGGCATTAATATGTGCTTAATAATTACTAATAAACAGCCAATATTCTAGTAATAGGCATGCTAATAAGAAACTAGTTAAAAGACCCTAAAATAAAGTGTTACCCATATCTTTTATCTGGTATTTAAATAAGTATTTAAATCACAGGGTTATTCAAAAACAGGCATCATATCATGCAAAATTGCTCATACCAAAGATATTGATCATAACTCCATCACTAGCTGTTTAGCCCTAGTTAGTGAAGGTGGGGGTCTCTGCAGCTGCATCCTCTTTATATAAAACATCTGAGTGACAGGTGAGGTCACTCCCTGTTTGAGGCCCGGACAGCCTTTGAGCTGAGCATATCTCTCTAATTCTGCTGCTAAAACAGGATGAATTATGGAACAGCTTTCCTCGCAGAAAGATGAATAATGAATTTTATGTTCACTTCCACACTCCCTCTCTTTACATCCACTCTTCTCTCCCTAAAGAAAAAACCCAACTCTTTAAACTAACATAAATGTCATCACACACTGCCCTGGCACGCCGTGGGTCTCCTGACATCCCACCCACAACTGTAAGAGACGACTTTCTGAATGACAGAATAGCCTGCTGCTTGTTCAGGTGCATTGTACACCAGATAAATGGCAGTTAACGGAATCTCGATGCTTTAATCAAACAGTCAGCATTTCCCTGTGAAGCACATTAAAGTCTGGATGTCAGAAGGTCTCTGCTATGAATACATCAAACCTTCATGTATATCATAGATGGCAAAAGGCCTCAGTAAAAACAGACTTCATCATAATGGGTGCCACACATAATTCAAGAGCTCTTCCATCAAACAATTATTTATTCGCTATGTTTACATGGGGGAGCTGTGTCAGGATAAAGACAAAAAAAAAAAAAAAAAAACACTTTGTCTGGACCCAACGAGGCACTAAACTAAAAGCTGGAAAAACTGTTCTTTGTAATTACAGACACAGGGCATTTGGCTGAGAGGAGAATGGATGAATGGCCGTCCAAGCGTTTCATACTAATTTGTGGCATTTTCCCACTCTATTTCAGCTATTCTTAAACACCGACATACAAAATCACGCAGAGTCCTGGTTCTCACAGTAATCCATTCTGAGGGAATGAAAAATGTACAGAGAATCTCTACTGTTTCAGCATTCCTGCAGAGCATGGCACCTGCAATGCCAAGGTCATGGGTTTGATTCCCAAAGAATACATGAGAAATTTAAAAAGAACAGCATTTATTTGAGATAGAAATCTTTTGTAGCATTATAAATGTAGTCACTTATGATCAAACTAATGGATTAATTATTTCTGAACTTTTAAACGGTAGTGTATAAGAAAAAGATTTTCAACAGTGATGATTTCTCAAGGATCATGTGACACTCAAGACAGAAGTAATGGCTGCTGAAAATTCAGCTTTGCCATCATAGATACATTAGGATAGTATAGAGTAAACTGGAGGTGAAGATGGAGACAGGATCGGCAAAAGTCCACAAGCCGGGATTTAAACTCAGGCCACCTGAAGCGAAATCGTGTTGCATCGGCTCTGACATAAATTACATTTTAAAGGTGCAGTGTGTACATTTTAGTGGCATCTAATTGCAACCAACGGCTCAGTCCACCGCTCGCCCCTATCTTTTGAAGCACAGAGGAGCTACGGTGGCCGACACAGGACAAAGATGTTGTCGTCTGAGACAGAAGAGAGTAGCCTGTCAATCAATGAGGTTTCTTCTTACTTCTAACAAAGAATGGTCTCCGCTTCTAATAAAACTGATTACTACTACTAATAATACTTATTCTTCATGCGTATTCAGCATGAAGACGCATGCTACCTCTAAAACACCAACGAAAAAGAAGAAGAACGACAACAACAGTGACAAAATGAGCTCTGTAGAGCAGCGTGTCCATTTAAGGTTACTGTAGAAACATGCCGGCGCAAAATGGCGACTTCCATATAATGGGAATGTATAGATAGAAATGGTTTATTCTAAGGTAATAAAAATATAAACTTTCATTATGTAAGGTCCTTAAACACCACTGAAAACATAATTATGTATATTATATTGCATTTCTGTAAATAGATAGAAAGCATATTCACATAAAAAACAGTTTGTTTAAATTGCAATAATAATTCTCAACATGTTTACAGTAATTTTAATCAAATAGGGATTCCCAGGGAATGTGGGTGTGAACAAACTCTTGAAAGCCATAAAAGTCACTTGGATAAAGGCATCTGCCTAACATATAAATGTAAATGTAAAAAAGAAAAGAGAACAATAGGGCTGGATGGTGTGATGGTATACATGGATGACGTAGAGATTTTGCAATATTATTTACTATGGTTGATATATTAGCGCAAAAATGATGATCGGGACATGTCCATGAACAAGTAAATTATTTTTAGTTATTAAGGTTTTTTTTTTTTTTTTGCCAACCCATGTCATTAAATTAAATACAACTTTTTTAAAAAAAAAAATTTAAATAAACCTTTCACTTACATTTTTATAATTTAATTTGTAACGACATTTCACATTAAATTAGAAAAATATTGGTCTCAGGCATTTGAAGCGCTCTATAGACTTCGATTATTGTGTAGTGTATATGGCTATTTTACAATGGCTTCACACATATCTCAACCAATCAGAAGTAGTCTCAGAATTTAATGTTTTATAATATTTGTTTTACTTTTTTGCTTGTTTTTTAACTCAGAAGTTATATAATTTGAAAGTGTTTTGATGTCAGACTTGTCAGTCCATATAAATAATCTTATTTTCTGTTTCAAGTTCCAAATAAATTTAGGAAGAGGAAGAGGAAGAGGAGGAAGAAGAAGAAGACGAAGAAGAAGACGAAGAAGAAGAAGAAGAAGAAGAAGAAGAAGAAGAAGAAGAAGAAGACGAAGACGAAGACGAAGACGAAGACGTGTAAGTAAGTAAGTAAGAACCTTCTATTAGTAATGTGTTTAATTGGTTGTATTATACAAAAAGATGGTTATTTATATATAAACGCAGCAAAAATAACTATACTGTGATAAGCTATTACTGTGATAAATTACTGATAAAGTCTCTGGGTGAGATTTTGATCATACCGCCCACCACAAGGTAAAGCAATGCTTATAATAAAAGGAAAAGAAATCAGGAGCTGGACAAAAAGAGAGCAGGAGAAAAGAGATTAAAAAGATGTGGAGGTGTGTCGTGGGCATCGGAGGACTGCTGAGGTGGGCTGTATGGACACAGAGCTGGTCACTGCCATCATTTAGAGTCCAACAAAAGATAAAGAGGAAGATACAGCCACTGCTTCCAAGCAGTAAATACTTTCATTTAGTGATTGCAATAAAACTTGTCCTTAAAGTGCAAATTTAATATCCACTTTGCTTTAATAGTGGCCATTTTTCTTTGCATGGTCTTACTGACAGCCTTGTGATTAAAGCGCATCTGAATGTATTACATTACAGAAGCTCACAAGCTGTAAAGGCCGTGGCACGGACAAAAGGGCACTTCCTTTGGCTTGCTGAGATCCAGGTCAGGGTTATGCTCTACTGTCTTGCAAATAAATGCTGATTAAAAAAAAGAAAAGAAAGAAAAAGTCAAAATTATGGAATGGAGAACAAAATTTAAGAGCTGTGGCGAATTATAATTTGTTTAAATGTGCCAAGAAATGTAGTCTTTGTATGTTGAGTTCATATGGTTTTAAAAATGTTTATGCCACTTTGAGAAAAAAAAAGAAAAAAAAAAAGAAGACTAAAATGTCATGTGGTTTAGCCATCAAGTAACAAATAATAAATAATTAATACAGTATGCATCTTAATCATTATTTTCAGAAAGTTCATGTATTTTTTAATGTAACAAGTATTATTTCATGAATGTTAATTCATAAATAATTAAATTACATTTATTTATTACATATTTTTCAAATAAATCTTTATTAAAAAAATATGATATATAACTTAAATAATAATAATTATGCCAACTCTGTTCTAGCTGTACTCTCCTGTAATTTCAGAACTTTAATTCAGAAATTAAAACATGTTCATCAGAGATGCAATGTATTCAAGTCATTGTATGTATGAACTGCATTTAACCAATCAATCCAGACAACATGAGCAGGAAGTAATTGAGAAACGACTTTTGTGACCTGTTCCCCACTCCAGACCATAAAATGACATCAGAAAACTTGAGAAATATAGACTACTTTTATGCTGCTTTATTGGTCAATTTTGGAGCAGATATGGTCGCTACAAACTATTTTTTTGGGGGAGAAAAAAACAACTGCGTGAAGAATCTTCCTCTGTGATCCCAGGTTTGGAACAACATGAGCTTGTGTACATTTTCATTTTTGGATAAACCCAAAATCAGAGGGCAGTGATTTGTTAACAGAAATGCTGTTCCAGGACCAAAGCAGCATGTTGTAACAGGAGCATGTCCAAATTGTGTAAATCACATTATAGGTGTTTCAGATCTGTAGATTGTTTGCTTTGTTCTAAAACAGGAATTAAAACTGTTACAATGTTGCAATTTCTTCTTGGTTTGGTTTGCTTTCACAAAGCAACATTTCTTAACTGATATAAATGTGTTAATACAAGTCACGTGAGAGTAAACTGTCCTCTCATTGGTCAAAGTGCACCTGTTTTCTGAGATTGCGCTAATAGCGGCCATCCATCAGGATTAAATCATACAATATAAGACCATCTCTTTGAGATGCTCACTAAACACCTTCTAAACTTCAGTATTTTTGTGTGTTTTGGACAGTTGTTCTAAATTATGTTTTTCCGACCAAATTTCAATTAGGCATTTCACTTAATCTTTGCTCCTGGTTAACCCATGATTCATTTTGAAAGGCACTAGCAAAAACATACATTGCTTGCTTTTAATGCAACATGTAATTACTAGGGGTATACACATGTATTCATACGGACGTCACGGTTCAGTGCATGCAGTCAGACGACGAATACAGTTGGTCTCAGGTGATCCACACTCCAATCCAGAAGGGAATGTGCGCGGTAATGCAACGCTGTTTGCTAACCGCCACAACAGGAAAAAGAGCAGAAGGAGAAGAACAGATGATCTATGCATAATTTGTTTATGTGTAATCTCTGAACCAGTGTTTCAACCGTGGAAAGACATCAATAAAACAGCTTGAAAGTCACGTACCATTACATTTACCTCAGGCAAGTCATTTAGTGTCCACAGCATGTTAGTTCACTAGAGAAATTAACTCTAGAGGGGAGCATTTCACTAAATATATGCACTATATTAGCTTATATGTTCATTATATTTACTTTACCTGTTAGTAATGTCTTTATTATTAATATAAATTTGTCATAAAAACAAGATATGACAGTAACTGTGTAAATGATTATATTAAAAAAAAAAATGAATGAGTAGGGAAAATCATTTAAAAAAAATTCAGAATTAGATTTAGAAGTTAATGCAAAACCTGCCTTGTGCAATTTTTTTTTATTTGAGTGTTGATTGTTGTATAAAAAATATTATAGTAACGTGCAAGAAATATAGTTTAGATTTAGAAATATAGATTTTCTTATGTTAATTTTAATTGAATTTATATAAAGAGACAATTTGTTCAATAAACCACTGTTTAATAAAAAAAAAACAATTTTATGTTTAGTTTTCCAAACTGTGACTTCAATACCGAGATACATACCGAACCGTCATGTTTGTGTACCGTTATACCCCTAGTAATTACCTATCATATACTATGATATAGCCTGATTCGTTAGTCCGTCGGATTGCTTTTTCACCACAAGCGAACTACGTCAGACTTCATATTCAAACGAGCCAATGCCACCTTGTTCAGGAGATCTCTGATCAATCGTTTTAATTGTGGATCCAAGTGCGATCACACCAGGTTCTAAAACAAACGCTCCAAACGAGGCAGGTGTGAAAACGCCCCAAAACTAGAGCACAAAAATGTGTGACCTCATAACAGAGCATTATCTAATTCACTAATTCACATAACGATTATGACAAATCGTTATGTACAACGCAGACTGGTCTGAAAATGTTCTTTTGGCAGTGAACTCAAAGTGTAAATGCATTTACACATGCAAAAACAAACATTTGCAGCCATCAGCACTTTTATCAGTTATTCATGGCCCATGATCAAATCTCTTGCATCAGCTCAACCTCTGGGTGGTCTTTCATTTTACCGTGCTAATTCATTTACCAAGCAATGTCACCCTCTCACATGCGTTGGGCTTCACTGTGGCATTCCCTCCTTTTAAAGCCTCTGCTCGGCTTGCCATCTGTTTACACGCAACCAGCTATTTTCCTAGCTCAGCTGTCATGGACATCATGTGAGGGGTGGAATGGGGAACAGGACCTAAGATGACCCATAGGGGGGTGTTGTGCGAAATTCAATGCCAAGATGTCTCTCATAATGTAAATAATGTAAAAAGCCATTATTAAACAACATGTGAAAGCAAATAATATTATGCAATCATTTGATTGACTGTCTAATGAATAAAACCAAAGCCATTTAATTTGGTGTCCATCTCGGTAATGCCCCAGGGCAGCTGTTTTTCCAGTTACATATCTCCTGTCTGCTTGAATGGAGAAAAACTGTAGGCTAAGCTTATTTCAGCAACATGTTTCAATCAAATCTGACAAAAAATGTATAGCTTCTTTAGCTGAAATTGTGATAAAAATCTGTATTTTCTCAGGTTGGTCTACCTGATGTGCATGAGTGTCTCATTTAACTGAAAGGTGGATCTTTCATTTAGAGGTCTTCCAAACCTGACAGGTCCAACCTGAGACCCGAGCGGGTTCACGCTTCAGACACGGGTCAGGTATGATATTAGTAGTAGTATCCTAAGGTCCCCAGATTCTTTTAAAATGTCAACTGTCCATTATTTATTTTGGGTGCTTAACAAAATTATATTATTTTAAACAAATACATATCTATAATTCTATGACAATTTTATTATCTCTCTTGTACTGTCATTCCATTCTTCTATGATACTGAAACATGCAGAAGCGGTGTGCAGTCCAAATAAACTGCCCTCTATTATAACCGAGCCATTCAGAAGATTGAGTGTGGGGATTTGCTTATTAATAGTAACATAAATATAAATTTCTTTGTCATTTCAGGTGCAGCAATATACTTCAAGGGAAACTGAAGATCGAACTGGTGTCACAATGTGTGCATCTCAAATTGTTACTGTGTTCAAAAACTGCAGCTCATTTCCTGGAACTTCAAGGGTGGGCTTTAGGAATAGGGAATAGGAAGTAAAGTCCCCAATAAGAAAGCATCCATTTATGATTTTAATAAATACAATCATATATTGAATATGTTATTATTATTGCATTCTGTTTTACAATACACTGAGGGGCACTGAGACCGTCCTCCTCCAAAAAAACGACCCTATAGGTCGTTTTTTCAAGCACCTTATTACAACCTATATTTACGTTTTAAAGTCATGCGCACTCTAGCTGGTGTAAAAATAACGACAGTGTCGTGTTACGTCTGTCATCATGAAATGACGTATGACCGTCGTTACCAATCAAAATGCATGTTCATTTAAATGCAATGTGTGGACTTTTTACACGGTCCCTTACCCACCATTTGTCCTATATCCATTTAGCAAAACTCATTTTTTTGTTAACAACTACAACTACCCCAACCCTAAACCTACCCTTAGTGATTTATAGTGCATATACACTTTATGAATGCATGCGTTCCCTGGGATCGATCCCACAATCGCTTGATCATATGATTGCATATTGTTGTATATTGCAATGCTCTACCAACTGAACTAGGCGAAACCCGAAATATGACACAGATAAATGGGTACAATGCATTAAAATGAAAGTATCCTCTTGTCGATAGAGGCGTAACTTTAGTAAGTGCTCCCATGGGTCGTATTTCATGCATTTAAACGAAAGTGTCCTGTTGTCGATAGGGGCGCAACTTTAGTGAACACACCTATGGGTCGTATTTCAGGGAAGTGACAAACAACCTATATGGGCATATTGGTTGGAGGATATGTTGCTAGCACTATTTAAGTAAACATAGCCTCTAACACTATTTACACTTATCTTTTTGCAAAAAATATCACTATTTGCACTTGGCGTAAATAGCATATAATTTTAAACATATACACGCAAACTTCCCTAAGCACTTCCCTTCTGCAAACAGACCCTCAAATTTGACAAAGGAAGCGAGCCAACTCATACAGTATGTACGCTTCAGGAAGCTCCATCTTCCAAAACGCAACTTTGATTGTGACATCACAGAAGATGGCGCTGAACCTACCCCCACTGGATGCAAATAATAAATAAGCTTCATAGCGGGTTCAAAGTGACCAAGGGCTTAGGCCGTTCCCTTCAGACATTAGTGGGCACAACGCAAGTAATGTATATCCGAGTTTATGAGACGTAGGTAAGTCAGTGAGTGATAGGCATAGATATATGAAGTAGAATGTAAGGTTTGATGGGGGTTAAAATTGTAACAACAGTTTAAATTTCACATGACAGCGACAGTTTTCAGATTTTCACTGCTACAATAAGAACATGACAGGTCAAAACCACATGACTTAGAGTAACCCCATTTCACAACCCTCAGAGAAATGTTACAGACTCAGATTAGAGCACAGGAAATGATCGAGAAAGCCACTGGCCTGTGGACTGACTATTAGTGTATTTATGACTGTGTCAAGCTTACAGCTATTTACAGATGCAGAAAGAAGCTCAGCATGAAGTGACATGACTGATGCATATTGTGTTTATATTTGTGGAGTTGTGTGCCATTCAGAATTGAGTTGAATGTCTTTCAGACTCCTGAATTTTAAATGAGGCAGTGAGTAGGATGTAGAGTATAATTGTAATTTGAATTTAATAAAGCAAAATTAAAATGGAATAAACTTTTAAATAAAATATCTTAACTGCTTGCAAGTGTATTTATTAAGTGTATGCCTTAATACATATAATGTTTCACTTTGAAATACCCATAAATTCATAAATCATCTAAAATAGTTTTAACAGTACTGAACTTAGTATGGGGGAAATAACTTTCAGCTTATTAATTTCATCGAAATTAATTTTTTACAGAAACACTGAAACTGAATTTAAGTTGAATTAAACTATGCAGAAGGCAGTTTTTATATCAAATTTCCAATTATATATTTATGCCATGATGTGTTGAAATATAAACATTTAAACAGTGGCTTTAATAAAAACTTTTCATGACAGATTTGTTCAAACATACATAAAATAATTAAGGCAACAGGTTAAGGTACACCTTGCAAGTGTCAACGTTGGACCGCTTTTGCCTTCAGAACTGTCTTATTTCATTGTGGCATAGATTCAACAAGGTGCTGGACATGTTTTTAGTCAGATTTTAGATTTTAGTCCATATTGACATGATAGCATCACGCTGTTGCTACAGATTTGTTGGCTGCACATGCATGATGCGAATCTCCTGTTCAGCCAATGCTGTATATTGCACTGAGATCTGGTGACTATGGAGGCCATCTGAGTATAGTGAACTCATTGTCATGTTCAAGAAACTTTGTGCTTGTGACGGCACGTTATCCTGCTGGAAGTAGTCATCAGAAAATGGGTATACTGTGGTCATAAAGGGATAGACATGGTCAGCAACAATACTAAGGGGCCGTATTCACAAAACATCTTAAGGCTAAAAGTAGCTCCTAAATCGCCGATTTAGGATAAACTCTTAAAAATAATGGGCATGTCAGTCCTAATTTTAGGAGTCCTACATTTTTGCTCTAAGAGTATTTCTCAAAGCATTTTAACACTAAAACTAGCTCCTAAATCTGTGAAACGTTAAGAGTAGTCAAGAGGACTTCTAAGTCATTAAGACCAAATCACAAACAGTCCTAATCGACCCGAAGACACTGTACACCATTGAGGCAATAGCGATAGAGCCTTAGGTGCTGAACTTTTTCTTCATAAATGCAATATATTTTGATTTATAGATTTGAATCTACGAGACACCAAAAATAAATCTTTAGCAAATAAATAAATATTGTCCGATTACCTGTGGCAGTGATTTTCATGAGTTCACACCTAGGCCTACAAATGATTGAATAGAGTAAAAAAAAAAAAAAAAGTAAGCATATTTAATGTGCTGTCCAAGGGGATCGAGGGATGCAGAAAACTGTGAAAGTAACTAGGCGAGTCGGCTCTCGTCTGTGTATTTATTCCTCTTCTCGTGCTAATTAGAAAGACAGTTTGAATGTGTTCCTCCCAAACTTTGTTAAAACGTAATTTATACACAAATTTACATAATTTGTCGCTTGAATTCTGCATTCTCTTGAGATGCAGACATCCAAGAGGCGGACAATTAACTGTATATACTAGTTTACTTAGTGACACTTAGCCTACATTTTAAAACCTTTATTTGAATATGGCAACATTTGTATATTAAAACCTTTATTTTAATATGTAAACATGACACATCATTCTATAATATTTCTATGATTAAATCACTGACTCCTCCCCATCAGCCAATCACTGTGTGCAAACTCCATAGCAACGAGGTCAGCCCCGCCCTTACTTTTAGCTTAAGACTTCAGTCTATTCCTTAGTAAAAGTTTGTCTCAGCTAAGAACTTTTTATTGCTATTTAGGAGAACTCTTAGTGGTAAGATAAAATGTTTTGTGAATACGGCCCCAGATGTGCTTTGGCATTTAAACGATGTTCAGTTGGTACTAAGGGGCCCAAAGTGTGCCAAGAAAATAAAAAAAGAAAAAGAAAAAAATCCCACACAGTGCTTGAAGTGGAAAAATAAAAGTGCCCTAACTAACTGCTAGTTGGTCAAACTAGATCTTAAGTCACAGTCTTAACATAGAGGCTAAGTTTATGCAACCGGCCACAGGCAACATTTTTCCAATATTCTACTGTCCAATTTTGGTGAGCCCGTGCAAATTGTAGCCTCGGTTTGCTGTTCACAGCTGACAGGAGTGGCATACGGTGTGTTCTTCTGCTACTGTAGCCCATCTGCTTTAAGGTTCGGAGTGTTGTGCATTCAGAGATGCTTTTCTGCATGCATCGGTTGTATAGAGTCACTTAAATCCCCTTTCTTCCCCATTCTAATGCTCAGTTTGAACTTCAACAGATAATCTTGACCATGTCTACATGCCTAAATGCACTGAGTTGCTGCAATGCGATTGGCTGATTAGATTTGTGTTAACGAGCAGTTAATAAAGTGGCCAGTGAGTGTATGTAATATAGTGCATATTTTTAGCAAAATGCTCCTCTCTAGAGTTATTTTTTTTCTGGCTAAATAACAAGTTTATGGACATTAAATAGCCTGAGGTGAATGTACAGTGGATTAAAAAATTGGAATAACTAATTCCATAAGTGTGCACACCCCTGAACTAATACTTAGTTGTAGCACCCTTTGATTTTATTACAGCTTGGCACATCTTGACTTGGGATTATTTTTTCTTCAAAAATTTTCCAGATCTGTTAAATTGTGAGGGCATCTCCTGTCCCCCCACAGATTTTCATAGGATTGGGCCATTCCAAAACATTAATCTTTCTTTGCTGAAGCAGTTCTCTTGTTGATTTAGATGTGCATTTTGTATCATGGTAATGCTGAAAGGTGAAAGTTCTCTATATGTTCAGCCTTCTAGCAGACACCAGAAGGTTCTGTGCCAATATTCAACTGGTACTTGGAACTGTTCATGATTTCCCTTTTCACTAAATCCCCAGTTCCAGCTGAAGAAAAGCAGGCCCAAGGCATGATGCTGCCACCACCAGGCTTCACCATGGGTATTGGTGTCCTTTTGCTGATGTGCTGTGTTGTTTTGGCATCAAACATCCCTTTTACAATTTTGGCCGAAAAGTTCAATCTTGGTCTTATCAGACCATAACACATTTTCCATGCTTTTGCAAAGTTTAACCCCGCTTGGATGTTTTTTATTTGTTTTTTTTCAGTCAGACAATTTTTCAGTCATAGGCTTGTGTCTTGCCACCCTGCCCCATATTCCAGACAGATGGAGAATACGGGGGATAGTTGTCACATGTAGTGAGAAACCAGTACTTGCCAGAAAGAGCTGCAACTCTTTTAATGTTGCTGTAGGTCTCTTGACAGCCTCCCTGACCTTTTTTCTTTGTCTTCAGATCAAATTTGGAGGGACACCCTGTTTTGATAATGCCACTGTTGTGCCATACTTTCTCCACTTGTTGATAACTGTCTTCACTGTATATCCAATGCTTTTTTGTAACCCTCAACTGAGCAATACCTTTCAACAATGAGATCCTGTTGATGCTTCATAATTAATCAGAGTCACTTCAGCTGAAGACAGGTGTGTACTATTTCACACAAGCTTGATGATTAGTTTATTCTGAGCCACATAACCAGTTATAAAAGGGTGTGCACACTTATGCAGTTAGGATATTTTAAGTTTTTATTTTTATATTTTTTCTTAGAAATGTGTCACTTTTAGTGGCACTGCATAGGTTCAAATGTTCTGATATGATTTATCGTTGTTTCATTTTGTACATCACAAAACCCAGCTGATTTAACAGGAACTTTTTTATATATATCCACTGAAACCTTACTTGACATATTGTTGACAAGCTGTTTTACTGAAGTCTTTACACATTTGAAACACATGAGACATGATACATTTCAGTAAGTTGTACTGTTCCTTTCAACATACCTTCTGATGTTCATTCACTGTATTTTGTGATATAACTAGTAGTAAAGCGTAAGAGATGATTGGTTCACGTGAGCTCCGCACTGCAGCTTTAAATAAGGCAGATACAGCAATCTATCGCACCACATTAAAGGAGTGGTTGATTATGATTTCACTTTTTTAACTTTAGTTAGTGTGTAATGTTGTTTGAGCATAAACAACATCTGCAAAGTTAGGATGCTTAAAGTTCGAAGCAAAGTGAGATTTTTTTCTTTTAAAAAAAGGACTACAACAAACGGCTGGTAGGGACTCCAACAAGCTTCTTCCCAGGTTGGTGACATCACTAACCCTAAAATTTACATAAACCATGCCCCCAAGAACATGCAACAAAGGGGGTGAGGCCATGTTATTGCATTACCGTATGTAACACAAATGCAATAGCATGTCATAAAAGCAAGATGACAACATGCCATAATTAAACTAAACTATACCTGTTCTATCTTCATGCAGCATATATTCTCTGGCTCTGTAGGCATCTTACAACAGTTCCCACATGAGCAATTTATAGATTATCATGACAGAATATGCTAATGAATGACTTAAGGATAGTTAACTCCACATCAGCTACATAAATTAAGCAACTAACCATTCAGAAACATCCTGTTGCATTCTACATACTGTCACTTCTTCTTGAGTGTTTCCTTTATTGTCCAACTCCGGTTTGAACATAAAAGGCTGAACAGTTTCTGACTTTTTCAGTGAGTCTGGATGAGGTAACGTTAATCGGAGCTGCGTGCTAACATGAGCTCCTGAAACTCGGCCCTCTTCTTGAGAGCAGGAGCTTTTAAGGGACACACAAAAATGGAGCGTTTTTGAAAAAAACAAATTTTTACTTCAAAAAGTGACAAATTTAACATGCTATAAAAAATTATCTGTAGGGTATTTTGAGCTAAAACTTCACATACACATTCTGGGGACATCAGAGACTTATTTTACATCTTGTAATAGTGGCATTATATGTCCCTTTTAAAGATCATCAAAACATTTATTGTTTGAATTTTGTTATAAAATTGACAAAATTTGAAAGCTGAGACTGTGTTTCATATCAGAAGTAACAAAGCATATTATTGGATTATGGGTGCGCTACAAACAGTGTTGGGAGTAACGCATTACAAAAGTAATTATATTACAGTAATGTATTACTTTTTGCTGTAACGCAGTAATATAACGCATTACTAATAAAATTTTGGTAATATTATACTTGTTACAATTTCAGTAATGCACATTACAACAACAAATTTTAACCCAAAATTAATTGGTGTTAGTTTTATTTTTTACCAACACCGCAAGATATTCCAACACTTTTCCAGTAACTTTCTAAAAACAGCACTTGAATAAAACTGGACCGCTGCCACGCTAACACTAAGATAACCGAGAGAGCTTCAGGGTTGGAAAAGAGAAAGAATGCGCCGGACGAGAGTCAAAGACAAAGCAACAGATACAGAAATATCAGTGAGCCACGAGCGTGCATACACGATTCATTTGCGCATCAATAATAACGGACTCACGCATGCCTAATGTACGACTCCTGTATGTCACTGTAATTGTCTTTACCTTCATTACAATTGTCATCCATCAAAACTTTATTAGCGACACTGGTTTCCTTTATCCATCTGAGAGATGTTTGTGTATACTATGTTACAGATGGGCTGCTCCAAAACAAATCGCAGAATACACAGAGGGGTGGTGTTTGTTAATATTTAATTTAACGTATTAATAATACAATTAATGAATTATATTAATATATTTAAATAATTTTTAAGTTAGGCCTATCTCCAAGCCCCCCTGGAGGATCACTGGCCTATACAGTCATCATGCGATACCACATCGCCCTCCACTGGATGTATAATGAGCAGCAATAAACTACATTTTAGCATTTTATACAGACATACACTACCGGTCAAAAGTCTCTTCTGCTCACCAAGGCTTCATTTATTTAATCCAAAATACAGCAAAAACAGTAATACTTTTTACAATTAAAAAAAAGCCTCATTTTCAGCCTCATTACTCCAGTCTTCAAAGTCACATGATCCTTCAGAAATCATTCTAATATGCCGATTTGATGCTCAAGAAACATTTATTATTATCAATGTTGAAAAAAAACATTAAAGTTTTTTTTCAGGATTATTTGATGACCAGAAAGTTCAAAAGAACAGCATTTATCTGAAATACAAAGCTTTTGTAACATTATAAATGTCTATACTGTCACTTTTGATCAATTTAATCATCCTTGCTGAATAAAAGTATTAATTTCTTTAATAAAAAAAAAAAAGTTTAACATTGATAATAATATTAAGAAAGGTTTCTTGAGCAGCAAATCATCATATTAAGTATGATGTCTGAAGGATCATGTGACACTGAAGACTGGAGTAATGATGCTGAAAATTCAGCTTTGATCACAGGAATAAATTACATTTTAAAATATATTTAAATAGAAAACAGTTATTTTAAATTGTAAAAATATTTCACAAAATTACTGTTTTTACTGTATTTTGGATAAAAAAAAATAAAGCCTTGGGTGAGCAGAAGAGACTTCTTTTAAAAACATAAATTTTACAGCTTTTAACTTACAGTTTACAACTTTTGACCGTGAGTGTACTTCTGTGGTTATTTTGGTGAAAGTACCTCAAAAGTAGTGTAACGCATTACAATTCAGAGACAGTAATATTGTAATGTAACTAATTACTTTCAAATGACAGTAACTAGTAATATATAATGTATTACATTTTGGAAGTAACTTGCCCAACTCTGGCTACAAATAATGTTTAGTTAAGTTATTTTGTTCACGCAAAAACTGAAAACAGCACAGCAAAATGAAGATCAATTAAAAATGACAAATCCATATTGTCATCTCAGCCCTAGCACTAGTGTTGTCAAAAGTCAAAATGTTTAAAAATGTGACAATACCAGCAGGGATCCGCTGATAGACACCTGCTTTCAAATGCTCCACTGTGTATCTGTGCTCCATGAAGAGCATCAAAGATGTCTATTTACAACATGTTTTTTGAAGTCTTGATCATTGTAGCCAATCACAGACATATCTGTTGAGCTCGTGAACACAATGGCCAATCAGAAGCGTTTAAGAATCCGCTCAACAGTGCTCAAAATGCTAAGGGAAATGCTGGTATCGTCATATTTTTAACATTGTGTGGATGCTAGTGTTGTCAAAAGTACCGACTTCGGTACCAAGTCGGTACTTTTGACAACACTAGCATCCACACATCTTTACTAGTTGTAGCTTATTTACAAATTTCAGTGTTTCACTGCTCACATTACTTTTGTAAATTAATAAAAAAAAAGATTCTCTGTTGTTTGACTGTTGAATTTCTTTTCAATTCTGTAAATTCTTCTTCCTGTCATTCCAATTAAACATCCTTTCTGATGTGACCGATTACAATATCCAATTCTGAATTTTACTGGTCAAGAAAGACTGAAACTCACTCTCTGGCTGTTTCTCATTGGGTGTGATGGAGCGCACAAAATCCTGTGGTGTCATGTACACCTCCGCATCTCCGTGCTCACTGATGATCTTCAGGGTGGCAAAGTAGCGAAATATCTTGTCTGGAGTGGAGTAAGCTCTGATCCGGTTCTCATATTCCATCACCTGTATCACACACACAGAAACACACACTTACAATCAATATCAATTCTAAGAAGTAGCTACTCCATTTTTTCCTTTTGTCTTAACTTTCTACTAAATAAACAACATTTTTACCAGTGTGACAACGTATCAGGTGTTTTTAAAATTGTGTAGATTTTACATTGAAGGGTTAGTTCACCCAAAAATGTCATTAATTACTCACCCTCATGTCGTTCCACACCTGTAACGAGTAAATAATGACAGAATTTTCATTTTTGGGTGAACTAACCCTTTAACATGGTATTTTATCCAAGTAGCTTTATAGCGCAACCAAATGCTATATTGCCATTTGTATCACACTATTGTTGTGCTGTTTAAACTCATTAAACAATAATGTCCAGTCTCTTTCATATACCTTTAGAATGATTCATAATAATGAATACATTTTCTTCAAAATTCATGTGACTTTTTTTGCACCCATATATTGATTTTCGGGGGCATTTTTATCCATTTTGGTGGTGTTTTTGCCCCATGCCCCAAGTTCATTTCAACCTTGCTTACTAGGGGTGTGATAATACCCTCATGTCATGATTCGATACATATCACGATCAGTGTTGGGTAAACGACTTCAAAAAAGTAATTAATTACTAATTACATCATCAATGTTGTATTTAAAATACTTTTCTAATTACTCTGTCTGAAAAGTAATTTAAATTACTCAATAAGTAACTTACTAATTACTTCTTAAAATCCCTATAAACCTTGACTGGATAGACAATAGAAAGGAAACTTAATAATTTAGTCAAACATGGAATAGTTTAGCCTTTTATAGCTTTTTAAAACATTTTAACTTTATTAAAACATATACTATAATACTTTTATTTACTTTATTAATACTTACATTTTTTTTAGTAACAAATAGGGATGTCACTATACCAAAAATCTAGTAGTCGGTACCGATACCACCAAAAGTGCACAATACTCGATACCACGGTAAAAATATATAAAAATACAAATAAAATGCTATATATTTTTTTCCAGGTAGGTCTAATAGTAGGCAAATAAGTAAAAATACCACAGAAATTGAATAATCAAATAAAAAAATAACTCTGCATAGTCATAACTGTATAAATTAAATACAGATTAATCCTTAAAGCTTTTCTTTTGTTGTTTGATTATCATTTATAATACAGACAGCCAATAGTAGACAGTATCATGTTTTAAAGGCTGCTGTCACTAAGACCTAATGGACGGAGAGAATATGCTGTTACACATGCTGTTCACATTCACATAACCAACGCGAATATACGCCAAGACGGGCATTTTGACATAACTGTGTGTGTATTTGAACGTTTATATGTGTAATAAACCGCGAAAATCTGACACTCGCGAGAGGAGGCTACGTGTGTGCGCTTTGGTCGAGAGCGCGCTGACTGAAGACCGTCTCTCAGAGAGTGCGCAGTTTTTTCTCCCTAGGACATAGCTTACATTTTACTGTAATGTTCTTGCCTACCTGTGTCAAAAAAGTGAAGTAATTGGAATATTTCCATTCTGCAAAACAGCCACTCGCTTCTGCCGACATCTTCAGACAGCGACTATGCAGCCAACTGGTTCGAAGCTGCGAACTCACGCGCAACTCACTACAGCTAAA
Organism: Elopichthys bambusa; assembly: GCA_037101425.1. Classification (NCBI taxonomy): domain Eukaryota; kingdom Metazoa; phylum Chordata; class Actinopteri; order Cypriniformes; family Xenocyprididae; genus Elopichthys; species Elopichthys bambusa. The sequence goes on from CM074443.1 coordinate 5,408,805, forward strand.
CAATTTTAAAGAGGCAGCGTTCACTTTTACCTTTAGACGACAAATTTAGATTTTAAATTCAATATTGATTTAAACAGAACTGTTGAACTAATTTACAGTATGTAAACTTTACTTTTTTAGTGGATAAGTAATTTATTTACAGTAACGCGTTACACTCAACACTGATCACTATACAATATTATTGCGATACGCCAAGACATATGGTAAAAGGACAACAAAAAATGTATGGTTGATTAAAATGCTAAATTTGGTATTACATTGGGAGTGATAATGAATAGGCTTGGACTTGGTGCTAGTAACCCAATGCACAGGACAATGGTGACACCAGAATAAAAATATTCATGATTCTAATGCTGAAACACATTTATTTAGAATGAATATGTTTGCACTCTGTCACTGACTAGATAAGTAGATATACTTTGTGATCAACTGTATCTTCTATAAGGCTGCATTGAATAATTACTATAATACTAAAGTGTAATAAAGCATGCTAGATAGATATAGCCTGCCAAGGCAGGTCATTTACATAACTAAATCAAACCCTCTGATCATTATAATAACCTGTCTTTATGGCTGTCGTATCAGCAACAATTGCAAAACAGCAGACAGTTTTGTTTTGATTTATGAGCCAAAAGCAGCCAAAAAGTTATTAATAGCCTGAAGCAACATGCCATATACAACTGAAAAATCATCCATTGCAGGTTGGCTATTAAACAAAGTAAAACTCAATGTAATTTATAATGTGTATGAAAATTTCCAGTTTATGTATCTGTAATATCTAGACTACAGCTGTCAATTTACAGCGTTACATCATGTGATCGACCACCTTGGCATTGTGTCTGCTGTGTGGAGCTCTTGAAATGTTTTTACTACGTTTTTATTATTACAGCTGCTGAGATTAACTAATCATGAAAAGTGTCATATATAAATCATTATATTTAGATCTACTCCCATCGCATGAAAGTAGCGATAAGCAATAGTCGATGACAGACATGTCTGTTAAGCGCATGAATGCAGTAATCTTGTCATTGCAACTCAATTTCTGCATGCTCACGAATGCTTTCGAATGAACTAACAGTTCAAACACGATATAAATAAGAGATTCATTGTGCAGTGTAGACAGCATCATTGATTATAATGGGAGTTTTGGTGAGAGTCCAGAACTCAGTCACTGTTAAACTCACGCTGTATGATTG
>CM074443.1:5417500-5427500 GCA_037101425.1 Elopichthys bambusa
TAAGTGTAATTTGTATATATTTTCGAAATACATGCTAACAAAAACACTGTTGAATCATTTACGAATAAAATATAACACAATTACATAACCACAGTGAATGTACTGACGAACTGTACATGACGAATTAAGTTGTATGCACATGTCTTACACAGCATAAATCTGTATTCAAATCTCAGAAGAATCATTTTGACATTTGTAATACAAATGTTGAGGTGTCTCATCCGTCAGCTGTTCTGATATTCGCTACTGTAATGGTGATGAACGTAACTTTTAATAAGCAGGGAAAATTCCCGACTTTAAACAAATAACCTTTTAATTGTTTAAGATGTTTGCACTGTAAGAATGTACAAGATATAAACGCTGACTCATTAGGTAATGTTTTCTCATTAAAATCAGATGATTTCCTATTAATTCAATATAGAATGTGAGGGAATACTAGGGAATACCAATATGGCGGCGAGGTGGCTTCACTTTTTATGACGTCATGAGCAATCCAGTCATTTATATAGACCTTATTTACCAGAGAAACAAGCGTGCCGCCATCTTTAGAATATTGTCTTTGAACTTCCGTTTTTGCTGTAGCCCTGTATATTTCTATGGCATCGCTGTTGAAGAATAATTAGCTGGTGAAGTGGATTTACCTGTTGTAGAGTTAATGAAAGTTATCATGAGCATAGTTATGTTTAAAGCAGATGTCTTAACAAATGTCAGTAGACCGGGAAGATTTTAAAACGAGCAGTTCATTCATAAATACGTAAGATCGCTGTGGAAATACAAACCGGAAGTCAAAAGACAATGAGGGCAGGAGCACTGAAAAGGGGCGGAGCTACATAAGGTCTATAGAAAAAACAAAAAAAAACATACTAAACAGTGTTTTTTGAAATTAAAAAAAAAAAAGCCAAAAGTTTTTCGTGATGGGTAGGTTTAGAGGTAGGGTGTGTGTGTGTGTGTGTGTGTGTGTGTGTGTGTGAGGTTTGGCTATACTTGTGAGGGTCAAATGTCCTCCCTTGTCTACTGAAACACTGCGACAACTGACTATTGAGGACATTTTACTGAATTTTTTTTTTGACATTTGATATTCAACAGTGTTTTGATCTGCCTGCATTGACACCATTGTACGCGAACTGAACTGAGCTGGATGATGACATCACTGTTTACTCCAGTGCAGATATAGATAAATTAACTAAATTAATAACTACTGATTCTTACATCAGAATGAATCAATACTGAATTTACTTAAGATGGATAATGACACCATTTTCTTTAAGAGCTGCTGTGCAGCCAAAATTATATACCAGTTATCACTGTAAAGCTGCTTTGACACAATCTGCATTGTTAAAAGCGCTATATAAATAAAGGTGACTTGACTTGAGTTGGCACCCACACTGGGCTGGCAGTGATGCCAGCTGACACTGGCACACCAAGACATTGTAGAGAGAAAGTACACACAAGCTCCAAAGGAAGGACATACCTAGAGGCAACCATCACACACACACACATAAAAGACACTTGATCTTTTGAGAGCTCACTGTGCTATAAAACACTCTTTCAAAACCTATGCCTTGCTACGGAAATGGGATCACATTGTTGCTTCTTTTGTAGGGGGTTCGCAATCACTTATGCGTTATACAAATAGTATTAAGTGCCAAGGATATCTGTATCTTTAAAAAAGGTATCTTAAGCCTGAGATATACTGCACGATTTTAGCAATCCTATAAGATCATTACAAATCACACTGTGCGACATGGATCTAATAAACTTGGGTACGACATGCACGTAGACTGTACGATGATGACACCTATTGACTCGTAGGCTACGATGCAAGTTTCTATAATGTCATGTCATCAGCATGCGCTAATGCTAAACAAAAAGACCATGTTGAATCACGCTTTGGAAGTTGCAGTTTTTATGTGTGCTGAAAAAAAAGGAAGCAGCGAAAGAAGAAGGGAAAACAGCTTGAGGCAAACGGTTTTAAGTTTTAGCGCCATGTCGCGTTGATTTCATATCGCATTTTTATTGGCTGGTCAATAGACGTTGGTCGCAAACGGGTGGGGAACGTTGATCCTGGAGGGCCATTGTCCTGCAGAGTTTAGCTCCAACCCTGTAAAAAAAATACTCACCTGCCTGTAACTTTAGTAATCCTGAAGACCTTGATCAGCTTCAGGTGTGTTTAATTAGGGTTGAAGCTAAACTCTGCAGGACAATGGCCCTCCAGGATCAACATTCCCTACCCCTGCTCTAAAGCCCGGGATACAATGCACGATTTTTGGCTGTCCCAGACGAAAGATTGCAATCACAAAACAATCGTGGCGATTTCTGTGATCATGGCTCTTAATCGGTGGTCCTTATGTTATGTTGCTTCATAACATTAAGGTTGAACCACTGTAGTCACATGGACTTTTAAATATGTCTTTAGTAGGAAAAAACAAAATAACGACTTTATGATAATATCTAGTGATGGGCGATTTCAAAACACTGCTTCGTGAAGCTTCAAAGCTTTATGAATCTTGTTTCGATTCAGTGGTTCAAACTGCCAAAGTCACGCACCCCAGTGGAGAACCATTGAAATTTGAAACGCTTATCACATAACAAAGCCTCCTTTACTGAAATCACGTGACTCTGACGCTCTGAATCCCTGATTCGAAACAAAAGATTCATAAAGCTTCATGAAGCAGTGTTTTGAAATCGCCCATCACTAGATATTGTCATAAAGTATTCTCGTTGCTTCATAACATTACGGTTGAACCACTGTACTCACATGAACTATTTTTAGCTTTCTGGGCATTGAAAGTGTAAATTGTCTTGCTGGCAATGGAGGCCTTACTGAGCCATCAGATTTTATGAAAAATATCTTCATTTGTCTTGTGTAGATGGGTTTGGAATGACATGAGGGTGAGTAATTAATGACAGAATTTTCATTTTTGGGTGAACTAACCCTTTAATTACTTTTTTTTTTTTTTTACATCAATCACGTTCCACTCTATTGTCTCATTCATGCGTTTATAATGACTCTAAAGTGTCAACAGTGCTGTGCTTTTTCTTTATATTTATATTTAATTTACTTTTTTTTTTTTTTTTTACATTTATATTTATATATCTACATACCACAATATACACAATTTAGTTAAATCTATAATGATAGACATTTTATACCGTCATATCACCAGCCCTACACTGTGGGACGAGAAACTAGAGAAAAACATTTCACTACATTACATCATATGTATGTAATATGTATGCGACAAATAAAGAACCTTTGAACTCTATATTTATACAACCCTTTCAAAAATGTGGTCCTGTGCACATCAAAAAAAAACTCAAATGTGTCATTTAAGCACCAAATAGAACTGTAAAAACAGTTTTCAAACAAGTTTCTTGACCAATTTCATATCTAACATATGGCCCTGAGCCAACCTCCTGCCACTGGAGACAATGGAGTTGTGTCAGGCAGGTCACATCCTCAAAGAAACCGAGTAATGTTTTGATAGTACCACAGAAACAATGTTTACTGATGTTTACTGATCGCCGTCTCAGAATATTTGGCTAAAAACACTATAGCCTATCATAACGTTAACATAATGTGATACAGATAGCAAAATGCATGCATTTGAATGCATTAATACTGCATTATTATTTTTCTGTGGGCCGTTAATTGAGACATGGTCCAAAATTTAATTAGGACAAATGAAAATATCTATTACAGAAAATATCAATACAGCTGAAGATAAGTACATCTCAAACGAAGCATCACACTTGAGAAGATCTGTGCCGAAAGTGATGAGACATCCATTATCAGCAAAATCTAGGAATCCAGACTAAATGAAATGATACTCATTCTGAAAGAAATGGTCTACTTTTAAACTAATTCAAACAAGATGGGAGTTTTGTGTGAGATGTATTTACAGGACGGGATGGCAGAGGGGACAGGGATTAGATAGAATGATTGACACCTGTCAAAAAGCATTTGCTTATTAGTTTCTTCTTATAATATTCCAATTTCAGAGTGCTTTAAGAAGACTACCAATATGACACTTTAAAATGACTCTAAAATGAGAACTCAAAATGAGACAGATAAGTCTGGAAACACACCAAAACACAACACAAAGTGTATGTTAAAAAATGAACAGTCGTCTTCATTTATGAAATATGAGAATGAATGAATTTCAGCATAAATCTATTATTACAAACTGATTTAAAAAGGGGTGGGCAGTCTGAACAAAATCTTAGTATTACAGTATTTAAATTGGAAATTAGAAAAATAAGCTCCTTGTACTCGGGCGGATTTAGTGATTTGGGGGCCCCAGGCAAATTACAGGAATGGGGCCCTATACAATTGCACACATTTACCTGAGGTTCCTTTCACTGTTGTGATACTTGCTGCTGCACAACCGTGTCCCATAGTTGTGTCCAATTTTTTTTTTTTAGATAAATAATGTCTTTCTTTCATGTTGTAGACCCCTTGTTCACGTGTAAACAGGTTATAACTGTATTAGAGTAGGTTGGTGCTTTGGAGTAATTTTCACTGCACAATTATCAACACAACGCACGGCTGTCTAATTCTAAACTTTAAAATACTTTTTTATATTTTAATTACAAATTTATATTAAACTGGAGGAAATTATACATTTACACGCTTAAGGATTAATTCAACCAAAAATTAAACAGAAGTGAGTGAGCGCCATTTAAAACAATAAACATATAATAGGCTACGCATTGTTGCTCAGTATTTAATTATAGCTTCAGATGCATGATATTTTCATTTGTAGGGCACTTTTTTGTTTTAATTCTGTTTTTTTTTTTTTTTTTTCAAACTCTTTCTCTTCATATCTAATTAACTGAATTCATAAAAACAACTTAATTTATTCATTTGTATTCAATAATAGGGCCCTATGAATTTTTTTAAAGGAATTGTTGTGTATTTAAATTTTTCTGGCAAACAAATGAATACATAAAACATTAATCGTTTATTCCAATGAAAATTAAGCAAACCCTTTAATTCCTGTACACCACAGACAACAATTCCGCGATTCCGTCCGGGTTTTCTGCATCGCGGAAATCATAGGGCCCTACATGACTATGACTGTACAATTAATCAAAATTGTAATAAAATCACGATGCGAGCATGTGTGATTTCTAATCCGAAGAAAGCATGATTTTTCCACCAGCACCCTCTCAGTTTGTAAATATAGCACAAGAACAGACCAGAGCGGGTTTACTATTACAACACGGAAGAAAGCACAGAAACAGGGAAGGTGAATTCAGTGCAGGATAAGGACTTCAAATGAGGATGAACATAGGAAAAAGGAAGAACTCAGGGTTTATAAGTACAGAGCAAACAAAGGGAACTAATGAGATGATTAAAGGGTTAGCTCATCCAAAAATTCTGTCATTAATTACTACCCCTTATGTCGTTCCCAACCTGCAAGACCTTCGTTCACCTTCGGAACACAAATTAAGATATTTTTGATGCAATCCGCGAGGTTCCAGGTTCTATATCAAAATGCCGGTTCAGTATTGCCTGACGCAGGACGGCCAATAATGAGTCGGCGTTCTGAAGTAGAACCTAGAAGCGCTGAACGTAAACAGCGTAGGAGAATGACACAGAAGAGATGTGAGAAGAGATATTGCTGAATAAAGCTGTTATTTTTGTTTTTGCGCACAAAAAGTATTCTCGTCACTTCATAAAATTAAGTTTGAACCACTGCAGTCACGTGGACTATTTTAATGATGTCTTTAATACCTTTCTGGACCTTGGAAGTGGTGGTTAAATTGCTGTCAGACAGCTCTCGGATTTCATCAAAAATATCTTAATTTGTGTTTCGAAGATGAACAAAGTCTTATGGGTTTGGAACAACATGAGGGTGAATAATTAATGACAGAATTTTCATTTTTGGGTGAACTTACCCTTTAATAGAAGACAGGTGAACATAATGACTAATCAGACAACTCAGGAAAACTAGGTTAAATGATGGGGCAAACATGACAGAACCAAAAACACAATAAAACAGAGTACACACGTTACAGTCAGTCTAGCGCGTTTACTTAGAAAAAATAAAGGCACATTCCGAATCAGGTGAACAAAAATCAATAATACAGCCATTTGCGAACTACACAAAAGACTTAAAAAAGGCATAAAGAAATAACTGATGGCATCACTTATAATTTATGCAAAGATATGGTGCCTGCAAAATATTGTCAATAAAGCTGACTTCCAAAAAAAAAAAAAAAAATGATAAAGACAAGTACATATGGTTTTAAGGAAATACTGTTTCAAAATCAAGATTAAAATCAAAATCACAATTGTATTTTTTTTTTTTTGGTCCATATCGCACTGCCCTAGTTATGACGGTATTGCAACAACTTCTGCTGTTGCACGTGTATATGGTTATACCGCCTAGTCCACAAATGATCTACGCAGAAATTAGTTTTGTTTGCATTTCATGAATGAGGTATATTGGTCAGACATGTGGCCTGGAGGACAGAGCTTGTGTAAAGAGACAGCCATTTAATGTACCCCGCTACATGATGAACGGCCTCATCCATCAAAGGCAGAGCCCCACCATCCTACAGCAAATCAACTTCACTTTTAATGTGCTGCTGGTTTGATGCATGCTGTTTATTTTAATACTGGATCCATATTTCTGAGAATACCTACACTCTCTCTCCTTTTTCCTCTGCTTATAATAAAATATGATGATTAGGTTCTAAACAAAAATGTCTGATCCACTGCTGCTGCCGCATCTTGCTATTTTAGGACACAGAGTAGCAAAAATAAATCATCCTGACAAATTCTCTCCTTTTTTAAACATACACACACAAAAAAAACAAAAAAAAAAAACACAAAACATCACCGAGTAACCAAGTCGGGAAATTCAATCAGTGAACAGCAATGATCTACACACATGTTTAAAAAAATCAAAGCCAATTATGGTGATGAATAGATCCAGCTTCAGCAGGCCCTAAATATTGCTTTACAGCATACGGCACAATCAAAATAAAGAAAAATGTATCAACAAAACATTTAGCAAACACAAATAACTGTGGCACTACTGGACAATTCTGATTGTTCGAGGGGGTTCCTCTCTGACTTTTGTAAGGATGGATTTTTACTAAGACTGAATTACTGAATTCAAGATTCCTATCCTGTAAGAAAACAATAAAACTCTCTAATCTGAAGAGAGGATCTGCGAGAAAGAGCACAGGACAACACCTGGTTCAACCTCCTCTCTTCCCCCCCATGCTGAGTTCCTGACTCCTCACACCCTCTCCTTACGTTCAGGCCATGCAAGTCTCACAAATCTGCTATCTTAGTTGTTTTAAGTGACATCAATGTAAATACTTCTGGTGCGATTGGTAAGAGGGTTTCACTCCCACAACAATAGAACAGACAAGAATAAAGAAAACAAAACCTGTTCTCCTGGGGTGGGAGATGCCCCAATAAAGATTCTTATTAACCATTTGCTTGGATCCCTAAAACCAGGCGAGTGACCCTTTGGGGCACGAGAAAAGGTCCAGCAAAAGCTGCATAAACATTTGGGTGCTAAATGTTTATAGCCCTTTTGTTATAACTTGGGGTATTTAAAGGGATTTGGCAAACCACTCAGGGAAGCATCTGCATTCAGAACTTCCCGCACAATTGCTGTGTGTATCTCTCTATTTGCCAGGTATGCTGACTTTTAATATTTTGTTGTGAAATGTACTTTGCATTTTATGCTGATCAGTTGTGTGATGTATTCTTTGTAATTCTTTTAATTGATGATTTATCCTGCCTGGCAAAAACAATAAATGTTAATCTTGATTGGCGGTTCGACTCAAATGCATTAGTAAACTCTGCACCCTCTGACTAAGAATCATAAACTGGCGAATTTATGTCGTGAGAACGCAGACGGCCGCTGCGAAATTCTCTAAGTGGTGATTAGGTCCGTAATGAACGAATAATTGACATTATGAGGTATCCAGAATGATCAAAGACCTAAATTAAAGCACAACTAATCTCATGATCAGCTGTTAAATTGGAAAGATTGAGTCAGATAAAATTATTTACGAAGTCAGAATTGAATTAGAAACCAAAGTTGTATTAAATTAAGATGAATTTTACAGAAGTGCCAGAGGACGTACACGCGAAATACCTTCGACCAGACCACTAGATGCCGTCGTTGGGCTAGTGAGTGGAACCTTACACTTTGAAAGTGTCCTACAGTACAGCATCTGTTTTAAAGGGTTAGTTCAAAACACTGCTTCATTAAGCTTCGGAGCGTTATGAATCTTTTGTGTCGGATCATGATTTGGATCGCGTGTCAAACCGCTGAAATCACGTGACTTTGGCGCTCCGAACCGCTGATTCGACATGCTGATTCATAACGCTCTGAAGCTTCATGAAGCAGTGTTTTGAAATCAGCCATCACTATATAAGTCGTTATTTTGTTTTTTGGCGCACAAAAAATGTTCTCGTTGCTTTATATTATTATTAGCCATCGGATTTCAACAAAAATATCTTAATTTGTGTTCCGAAGATTAATGAAGGTCTTACGGGTGTGGAACGGCATGAGGGTGAGTAATAAATGACATTATTTTCATTTTTGGGTGAACTAACCCTTTAAGGGAATATGTTCTGCACTCTTGTAATTATGAAGTCAAATTTTCTTGTACAAAGAACTGGTACAGGCTTTTTTGCTATTTTTCTGTCATTTACTTACCTTTATATGGTTCCAAACCAGCCTTTTGTCAATCCTCGAAACACACATGAAGATATTTTTAATGAAACCTGAGAGATGTACCTCCAGTCCAGTTACACATATTTTCATGCTTCAAAAAAAACGTACATAGCAAACATGATCTATATGAATCAAGCGGTTTAATCCAAATGTTTTGAAAAGATACGATCACTTTATATAATGAACATACTTAATTTGTAATTTTATTCGATATAAACACTGATCAATGCACATAAATAGAGCACATAAAATATGATCAATGGAATCACAACCATACTTGCCTGACACACGAAATTTAACCAAATTGGTTCTTGTGGAAGCTCAAACATGCTTGCGTAATACGCAAGAACAAACCTCACTGGTTCTCTGCATAATTTTTTGGTGAACTATCGCTTTAAGATTTTATTTATTTATTTATTTTTTTGCTTTTCACTTTTTGAATAAAACTCGACAGGAAACGGAAGTTGTGGTAATCTTTTTTTCCCTATTGTGACGTACATCCAATCGAAATGACTTCTCGAATGAGAAAATAAATGTAGATTGGGACTTTGGAACATTATGGTTTGCAATAGAGTGCAAAAGTCAGGTTCCAGAAGTAAAAACTCCATTCATTTTCTACATTAGGGACAGAGATTTTTAACAATAACTTAAAGACAGCCCTGTGAGCTACGAGGTTGTTAATCGATAGTATTTGCTTCTGTTGAAGACGTTAGCCTGCATTATTTCAACTTAGTTTTAAAATAATTGTGTTTAAGAGCAGAATTCGTGTTGAAAAACGACATTACCCATTATGCTGTACAGAAAAATCCACCAATCAGAGAGTCGAAACAAGCAGAGCAGAGCTCTTTTACTGACACTGGTTGTGAAATGTATTATGTTCACTTAGAACATCAATTCAGTGTTCACTTAGAACACTCTATTAAGAAAAGTCTGTTTTCTATTATGTGCCCCTTTAAAAGGAAACAAATCAACTACTGAGAATTCATTCATTTCCCTATTTCTCATCCTTTCTACTTTTTCCCTTAAATCAGTAAGTCCCACACCTGCTTATTCCAGATGCTGCTTTAATATCACATTTTCTCCACAGTTAAAGTCAGCTGCAATCCATTAACTCTGCTATTGTTGCTCTGTTCCATTCCCACTGCCAGCATTTCAGATGAAACCCAATTCAGATATATGCAGGTTGACTTTATGACTGTGGATTTGCATGTTGATTAGACGTGACGGCTCCAAGTTTCATCTGCACATGGTGAAGCCAGTCGGATCATCAGATAATGGCTGGATGA
>CM074443.1:6032500-6287500 GCA_037101425.1 Elopichthys bambusa
ATCAGTGCTGCTTTTGACACTATCGACCACAATATTCTTTTGAATAGACTTAAATTATGTTGGCTTTAGTGGAATTGCATTGGCATGGTTCAAATCTTACTTATCTGAACTTTATCAGTTTGTAGTAGTAAACGAAGAGATGTCATATCGATCATAAGTTCAATATGGAGTACCGCAAGGCTCAGTATTAGGACCATTGCTTTTCACTCTGTACATGCTACCCTTGGGAGATACTCAACACTATATTTCTTCGAGCCCTGACGAAACTTACCAATTCACAAAATTAATGGAATGCATAGCTGATATAAAAAAATTGGATGAGCAGTAATTTCTTACTATTAAATTCAGAAAAAAACAGAGATTCTAATTTTGGACCAAAAACTTCTTCACGTAATAACCTAGAATTCTGTCTAACACTTGATGGCTGCTCTGTTAAGTCTTCGTTGTCAGTTAGGAAACTGGGTGTGCTCTTTGACACCAATCTTTCATTTGAAAGCCATGTTTCTAGCATCTGTAAAACCACATTCTTCCATCTTAAAAACATATCTAAACTACGACATATGCTCTCAATGATGAATGCAGAACAGTTAGTTCATGACCTCAAGGCTAGATTACTGTAACACTCTACTGGGTGATTGTTCCGCTCGCCTGTTAAACAAACTATAGCTGGTCCAAAACGCAGCAGCTAGAATTCTTACTAGAACCAGGAAGCATGACCGTATTAGCCCGGTTTTGTCAACAGTGCACTGGCTCCCTATTAAACATCGTATCGATTTTTTAAATCTTACTACTTACCTACAAAGCACTTAATGGTTTAGCTCCCCAGTACCTGAGCGAGCTCTTAATGCATTATATCTCAGAATCTCAAAATTCAGGCCAGTTGATAATACCTAGAATATCAAAATCAACTGCAGACGGCAGATCCTTTTCCTATTTAGCACCTAAACTTTGGAACAGTCTTCCTATCGCTGTTCGGGAAGCAGACACACTCTGTCAGTTTAAATCTAGACTAAAAACACATCTTTTTAAACGTGCATACACATAACACATTATTTACTTCTATAATTCAATTAATGTAAATTGTTAGGCTGCATAGATTAGGTCAGCTGGAACTAGGAACACTTCCCACAACACCTGATGTACTCGCTACATCATAAGAAGAATGGCGTCTAAACTAATATTAGTCTCTCTCTGTTTATCCCGAGGTTTGCCGCAGCCTACCAGATCCAGGCCGTATCCAGGTGAGATGAAGGACCTGCATCTAGACATGACCTGCATCTAGACAGCCCTGAAGTGTCAACTAAACCATCCCCTGCGAAGGCCTCCTTCACTTTTCATTTCCCTATGTATAGATAAAACGTTGTCAAATTATGCCAGTTCGCATAGATACGCGGACCCAACTAATTTTTTCTGTATTACGCAGACCAGACTGTCAGGGTTCTGTTTATGTTTCCTTTTGTCACATGGTCTTTATTGTGAGTTTTCCCGCCACTTGTTTGTTTCTATGGCTTCCCTGATTTGAGTTCATTGGTCCTAGGTGTGTCTTGTTAATTAGTCTCATTGGCCCCTTTGTTTGACTTGTAAATATTCCCTGTGTTCTCCCTCAGTCTCTGTCGGTTCTTGTTTGCGTTTATATTTGGTGTATGTTGTTTTCTCCCAGTTCCTTTGATTAAAGCTTCTTTACTGGATTCTCCTTTGTTGAATACTTAATCTACAACCATGCACCGTGACAGAAGAACCGACCAAGACAGCACCATCTTGTAGTGATGGTGAAATGAAGCTTTGCGAAGCACCGAGTCTTTCCCCTCAACTGCATGGTAAAAAGGTTAATTACTCTAAGCTTTTCAAAACGGTGCACACTAACGACATCTTGTGGTCAAAAGGTGGAAAAAGCTGCCTTTGCATCCCAGACGAACCAGCCATTTTGGACTGTTTCATGTAATAAATCTGTTTCTGCTATGAAAAGCATATAAAACAATGAAAATAATTAGTCTATATAGAAAAAGTCTTTCACATGTCATTTTACTTACACAGTTCGAAAAAATTAGTCTGTGGATAATTTTTTTGGGGAAAAAATAGGCAAGCTAATCAAAATAAACAAAGATTATCATATGGTCAGTTGAAGTACTTATGAGCTGGGAATAAATACAAACTAAACATGCACAAAGCTACACGATTTTTTTTAATTAAAAAAGCAAATGACACGACACCTGCGCAAGGGTTCGTTATTTGAATCAGAATATGAAGCAGTCACGTGGTTGTGTGCGAAAACGAAGCTTCGGACGTCACAGATCACGTGGTTATGGCAAAACGAATCAAGCTTCGGTACAATGCTTCACTGTGAGAGGTTTCGTTTTTTTGATACAAGCTTCAAAGCTTCGGTGTCAAATGTCACATCACTACCATCATGGCTGAGGACCGCCTGTGGGGTTTGAGGCAGAGTGGCCGCCCTAATTTTGAAGTCTAAGAAGTTAGAGTAAATGAGTATCCTCCTCGTCCAGCCCCATCTAAGACACACGTGACCTCACCAGCTCACTTCAAGCCGGTTCCCTCTCCAAGGGATTCATCTATTTCTGTCCTCCTGCACTTCTCAGTCCAGTGATAAAGATGGCCGCCATCCCGAAGCCTCGTCGCAAGATGGCTGCCACTTCCAAGCCTCGTTGCAAGATGGCCGCCACTCCAGAGCCTCATCGCAAGATGGCCGCCACTCCAGAGCCTCAGTCAAGATGGCCGCCGCCACGCCTGAGCCCTCGGTCAAGATGGCTGCCGCCACGCCTGAGCCCTCGGTCAAGACTCTGTATCTCTTCCTCACCCAGGATCCAGTCCCTGACCTCAGTCCAGTGATGGTCCCTATCCCTTACCAGAGTCCAGAGGCGACTCTCTCCTTCGTCCCAAGTCCAGAGGCAGCTCCCTTCTTCGTCCCGAGTCCAGAGGCCGAGTGCCCACGCCGCCATGGCGTCCTGAATGGCCATCTCCACCCAGGACACCTGCATGGCCGGATCCACCCTGGAGGCATCCTAGCTGGTCTACTCCTGCCCACGGCCTCTAGGGCACAGACAAGTAATTTGGCAAATATCACCAATAAAAAAAAATAAAAAAAGACCAAGCTTCTGCGCACATACACACTCAAACACGCAAAGCTATAGACTAAACATGTAAATGAACGGCAAGAATGCTTTAAAGGTATTTGTTTTTTCAGTAGGAAAGGTGTCATTTAAGTAGCCCCTAAAGTAATATTGAACAATTTTTACAACGGAAGTGATTCAATCAAACACCAACTTCAGCTTGATAATAATTTTCCTATTGTCACTGTGAAGCTGCTTTGAAACAATATGTATTGTGAAAAGCGTTATATAAATGAAGATGATAGATATATTTTAAAAAATATTCCTAAAGCTACAAAGAAGTACAGGCTATATATATCACCTTCTATAATTGCCTTTGGTCACCCAGGGGTACAACTGAGTGTCAGACAGTTTTCCAATATATTTTCTAAAAATCACAGCATAAAAAGAAGTTACATTCCCTCCAGTTTGATCTAAACATAATGTTTGTACCCTGCTGCTGTGGAATAAGGAGGTACTGAATCTCTATAAAAATCCCTGATCTCTCAAACACTGTTTCTCACTCCATCTGTCTGTTTGAGACATTGTGGGTTGTGTTTGGATGCAACTTAAGCAACTTGTTTATTCAGATATCCTTAAGATGCATTAGGGGTTCCCGTTTTTTAGCTTGTCATTAATGTTGTTACTTTTACATATGCTAATGACACTACTGTTTGGAAGACAACTTTTAAAACTTGCAGATTGTTATATTAGCATATGTATCCATTTTGGATACATTACATGGCATTTGGATGAATTGTTCTTATTTAGCCTTGCTTAAATTAAATCTGGTTACTTTTTAATATAATTCATAGCAATATTGCATCACATGCCTCTCTACTCCCTAACATTAAAGCTCTTATTATTGTCAGTGATAAATGGAATTCCTGGGAAATGTGCTACATAGATTTGTTCTGCCTGCACTAGTGTCATTTATGACAATATGTTAAAGGTCTTGTTTTGAAATGGAATTTTTTATATTGTGCATTGCTCTTAGGCTTCTAATTATGATTATAGAATGCGTGACTGATTTATCAGTAATGATTGTGACTTAGTAACTATGGACCAGCGTGCAAAGCACAGCACTTATAGCAACATATTTGGACACATTATGCAGTGACATTCATGCATTTTATGTGCATCTTAAGTGTCTCCAACAGTAATTGGTAGTCTTCAGTTTGTCCTCAACTGGTAGTCCTTAGGCCTAGAATAATATCGTAAGGATTAAATGAATAATATCTGAAGTTATTCAGTCAATGAATAACTGATTACAAAAATAACTGAATCAATCTAGTGGAAAGGAACTTTTAAAAAAATCAAAGGCGAGTCTGACAAAAATGAAGAAAATGATATGTGTTATTATTCAAATGCGATTTTCAGTTGATCATTTATTATCTTTATTATTGAAGATGATGTTCATTATTGCCTTTCAGTTTCCAACCCCACTCATCACTGAAAGTATTTATTTGACCATCATGTATGTTAAGAAAATTCTCATAATACTGTATGCTTACAGTATAATAATCATGAAGTAATATTATGAACATTTATATTGTGCAAGCTTGCACGCTTCAAAAATCTATTTGGAGATGAGACATTAGCATGTCCATGGCCTGAAAAATTAACTTCAGCTTTAAATATTGATGCTCTCAACAACATACGCAGATTTTCCTCCCCGAGACAATAATTGCATTGTTACTCTGAGTGCTTTATTACTTTCATTAAGCTCATTTCCCTCATGATGTATAAAGGAATGCTTTGTATTGTAAATACATCCACTGTTGATTAGTGTATTTCATACATTTATCGGAAATAGTGTTTAGATCAGCAGCCCAGAAAGGTAAAAGAGCAAAGAAAATGAATACCCGACAGTTTAAGCAGTCGAACTGAAATTGAAACATTGGGTTAAGCGACTGAGTCGCAGTCTTGACAGGGAATGTTTGAGCTATACGCAATTGAAGAGCAGTGCATAATGAGTTATCCTGTGAGCGATGTCACGTCATCTGGAAGCAGGTTTTCCCTCAGCACGGAGATAAAATGCAGAGTTGTTTGGGCCTGTGGATATGAGACATTTGGTTCTCCATTGTTTTAGCTCGGTGCCTGCCATAATTCTGCAGCACAGTGTAACAATACAGAGGATTAGGGAATGTGGGTCGTCTCCATCAGTTAGGCTGCACTGCGGAGCCCTCGGAGAGCGAGAGAGACAGCTCCAGAGACGCAGAGAGTGGGAAAGCGCTATAGACAGTGGAATCTGCAGTCAGATATCCAAAACAAAGCCCCCACTAAAACTGGATACAAAGGTTGCATTATATAACACCGATCAGTGTGCACATTGTTTCAGAGCTCAGGGAGTGGGCTGCCATAAAAATACATCACACTCACATTATGCTTTTTGGGAAGATGCAGACAGAATTGTTCAGGAATAACTTGGCAGTGAACCAATTTTAGGTTGTTATGGTTCAATGTGGAAATTCAGTCACCTACTGGCCATTGTTCTCAGATATTTAAGAAGAGTTCTGTGTTTGAAGTCAGCAGTATTTCGATATGCAGACCTTCCCTGTATTACTAAAGACAAAAAAAGAAAAAGAAAATCGTCTACAGTGAAATCTCACTAAGGCAACCTTATCTTGTTCCTTTGAAATAAGAACACGAACACACGAACATCTGTACTTCAAATATTTAAAAATATCTATTTTTAAAAAACTGTACTTTCAGTTAATATAATAAAATAAAAGGCCACTTAAGTGTACATAAAGAGAGTACAATTTTATGACTTTGTTACTTAACACACTTAAATGGATTATTAAAAAGTGCACATAGATAATAATGTCAAAATTTAAAAAAATACTCTAAATTACATTTAAATCATTATGTTTTAATCTTTTGTCATGCTTTAAAGAAGTACATTTATTTTGATGTGTTGACTAACATACTAAGGGCCAGATTTACTAACAGCTTGCACCAGCGCAAACCCTTTTTTGGCATTAAAAAATTACTGTCAGGATTTACTAAAGACACGTAGTGAAAAAAATAGCACTGAAAAGACATGGACACAGTTATTTTTGCGGCTGACCTTATTGCATATTCATTTGTAAGAGGAGTTTTTCCTTCAGATGCAAAATTTATGTAAGGAGAGTATTTAAATGAATCACGCATGATGGTATTAAGGTGATTTACTAAGGTTTACGCTAGTCAATTTACTGGTATTTGCACCATCACGTCTTACACCAGACGCTGCTCTTGGTACATTGTGGAAATGATCCAGCTGCTCTGTGTTCTTTAATTTGTGCGTCTTCAGTAGATCACATGCAGAACAAAACCACTTTTAAAGGGGTCATGAACTGCATTGTTTTTTGTTGTTGTTTTATAATGTTTCCTGGGGTGCACTTATAATGTTAGTATGCTTTTTGCATTCAAAATTGTCAATTTAGAAATAAAAGTAATTTTTGCTACCCTGATTTTAGCCCTCTGATTTGAACGCTCTGTTTTAAGGGGCGTGTCTGCTGTGAGACCTTAGTGCAGACAGGAGTTTTACTTACTCAAACATGTTCTGAGGGCAGAAAGGAAAATGATTGGTTTACATATTCATCCAATGAAATTGAAGCAGAGGCAGGGTTAAGTTTGTACTTGTGGAGGGAATCCTTCAGACAGAGCCATTATCGCTGTCCATAACAGAATGCATTTATTGCAAGCTAAGTGAATTTACTGTATATTTTGTTAAAATTCAACATCCTCTAACGTTTAACAAGATATTTAGCGAACATTACAAATGCACAGAACTAATAATCATCGTCTAAAAACCCTATCATATCATTTTTATTCGACTGCTTCATCAGTCAACTGCACTGTAATATTCACGTAAGCACTGAATATTTGCGACACTGATTTACTGCACGACGGCAAGTTGCTGTGGGATTACTGGCTTGGCGCCAGTTGTATGTGATATGTGATTACTGCTGCACATTTGCTAGTAAAAGCTCCAAGTTTGTTCGGTACTCGCTGTACGTCTCCTTATTTTGCACGCCCTGTGCAACAATATAGCAAACCAAGAATAAGACACGCACCAAACATTTCACGTGCATTTGCGACTAAAAATAGATGTGTGCGACCTGCAAAATGTATTTAGGAGCACATATGTGTGCGAATTAAAATGCCTGAGAATCAGCTTTCTTAAATTTAAGGTAATAAGTCTTCAGTACCGTAAATGGTATAACACGCGTCCTAATTTTCATTATAAGAAGTTTTAAATCGCAATACTGCCTGATTATTAAACTACAAAAGGCTATGATTTCATTAAATAAATGGGAGTGCTGTACATATTAAAGTCGAAAAGTGGCGCTGTTGCGCATTCTACAGGCTCGCGCAACGTTTCAGAATGAATAGCGCACATTTATGCTGAGCGACTGCTTATGAACTAATGCTGATCAATTATGACAATTTACTTTTCTTAATTTATATTGTAATATATTATAAACGTAAAAACGTATATTGTATCTCACTGACTCCCTTATCTGAACTCGAATGAGATGTGTGCAATAGTAAACATTAGACATTTCAGAATAAGAGTCCTGGTTTATTCAAGCTTGTTTGTAAATATGTATATTTTTTTCCTCTTGGTTATTATTTGGTTAAACAAACTTATTTCATTTTATTTATTTTACGTTCAAAGTATACCTTCTGTAACAATAAGGAGACTAAGAACATAATTTGACACATTATTAAATATATAGATTTTAATAGCATAAGGGTTAATATAGTTAAATAAAAAAACATTTTTACTTGAAATAAATGTCAACTGAAATAAAATAAACTATAAAAAACGTAAACTTTTCTTATTTTTATTTAGTTTAACCTGATGTAGGCTACTAAACTAAAACTGAATTAAAAATAAAAAACTATATAGACATTTAGAAATAACAAAAAGGACAAAAACACAACAAAACTTTTAACTTAAGTTAAAAGCGGAGAGTATAAAATTCAAAATATAATTTTTTTTTTTTTACAAAAACTATAATATTATCTCAATAATACTAAAATTGAACTGACTCGCATAGCAAACTTTTATAGCCAACTGATATATACTCCAGCAGAAAGAGTAAAATTAGTGTCTGATAACATATTATAAATGATTTTGCTTGTAAATGTTTTATTGTATCCGTTTATAAAGGAAAAAATTTATTATTTGCTTTTCCCCCCCCTCATAGTGCCTCTAAAGAATGTAAGTGTGCTCTTAAATTTTTAAACTTAGGAGCACAAGTGCTCTTTGGCAAAAAAGTAAGCGTCGAGCCTCAATAGTATTGCTGTGTTATTTTTAGTGTTTATCGAGCTTCTCTCAGGGCAGAAGTACTCAACAGTTTCGTATTGGTGTGTTATTTTTAGTGTTTATTGAGCTGCTTTTAGGGCAGGAGAACTCAATGGGTTCATATCACTGTGTTATTTTAGTGTTTATCGAGCTTCTCTCAGGGCAGGAGTACTCAATAGGTTCATATTGCTGTTTTATTTTTAGTGTTTATCGAGCTGCTTTTAGGGCAGGAGTACTCAATAGGTTCATATCACTTATTTTAGTGTTTATCGAGCTTCTCTCAGGGCAGGAGTACTCAATAGGTTCGTATTGCTGTGTTATTTTAGTGTTTATCGAGTTTCTCTAAGGGCAGAAGTACTCAATAGGTTCATATCGCTGTTATTTTTAGTGTTTATTGAGCTTCTATCAGGGCAGGAGTACTCAATAGGTTCGTATAGCTGTTATTTTTAGTGTTTATCGAGCTGCTCTCAGGGCAGGAGTACTCAAAACTGTTGTAATGCAACATGAACAATGTGTTTAAACTAGGGCTGTTAAAATAATTGGATGCATGGGATGTGAAATTGTGTCATAATGTAATTTACGTCACGCAGTTAGATGATCTTAAAGTCCATGCTGATTACATCAGAGATGGCAGAGAGAATTATTCATTCCAGTGTCTGTTTCACTTTAAAACACGAACTCTGTCATTGTATCTGAAGACCTCCCGCATCGCGCTGTTCCTCTCTAAACGGAACGTCGAAACATCCCACTGCTGTATGGCCAGATGATATGAAAACTATGTTTCTTGGCTGGATAAAGTAAACCAGCTTCTTGCTATGAAAGTTTTAATGGATGAGGATTGCAATCGAAGTAAAGACGTGGTGACGTACAGAAGCACGTGTGAGTCTATTGATGCGCAAACAAATCATGTATGAGCGATCTCGACAGACTGATCGCACATTGTATTTATGCACAGAAACATTTCAGTACATTCATGTTATTTCCACACACATTCAGGATTATGTTTGGATTTGTCCTGTGTATGTTGCTGTGTACTTTAGTATATATGCAGGTCAAGGTTTTTTTTGGCATCTCCATGTGGTCCTGTTCGGGTGTGCCTCATATGTCCTGAAAAGTGAAGCTGTGGGCTCTTTGATCGCCCCCTAGTAGCTGGATGCAGTACAGATCATAAACCCCGCCATCTCCGTGTAAACGAATGGCAATTGAGTTAAAATAAAAAAAATAAATTACACTTCCAATAAAAAATTTTAAAAGATGGTTTTAATTTAAGGTAGTTGTTATAAAAATACAGTTTTGTGAAAATCACACTTCAATCTGATGATTTACTTTGCTGGATATAGGCGATGATGTTAAACAAGATAAATGGTGTATGCTTAATTTCACGATAAGTGAAATCTATTGACAGCTCTAGTTTAAACAAGATTCAGTTGTTACATAACATATAATAACAAGTGTTTAAATTATATTTTTGTAATGTGCTAAAAATGATTTTAAAAAAAAAATTATAAATTGATATATGTCATGAATCAAATTAAAGAAATAATGCATTTCGGCCCAAAAATATGCACATCTTGTCATTAACCCATATATGGTCCAAATTTGTTTCTATAGTCCTGGACAAAATGACTAGCTGTATGCTGTATTGTACATTATTTAAGAAACTGTATTTCTTTGTTTTCCTATTCGCACATGATATGCTAATAATTACATACATTTTCTTCTGTTTGCAGAATAATGTTTTTATTTTATTTTTTTCCCCAAATATTACATTTCATGCAGTGTGTAATATAGCTGTTTGTGAATGTAAAACGTCTGCAAAGTTTTAAAAATCAAACGCATGATAAATAAAGCTATTGTCTCCTAAAATAATGGATCAATTCTGAACTGCCAAAATGAGATGTCAGCAATTCCAGTGTCACTTTCTGGTACTTTTGTAACAAATTTGCATAATAGCCATGTTTACATGGACACTTTTTGTTTCAGTCAGAATGAAATCATTCAGATTGATGAATCTGAATATACCATTGACCTGAACGGAACGCTAAATAAGATAATTGGATTAAAATGTGTGTTTATTTCACTTCAAATTGGATTTAATTAAATCAGATTTAAAGTTATTATTTAATTTACCTTGAAATGCATATTTAAGTGTTGTAGGAAACCTCCAAAACCTTATAGATTATATAGAATAGTAATATAGATTTGAATATATTAAAAAAGAAGTGTTGTGGTTATGAGTGGTAATTAAGCTTGCTGCAATAGTCGGTGTTGGCGGTGTTCACTGCATCACTTGCCCACCTTGGTACTGCCGTTTTTATTTTCTATAGTAATAAAATCATTTAGTTCAGTTAGAGAACTAACACTACAATTAAAACCTGAACGTGTCTGCTTAATAAATCGTGATTCAAACGAGAGTCGCAGCACAGAATAAAACAAGATAAAAAGCGCCTATTTAAGCAACTTTGTCATTGTTTTGTTGTTGTGTTTATCATTAAGAATAATCCCTTAATGAACCCACCATTCAAACAACTGCTGCTAATTTGAAAGCGTTAGTAAAATGCGCACAGCTGTACGGCCACTCATAACAGTGCGTGTCCACTGGCGCGGAACGAGCAGAGTGAGCGTTTTCCGTTCATTCCTATAGAAGCTCAATTTCCACAGGAATTAATTGAAAACGCTTGCTTTGCTCCAAACCGTTATTAATGCCAGTGCAGCGTTTTAAAAGCCCCCGCCAGTGATACCGGTATTACCAGTGTTGTCACACGTCGATTTAAAACGGTAGGAAAATATCCTCACCGTCACATCCTTAGTGGTAATGTACAATCAATGCATGAAATATCAGAGCATAATATGTTAGGCCAGTTTTCAGCAATACTGTGGATGTTTGTGAAAAGCAAAGGCACAGAAAACAAAAATACAGGGAAAGGGTGTTATATGTGTGTCCTTTTAACTTAGAAGTTATGATTTTCTGAGTAATTCTGTTTGTTTACATTTCAGATGCAGTGCAGCTGGTCAGCAATGAAAAGTTCCTGACAGCCAAAATTCACACCTCTAAAAAAGTGGTCCAGGAAATATGGGAAAATGTATTTTACCTGCAGGCTTTGCTTTTAGATATTGAATCATGGACATTCTTATTTTATGTTGTTTGTTTATGACTATCAGTGTAAATTGAAACCAAAATAATTATGCATTTCAATTGCACGAAGACCTTACAAACACTTCTGGAGACACTGGGAAACATTTGGCCAGGTGATCCTTAGCCTGGGCCTGGTTTAAAGGGGGGCACATTCAAGTTCATTGATACATCTTTGCTCTACATTTTTGTTGTGATATGTTGGCTTTTATATATTTTTTTTCACTGGATTTTTTTAATTGCATCAAAAAGGAAAGAAGTAATAATTATACTTGATTATTTTATTGTATTATTGGACATAAAGTCTGTACAATAAAAATACAATTAGTAAATTGATTATTTACAATCAAATGTTAACACAGGGTTCCTTTGTATTTTCCTTTCCAAAATTCCATACTTTTTCAGACTCAAATTTACAAACATTAAAAAAAAAAAAGTTCTTTGAGTCATCCACTTTCTGCCAGTTCATCCAGGTAACTGAAGAATAAAAAAACAAGTCAATATTTTTACAATAGAATATTTTTACGAGTGATGTGTTGTTTAAAATAAATAACAAGGATTATGTCATAGAAAATATATAACATTTAATCTAGAGGTTTGTGTATTCACAGTATACAGCACACAAAAATAACAGCATTATGAACCTATTGAGTACTGCCCTAAAAGCTGCTTGATAAACACTAAAAATAACACAGCGATACGAAACTATTGCGTACTCCTGCCTGAGAGCAGCTCAATAAACACTAAAAATAACACACCGATACGAACCTATTGAGTACTCCTGCCCTGAGAGCAGCTCGATAAACACTAAAAATAACACACCGATACGAACCTATTGAGTACTCCTGCCCTGAGAGCAGCTCGATAAACACTAAAAATAACACAGCAATATGAACCTACTGAGTACTCCTGCCCTGAGAGCTACGTGATAAACACTGAAAATAACAGCGATACGAACCTATTGAGTACTTCTGCCCTAAGATAAACTTGATAAACACTAAAAATAACACCGCAATATGAACCTATTGAGTACTCCTGCCCTGAGAGCTACGTGATAAACACTGAAAATAACAGCGATACGAACCTATTGAGTACTTCTGCCCTAAGATAAACTTGATAAACACTAAAAATAACACAGCGGTACAAACCTATTGAGTACTCCTGCCCTGAGAGAAGCTCGATAAACACTAAAAATAACACAGCAATACGAACTTATTTGAGAGCAGCTCGATAAACACTAAAATAACACAGCGATACTAACCTATTTGAGAGCAGCTCGATAAACACCAAAAATAACAGTGATACAAACCTATTGAGTACTCCTGCCCTGAGAGCTGTGTGTAGTTCACTGAAAATAACACAGCGATACGAACCTATTGAGTACTCCTGCCCTGAGAGAAGCTCGATAAACACTAAAAATAACACCGCGATACGAACCTATTGAGTACTCCTGCCCTGAGAGAAGCTCGATAAACACTAAAAATAACACACCGATACGAACCTATTGAGTACTCCTGCCCTGAGAGCAGCTCGATAAACACTAAAAATAACACAGCAATATGAACCTACTGAGTACTCCTGCCCTGAGAGCTACGTGATAAACACTGAAAATAACAGCGATACGAACCTATTGAGTACTTCTGCCCTAAGAGAAGCTCAATAAACACTAAAATAACAGCGATACGAACCTATTGAGTACTCCTGCCCTGAGAGAAGCTCGATAAACACTAAAAATAACACAGCAATACGAACCTATTTGAGAGCAGCTCGATAAACACTAAAATAACACAGCGATACTAACCTATTTGAGAGCAGCTCGATAAACACCAAAAATAACAGTGATACAAACCTATTGAGTACTCCTGCCCTGAGAGCTGTGTGTAGTTCACTGAAAATAACATAGCGATACGAACATATTGAGTACTCCTGCGCTGAGAGAAGCTCGATAAACACTAAAAATAACACACCGATACGAACCTACTGAGTACTCCTGCCCTGAGAGCAGCTCGATGAACACTAAAAAAATAACACAGCGATGCAAACCTATTGAGCACTTCCGCCCTAAGAGGAGCTCCATAAACACTAAAAATAACACAGCGATATGAACCTATTGAGGCTTAAAGCTTTTTTTTTTTTGCCAAAGAGCACTTGTGCTCCTAAATTGAAAAATTTAAGAGAACACATTTAATCTTTAGAGGCACAATGAGGGGGAAAAAGCAAATGATTAGTTTTTTTTTCCCCTTTATAAACGGATACAATGAGACATTTACAAGAAAAATAATTTAATTCATTATAATATGTTATCAGACACTAGTTTTACTCTTTCTGCTGGAGTATATATCAGTTAGCTATAAAAGTTTGCTATGCGAGTCAGTTCAATTTTAGTATTATTGAGATAATAGTTTTTGTTAAATTTTTTATATTTTGAATTTTATACTCTCCACTTTTATTTTAACGTAGGTTAAAAGTTAATAGTTTTGTTGTGTTTGTCATTTTTATTAGTTCTAAATGTCTATATAGTTTTTTATTTTTAATTCAGTTTTAGTTTAGTAGTCTATATCAGGTTAATCTAAATAAAAATAAGAAAAGTTTTTATAGTTTATTTCAGTTAACATTTATTTCAAGTAAAGATTCTATTTTTACTATTCATTCTAAAACGTTTTTTTATATATATATTGAAACAATAGTAGGGGAATACAAAGACATTTGAATCTATAAAACAATTAAATCCAAATTCTGTATCTTATATCACAAATAAATCATGTTTCTATTACATTAAGTATCCTTTTCAACAGCTTAGATGTCTTAACAGCTTTTCGATTGTTCTGTATTGAAGTTAGAGAGTCATAAAAAATCTTCAAATCAGTGGAAAATAGTCTACCATTTGGTACAGAGCACTACCATAGTGAATACTTTGTTATTAAAGTAATTTGAATTTTTGTTAGCAGGTCCTCAACCCAAGCACAAGCTCAACACTTCACCACCCAAAACTATTAACATAACAGAAACTTTTAAATACCAACATAATAGAAAGTAAACATTAAAAAGTCTCTCCATTTTCTCATCTTGCATCAAAAAAATCATTTTTATGTGTGTATGACACACCGGAAGTATATAAGGAGCGCCTAGAGAAGCAGTCAGTATCTTTTCGTCTTCAGGGACTGTTTTGTTTGAAAGCAAGCAATATCAAACTGGTATTAAGGTAAGACAAATTATGTCTGACAAACGTTTCAGGAAGTGTGTGCATCTGTGTCCCATAGTGTTGACATCTGATCACACACAACTTATAACGTTGTCTTTTATGAGAACAAAACAGCATGTACAGTCAGTTCTTGTGGGATATGTCTGTTTTTATTGTGAGTGTGTTTTACTTGTAAAAATGCTCCACTCTCTTCTGGTCTTTTCCTCGAGAGGAGAAGGACCGGGAACTGCACCTAATGGTCCAGGTCTTACTCTTGCTGAGGCAGTGTAGAGACTAGATCATGGGGTTCTCAGCTGGAGCTTGTTGAAGAGGGGTGACCTTTGACGGCTGACGGGAGAGAGCTGCAGGTTTTATGATGATGTGTTGTCTTTGACATCATTAGATTCAGCAGCAGTTGCTCTTCTGGTTCTCTTAGCAGGAGATGGCTGATGAGGATGAAGATGGTGAGCCTCCTGAATCCTCAAAGCCACCCTGCCCCCGTGTATATACAGCTGTTTGAGATTATTAATAGCGCCTCTGGCAGACTGCAGCTGCCATTGGAGCAGGTTAAGAAAGAAACCGCTCACGAATTGTTCGACGAACGGTTCCTTTTTGGCTTTTGGCAAATTGGCTTGGTAGATCTCTATATTTATAAAAACACTCGGTTTCCTGTTTGGGACACGGTTTAAGGGCCTTGAAGTTCCATTAGGTTGGCTGGAACGATATATTATTAAGGGTAGTACTTTGTTAGTCCCCTTTATGGATGTGTTGGCTTCATTCTTTGCAGAATTCACTGAAGACACTGAAGCTACCGTTCATATGTATTCAGATGTGGGCATTAACTAAGCCGCACTGTTAGCCACCTTATAGTAAATTAGATTTCTCCTCTGGTAAATGCTAGATTAGCTTTCACTAACTTCAGATAGCTCTATGTCCAACATCGGCCTTACATTGTGTTTGACATTGTGTGCTTGGGTTGAGCTCTGCTCCTCTGAGCATTATTGTAGAAATATAGTATTCTCAGAGTTTGACTCTTCTCAATTAAGAGTTGTTGGTAGAGGCTGTTGTTTCTTAGCCCCAGGCAGATCTATGCTTATGTGTTGGCCTTATAGGCCCACAGCTATAGCTAGCCTAGGCTAGAACGACAGTTTAGACGGTCTGCTAGAAGCATTTTACGCCCTTTTTATACTACCCCTGTTGATGTAGTTTTTCCTAGTTCTGGCCTCCTCTTATCAGAGTTGTCAGGCCAAGGCCCATTGTCCCCTTGGTATAGGTGTAGAATAGATAGCAGCTAAGTCTCCCTGGTGCCGTTGTTTCAGGCGGTGTAGGCCCCTTTTTCACTATGTGAATAGAAACTTTGTTGCTGTGGCCCCGCTCCCCCAGAACTATCTAGTGGTGCTTTGACTTCA
This sequence comes from Elopichthys bambusa, assembly GCA_037101425.1. Taxonomy (NCBI): domain Eukaryota; kingdom Metazoa; phylum Chordata; class Actinopteri; order Cypriniformes; family Xenocyprididae; genus Elopichthys; species Elopichthys bambusa. The sequence continues at coordinate 6,048,630 of CM074443.1, forward strand.
GTTTTTCCCCTAAACCCCTTGAACTATGTTCAAGCTTGAGTGATATGGTTGTAGCTTTTTATGAAAGCTCCTGTTCCCTAGGGTTCAGTACAGATTGTATCTGTTTTTGGTGAGTATTTCTGTTGTGAAGTACTTACCCTGTATTTTTCAGGGTTGGATTAATCGTACTCCCTTGTTATTCAAAGTTGTTGTACTTTATTACTTAGTTCTGATTCCTGCCCTACACTATGTGAGCTCAGTAAACTCTAATACTGCCACAGGCTTGCACCCGTGTGTTCTGGAGTAGTAGGCCTGACTTTGGCCTCCTTTAGATTATGGTAACGTAGTTTGTACTCCCCTTGCTAAAGGGTAAAAAGTGTTTTTACTGGAGTATATTGCCTGTTGGAATGTATAAGCTTAGGTTAAGTTTAATAAAGTTAACCTCACTACATAGTTTGGTTTCATATATGGCTCCCTTAGAGCTTGAACACTGCCACAAGCTGTCACTTGTGTTGTTTAAAGTAGAAGGCTCCGTTTGGGCCTCCTTCAGAGCACAATAGCTTGTTGTATTACAAGGCTTGTTGGTAGGTGTTTTAGTTAGAGTTTGCTCACTTGGAAACTAGCATTGCCACAGGTTTATGCCCGTGATCGTCTGAAGTAGTAGGCCTGTTTTTTGGCCTCCCTCAGAACATGGTAATATTCTGAGGGCACTTAATATTCTTTGTACTCCCCTTACTTTAAGGGTTAATGGTGGTTTTACGGAGTACACTGCCTGTTGGAATGTGTGGATAAAATTAAGCTCAGGTTGGGTTAAACTAGTTAACCTCACTGGATAGTTTGGTTCTCAGATTTGGCTCCCTTAGAGCTTAGACACTGCCACTAGCTGACGCCCATGTCATTCTGAAGTCGCAGGTCCTGTTTGGACCTCCCTCAGAACATGATTGCGTAAGTTTGTACTCCTCTTGCTTAAAAAGTAAAAAGTGTTTTTACTGAGTACATTGCCTGGTGGAATGTGTGGATAAATTTAAGCTCAGGTCGAGTTAAACTAGTTAACCTCACTGGATAGTTTGGTTCTCAAATTTGGCTCCCTTAGAGCTTAGACACTGCCACTAGCTGATGCCCGTGTCTTTCTGGAGTCGCAGGCCCTGTTTGGGCCTCCTTCAGAGCATGATGACGTAAGTTTGTACTCCTCCTGCTTAAAGAGTAAAAAGTGTGTTTTTGCTGAGTACACTGCTTGATGGAATGTGTTGAGGTAGACTGTTATGTGGGCACTCTACAGTCTTATCTGCTAGTTAAACTCGGTTTCAATTAGAATGAGTTCCCATGTTTTGCAGGCTCTTGCATTATCAGCAATTGAGTTGCTTTTAGGTGTGTGGCCTTCACAGGCCATCCTGTAAGCGAATCCCTCACATCTGGGTGTCTTTTAGCAGATTAAGCATGTCGTTTTCACATGGCTGGCCTTTGCAAGGCTGCTGTGATATATTCTACATTGTGTAGAATTAAACAATGTTGCAGGCTCTCTGGGAGCCTCCATGATTTTCTGCATACAGTATGGTCTACCTGTTAGGTTGAGCCCAGTACTCCCCTCGTTTAGAGGGTTGTTCTGCATAGTACTTAGCTCCCTAAGTCTAGTCAGTGGTTGAAGGCCTCTCTGAGGCCTCCCTGTTAAAGACTGGTCCCTAGGCTGGTTGTACTCCCCTTGTTTGGGTCCCTTTAGAGTGCAGAGCCTCCTCAGAGCAAATAATCATGATTGAGCAGAGTTTTACTCCCCTCATTGGTCAGGGTAAAAAGTGCTAAGCTGAGTCCTGCTCTCCAGGATGCCCGTGTCTATGATCTGGTCTGAGTTGGTTACTGCCTCTTTGCAGTCCCTCTTACTGGATATCTTCTCTGAAGAATGTGAATTGAGACTCTGTGATCAGGCCAAGACTAAGTTTCTGTTAAGCCCAGGATACACTGCACGATTTTTGGCTGTCCCAGACGAAAGATTGCCATCGTGAAACAATCGTGGTGATTTCTGTGATCGTGGCTCTTAATCAGTGGTCCTATGTCGTACAGTGAGAGAGGTTCAAAGATGGCTGTGTTCCCGGTTTTGCAACCAAAGATAGCCTATGATAGTTTTCTGACAGTGTCAGAAATTCAGTCTGATCAACGCACAGCGTGTTTGCTGCTACGACCTACGTCTACTAACCAGCCAATAAAAATGCGACATGAAATCAAAGCGACATGGCGCTAAAACTTAAAACTGCTTACCTTCTTTTGCCACTTCCTTTTTGTTTTCAGCACACATAAAAACTACAACTGCCAAAGTGTGATTCAACATAGTGTTTTGTTTATCACTAGCGCATGCTGATGTTGAGTACGTTCCCCTGACAAGTGACTGGCTAGGGTTCCCTCAGGCCCCCTGAGTACGTTCCCCTGACAAGTGACTGGCTAGGGTTCCCTCAGGCCCCCTGGCTACGTTCCCTTAAAGGTACCCTCTTTTCTTTGAAAAGAAGCTTGGTTCCAGAAGCCTTTGAGCAGCCTTTTTAGGCCTTCTGTGGAAGGCCTCTTTGAGGCTTACAGCTTGGGCTGTTGGCCATTGGGAATGCTGTCACTGACAGCCTATGTATGACCCATAGAAGGAGTGGTTCTGGCATTCCTTATATACTTCCGGGTCGCGTAATGATGATGTCATAGGCTGTTGCTGGCCAATAGGATTGTTGTGATTTGATAATTGTTTTTAGACACCGGTTCACGAGGAGGTGTTCCCCATAGCGTGTCAAACGCAGTGTCTCGTTCCCTGTTCTCAGGGAACCATGGTTACATACGTAACCTGAGACATTTCTTCTTTACAAAAACTACATAATGGCGAAAACCCTTCTTTAAATTTACTAATAAAATTGTTACATGGATAGTATCTGTCTATTATTTTAAAGTGAGTTTCTTTGACTGTATTAGGAATTACAAATGTATTAATATCTGACCACAAATTCTGAAAAACAAAGGAGTGATAATCCTGTTTCCACTTCACCATTGCCTTAGGTGAAGCACTTTTTTATTTGGTTAATATTCTTCTGATATACATAATATTAAATTTTTTATCCCTCCTGGAAAGGTCCCCAACAGTCAGAGTAGCAAGAGAACCAATTACAGGATTATACATCTTTTCATTTTTTTATATGATAAAGCAATTTCGGGGAGATACAATGAATGAGTTTTAAATATTCTTTAGAAGATATATTTGTCCCAAGATAATTAACAAAGTCTTTATAATTATATAAGTCACCTGACTGATTTACCCTTTGTTAAACCAATCATTCCAAAAAATGGTTTTGTTTTTGAATAATATATATTGATTATTCCAAATTACACAGGAATAGGGAGAGAAATTGTGTTTGTAGATTAATTTCCACGCATTCAAAGCTTGTTTGTGAAAATTAGACAACTTAATTGGGAGTTTAGTGCATTTAAAATCACAAGCAAGTAGAAAATTAAGACCACCACATTCTTTGAAGATTAGATTGGGAATAAAGAATGATGGAAAGTTATTTTCACAAAGACAGTGCTTGATCCAATTAATTTAAAATATATTATTGATAGTGTCAAAATCTAAAGCAGTTAGTCCTCCTTCTGATACACTTCTGATTACGGTTTTCCTTTTAATATACTCTGTCTTGCCTCTCCAGATAAATTTAAATAAAATTTTATCAACTGTGGCACACATTTTAGAATCTACACGAAGAGAAAATGCAGGATATACAAGTCTTATACAAGTCTGGAGATCCCTTGAGCCTTGGAAATCAATACACGACCTTGGATAGATAAATTTCTTTGGAGCCAACAGTTAAAAATATTTCTTGGTTTTTGTAACCTTTGTGTCTCTGAAGCTGATTTACTAATTACAATACCCAAGTATCAAACTACCTGTTTAACCTGTATTCCAGATATACATGAGACTTCTAGTTGGTGTACAACCATAATCTCACTCTGATTCACAGACAGACCTGTGGCATCAGAGAACAGTTTGAGTGCCTCCAGAATAACAGGGACCTGGGGCCCATTTCAATGAGGAGGTTCAACCAACTCTGAGTTAAAACTTGAACTCTGAGTTGACTTAATCTGAAATGGGAAACTCTGAGTTTTCTGTTTCAGAACAGCTGAATTGAGTTAGTTCAATCGACTCGGAGTAGGTTGACTCAGAGTTAAGCGCATGCACCACAACTATGAAAAGCCATTATCAATGGAGCTCCAATAGTCCGATTCACCATGGCAACAGCATGTGACAAAATGACGTCAATGCAAGTTTAATTCTTATCACTGTAATATCAAAGGTGAAAACTTGCAGAACAGTAAGTTATTGAACGAATATTCATTTTCATTGTATCCCACATGCAATAAAATAAAATAAATAAATAAATAATTTAAGTGCATTTTTTTTATTTTGCAAATTATGTTCTATTTACCATGCAGTAGGCTAAAAGTAGCAGTTATTTGCAATAAGTGTAAATAGTATTTAAATTTTATACTGGCAGATACATACTATTTGCACCTCAATACTGTTGTACATTAACAGGATGCAATAACAGTGTAAATGATTTTATCACTTGTTAGGCAATTTACTTCCACTTTTAGAACATTTTCTTCATTTTTATTGGAAATAAATGCCTTTCTGATGTGATATGTGATGGGAAAAGGGAGAAGAGCGAGCTCGGCAGAAGGCGGATTCGAACCCGGTCAATCGCGTCACAAGTTATTTTCCGCGCTCAGCGCGATACTGCCTACACCATTGAAGCCATTAATCACACCCGTTGTTTTTAACTGTTTTTAACCTTGTATGACATTGGCGGGGTTACTGTAAATTTGCACTTAGTAACAGACACTCCAAATAATCTTGTTTTCCGTTTGCATTAAGATTATTTTTATTACCACACTGGCAGATATTGATCATTTTACTTAAGTAAAATGCACTTTTAGATCCACCCAGGAAACAAGACTAAATATCTTATATCATTTTCTCATATAGAAAATCCATCTTGATTTAATTATTTTTTAGATATTTGTACTTGAAATAGGACAAAAAATACTAAGTTAAGAAAAGCTTTTTTTGCAGCATTACCATGGTAACTGACTCTGAGTATAAGTTACCTCTCTTTCAGAAACAGGCTTGACTTACCCTGCTTTCTCGGGTTTGACATACCTCCCATTCTGAAACGGAAAACCCAGAGTTTTCCTCATTTCAGGGTTAACATACTCAGAGTTTTTACTTAACCTCCTTTCTGAAACGGGCCCCTGATCTTTGTTTTTCAAAAATTAACTATTAGTCAACTTGCTGATGACAGTTTAAGTGAAATCTCCTATCTCAGTATCTCTAATTTGGGAGCAATGCAGAGTGTAAAGATTTAAAGTGTCAGCTGCTAATAAAAATAAAAACTGGGAAATATTTCATTTATATGAAAGAGTCATTTATGAGTCATTTACGTCATTTAGCGAGAGGTGAACTGCACAATAATACGACGAGGCTGAGTTAGTTCTTTCTTTCCAAGCCTGTGGGCCACGTCGATGGAAGACTGGAGAACCTCTACTAGACATGGTGAAACAAAACGCAAGATTTCCATCTTTACATTTTCACCTTCCACTTCAGGAATACCGACAATCCACCGACATTCCACCATCTTTTGTATGCCTCCAGTTCATCCAGCTTTTCCCAGAGTTGCTTGTTTTCAGTCTTTAGTGACGTAACTTGATCCTTCATCACACTGGAGTTAGTAACGGCAAGATCGGCCTTATCAGAGATCGCGTCCATTTTAGCTCAGAGTTCAGCGACGCGGTTTGAGTTACACGAGACAGAGTTTTCAGTTGCCGTTAATTTCTCTAAAAAATTGTCTTGTTTTTTCCCTAATTTCTCAATTGCTTCCAAGAGAACTGCATTTGATGGCTCTGTAGTGTGGTGTCGCATCTTCAATTGTGGACTCTTGGTGGGAGTATCAGGTAGTAATGCTGAAAGAGCAGCTTTATCCTGCTGCTAATTTCCAAGAAAGTGCATATAAGGAAACACCCATCATTCCTCAAGAAAAATAAGGGTTCTTAATTTTGTCAAATTAATAACGTTTAATACTGTTTTTACTCACATAAGGATGAGTTAGGTCAAGAATTGCACAAAAACCGTTTGCACTAATTGCACAAAAACATGCCAGTGGGAGGGGCTAACTTTGCAATGATGAAGTAGGCGTTGATTTCTATCACAGATATCATAGATAGGCACATTCCAGGATCAGTCGTTCAATGGGCCTGGTGTCAATAAAAGCTTTTATTGGACTAATAAGGAAGTTTTTAATTCTGAAACTTACAGGATATTCTTATAGTACGATGACCTCTTATATATAGGATTTCGATTTTTCAATTCATGACCCCTTTAAGTTCAACTAATTGCATTTAATATAAATATAAACTATAATATAATATAAACTCTCCGTCTGTCTGACTTGTTGTTTGATTACTAATTACATGACATCAGCAATCAGCATAAATGTCCATTTGACCATACAACCTTTACATTTTCTCCAGAAATATTTTGAAGCACCTTGATGCAGTGGACAGGTCTACTTTCTCTGTGCTTCATTTTTCATCTGAGAGGCTTCTCTTTTACTCTTTCACTTTTTTAGCTGTTCTGTCCATTCGCTTTGAGCAGAGGCAGCATCACAATGCATTTTATGTCTGGTACACTGTGTGTTGAAACTGCTGTTGCAGTAACTGTAGGATTTCTGACGGAAAGCTTGCAAGCTCACTGTGAAGTTTGTGTTGTGAATATGTGCTGGCCACCTCAGCCAGGCCTGTATTGGAACAAATTCTAAAAGATAAACAGACAATGGCTTTATCAGAGAGCAGACAGACCTTCTGTGAGTTCTAGTGTGCCACATATTCCCAACTCCCAGCACAAATTCCAGAGCAAAAGTTGACCATTTGCAAATTATTTGGCAGTGATGAAACTGGAAACGTTGCTAAATAATACTTGACTTAAGTGTATTTAAAGCCTGGCAAGACCAGACACCATTGTCTCATTGTTTATACGTAAGTATTGTTGCGTAGCATTTACAGGTACATAGTCTTAAACATTTAAGTATATGCTGAAATGTACAAAATAGTCATGCTGACAGCAAAAGTTGAATATTTACAAATCCTTAATAAGTTTTAGACACTTTCAATATTGTACATTTTATAGGTCTGTGAACATTTCTGTACTACTATAGCTTTACAACTGTTTTGATAGCACAGCAGAATCACAGTTTAGACTTTTTAGGGGAATCAAAACTTTTCTTTATAATAAAACTTAATTTAACAGAACTTACTGAAATGCACTATTTTCAAATAAATCCTTAACTAATTAATAATAATAATAAAAACATGTTCAAATTTATGTTTAATTATTTAAAAAGTCAGCAATCTCCACTTTTGTCCAACGACCATAGAGCACAAAAGTGACCACACACTTTAAGGTATTCTTATTAGCATTTCAAAAATAGTTATAAGCAATGTGCCAAATGTACCAGCTCCCAGATTAAACGCATTACAAACTTTAATTTTAAGCAAAATATATTTTAAATATAATCCCAAAAAAAAAGACAATTGTGCAAGATTGTGCTCTTTTACAGAATAACAAAAACATATTTTATGTTTAATACAAAATATTGACATATACTTAAATATATAAGTTTGTTGATATAAGCTTCTCTGATTGGTGAATCTTTATAGGATTAGTGTCGTTGTTTAATTGGGAATTGGCTGTTAAACACATTTTTTCTTTCTTTTAAATTAAGTTAAAACCACAGTTTTGTCTTCTACCGAAGCATATATCCATATTTACTCCCAAAGCACGTTATGTCTGTCTTTAGAGGTTATCGCCAAAAATACATTTCTTTATGGAGAAAACGAATGTGATTTTTACCTCCGGAACCCAACTGTTATGCTCTGTTGGAGTTATCTGTTTAATTATTTATTAAAGATCACTACAAAGAGATTAAGAAAAGCATATTTAAATGGTTTGAAGATCTCCCTAAGGCACATATCACATATCAGAATGAAACATATTCCATCGAAACATTATATATCTATATATATATCTATATATATATATATATATATATATATATATAAAAACTTTAGTTTAGGGGTCCAGTTCTCACTATTAACTACGATATTTGCCGCAGTAAACTCCTAATTACTGCTTATTAATAGTTATTAAGGTAATTGTTAAGTTTAGGTATTGGGTAAGATTAAGGGATGTAGAATATGGTCATGCAGAAAAAACCATTAATATGTGCTTTATAAGTACTAATAAACTAATAAGTACTAATAAGAGTTTAGGGTCCAATTCTAACACTGTAAACCCTAATGCTCAAAATACTTAATTGGTTTGAGTAGGACAAACTTAAATTGAACAAATTAGTTCACTTAAATTAACTGTTATGAGTATTTAGAACTTTCTTTTTCTTTTGTGTTCACAGCACTGACATTTCAAATAAACTGAACTATTTCATTGTTTTGAGTTGTATGAACTCATTTCTTTTTAATTTAACTTAAGTTTAACTGAAACTGGGCTGGGATTTCTATTTCCCAGAATGCTTTGCCCACGGCACTTGAAAGGGAGAGTAAATGTTAAAATTAAGTGTTATGTAATGTTTTTTTTTTTTTTTTTTTGTGCAAAATTAATGGTAAGGGAGATTTAGTAGTGATTAATGTTTTGTTAGAAGAGTTTCTGTTAATGTGGGTTTTTAGGGAGTTATCATCATGGTGACAAGTAGTGTATGCGGCTTGGTTTGAGAGCAGGTAAGTTACATGTTTTAAGTTGCTGTACTCATGCAGTACAGGTGCTGGTCATATAATTAGAATATCATCAAAAAGTTGATTTATTTAACTAATTCCATTCAAAAAGTGAAACTTGTATATTATATTCATTCATTACACACAGACTGATATATTTCAAATGTTTATTTCTTTTAATTTTGATGATAACTGACTAAGGAAAATCCCAAATTCAGTATCTCAGAAAATTAGAATATTGTGAAAAGGTTCAATATTGAAGACACCTGGTGCCACACTCTAATCAGCTAATTAACTCAAAACATCTGCAAAGGCCTTTAAATGGTCTCTCAGTCTAGTTCTGTAGGCTACACAATCATGGGGAAGACTGCTGACTTGACAGTTGTCCAAAAGACGACCACTAACACCTTGCACAAGGAGGGCAAGACACAAAAGGTCATTGCAAAAGAGGCTGGCTGTTCACAGAGCTCTGTGTCAAAGCACGTTAATAGAGAGGCGAAGGGAAGGAAAAGATGTGGTAGAAAAAAGTGTACAAGCAATAGGGATAACCACACCCTGGAGAGGATTGTGAAACAAAACCCATTCAAAAATGTGGGGGAGATTCACAAAGAGTGGACTTGCAGCTGGAGTCAGTGCTTCAAGAACCACTACGCACAGACGTGTGCAAGACATGGGTTTCAGCTGTCACATTCCTTGAACTCTTGAACAACAGACAGCGTCAGAAGCGTCTCGCCTGGGTTAAAGACAAAAAAAAAAAACGACTGGACTGCTGCTGAGTGGTTTAAAGTTATGTTCTCTGATGAAAGTAAATTTTGCATTTCCTTTGGAAATCAGGGTCCCGGAGTCTGGAGGAAGAGAGGAGAGGCACACAATCCACGTTGCTTGAGGTCCTGTGTAAAGTTTCCACAGTCAGTGATGGTTTGGGGTGCCATGTCATCTGCTGGTGTTGGTCCACTGAGGTCCAAGGTCAATGCAGCCGTATACCAGGAAGTTTTAGAGCACTTCATGCTTCCTGCTGCTGACCAACTTTATGAAGATGCAGATTTCATTTTCCAACAGGACTTGGCACCTGCACACAGTGCCAAAGCTACCAGTACCTGGTTTAAGGACCATGGTATCCCTGTCCTTAATTGGCCAGCAAACTCGCCTGACCTTAACCCCATAGAAAATCTATGGGGTATTGTGAAGAGGAAGATGCGATATGCCAGACCCAACAATGCAGAAGAGCTGAAGGCCACTATCACAGCAACCTGGGCTCTTCTAACACCTGAGCAGTGCCACAGACTGATCGACTCCATGCCATGCCGCATTGCTGCAGTAATTCAGGCAAAAGGAGCCGCAACTAAGTATTGAGTGCTGTACATGCTTATACTTTTCATGTTCATACTTTTCAGTTGGCCAAGATTTCTAAAAATCCTTTCTTTGTATTGGCCTTAAGTAATATTCTAATTTTCTGAGATTTCTGAGATTTGGGATTTTCCTTAGTTGTCAGTTATAATCATCAAAATTAAAAGAAATAAACATTTGAAATATATCAGTCTGTGTGTAATGAATGAATATAATATACAAGTTTCACTTTTTTAATGGAATTAGTGAAATAAATCAACTTTTTGATGATATTCTAATTATATGACCAGCACCTGTAAGTGCTATACTGTGTTATTGTTAACATGTTAATTAGCAAGTTGGCATTTTCTGAATTTTCTTATTAGGGTTTACAGTGAAGTAAATAACTCATTTGATTTGAAAGAACTCAAAATAAAAAAGTTAATTAAATAAATATTTTATGTTAATTGCTATCAAAATGTATTAGTTAGCTAACTGCATGAGTACTACAAACTCAAAACTTGATAGTTCTGCTTACTTAAAATTGGGAACATCATAATTTAAAAAATTTGATGTAACTGATTACCTCAAATTTTTTGAGTTAGCCCAACTTATTCGGGTTTACAGTGAATCCATTATCAAGATGCAAAATTGAGGGCAGTCACACATTCACAGAGGACTCAGCTGTGTTCTGTTTTGAGGTCAAGCAGTCTCTGGTGGCCTAGCCTGAAGCCTGGGGTGGCTTTGCTGCCACTTCTAATCAATGCAAACTTCATTTTCCTTTTCATAGCTTCAAAAATCTGTAACACTGAGGACACGATATGTCTGCTGTCAATAATTTGACAACATTTGCGCTGAAGTAAAAAGTGACTGTCGACAGCAAGCTTTTTTACCACTTTCAGTTGAACTATTCTCTTTTCAGTGCGACATCTGTAATACGTGCTGACACTCTCAGCATGCTGATGCTATTTTCTATGTAGAGTAAGTGGACCATATTTAATTTTGGATAACACATAGCTGTCACAGAACTGAAACTGTAATGGATTCAGTACTGCGCTGGAAATTTTCCATTGAGATTTTGGTCCATGCTGATTTGTTAGCTTGCTCCAAACTCTGTAGTTGCAGTAGTTTGACATGTTCATGCTGCAAGGTGCTGTCTTGGTTTGAAACCTATGCATAGGCTGCTGGGGTAAACTAAAGTCGCTGTCATGTTTGTGGAATGAGCTTTAGAGCAACGAGTCTCAATTAGTTTTGCTTCAGGATCAAGATTTTACATCTGACATCAAGTGGCAACCCTACAAAACTGTTTATTCTACAAAAGTAAACAAACTTAAATTCAAACAATGTATTAATATTAACAAACTACACACAAATTATTAACACATAACACATGAATAGGAAAACTAACCAAATAGTACATATTAACAGTTTTGTTTGCTGAATTTTAACAGTTAACATTAGATGCATTTTTAGAAATGTTCAAAATACCATATATTTTGATTGGATGCCTAATTTTTGAAGTCAGCAACAAAAAACTAAAATATTTTTTTTAATGCATATTCTGTGTCATTAAAACATTTACTGTACCATGCCAAAACTGACGAAATGAGGCAAGCATGGATAGATGTTATTTTTTGGTAGAGAAAAAAAGTGATTTACCTGCTGATGGTGGGAGGTGTCTGGGTGGGAAAAGTTAGGGATGTTGTTTGTTCGCAAGGGGTGAAGGGTCAGGTGCGTGCAAGCGAATAGCTGGGGGTGCTTGAAGAAGGGGAGTGAAAAGTGTGGGTGTGCGGGGGTGTGTGTGAGAGAAAGAGCCAAGGAAATGTTGAATTTCATTTGAAGAAGAGACAGTTCCTCCGTGTTTGTTGTTTTGAGGTGTTAGGACATCCTGATACATGTTAAGACTGTCAAACTTCAGGCAATAAACTATGGCCCATTTGAATGCTTGTGAACTGGACCTCTGCCTCCTGACAAGGTGGACAGTTGTAGCCAGTGTTGTAGTCGAGACCAGCTCATTCGAGTCAAGACCGAGTTCAGAGTATGTTGAGTCTGAGTCATGACCGAGACCAGAGATGGCTGAGTCAGAATCGAGACCAAGACCAGAAAGTTTGGAGTTTTAGACACAAGAGGTATCTAATCTTTCTGGGGAACAGACGTGATAAATGTGAGGTGACAAAAGAAAGAACGACTCTGATCTAGAGGTGAAGTGAACTAACAGACTGCATAGCCTCAAACCCTGCTAAGCAATTAATTAATCAATCAATCATTTTTTTACTCATAATTTAGCCTTTGTGGCTGTATTAGCCTATAGTTTATTTTGTATTACAAATGTGATAAACATTTGCGCAAGAAGTATGTGTTGAGGAATTTAAAATGTAACATTTCAATTATATTCTGCTGAAATGAATGAAATTACTTGTAAAAAGATTTGTTCATTTTGCTGAACGAGATTCAAAGATCCGAGTCAGTAAAATGATCAGAACTTCCCGCTACTACCGGAGACCTGCTGCCTTTGCACTAACATTAGTCTCAAGTCATGCGCAGTTGCAGACAAGAAAATCAGAAATAATAACATATAGTAATAATCATTAAATATTTTGAACGGGACTCAAGTGGACTCAGGAATTAATCCGATTCCTAATATGTTCGAGTACGAGTCAATTCCGAGTCAAAATGCACACGAGTCCATGACAAGATCAAGACCATGTTCAAGACCGAGTCCAAGTCTCGAGTACTACAACACTGGTTGTAGCCTAAAGCTGCATTCATACGCCAGCGACTTTATCACTGCGTATCATAAGTTTCTGTACTGTGAAGTCACTGTGTGTTCCTAGCTCTGATGAACAATCAATATAATCAACTTGAAGTCGGCAAGTTGCGATAAACTTTTCTTACTATTGTGACGTATATCCGAGTGAAACGGCTTCTCAAATGAGAAAAAAATGTTAGGCGGATTTTGTCCATTGGGAATTGATTAGATCGTTGCATCGTTGTTTGCTATTGCTGCGACCTTGTGAGTGAAAGGCTGCTGGAGAGGTTACTTTCCCACCTTCGCGGCAATGAAAAATGTCCATTTTGATTTCATGGTGACTTTAAATTCACTCAGTAGGGTAGGGTCAACAGTGTAATAGATAGATCTAATTACAGATATTAATTACATATGTAATTACACAAAGTAAAAAGGTTGCACTTTATTTAGGTGTTACAGTGTATTCATACACTTAAGAACTGAGTAATAATAATTAAAATAAAGTGTCAGCAGATATTAAGCAGAAAGTCTACTAATACTCTACCAGTACTCCAATGAGAGTATGTTCCCTATAGTCAACAGAATGTCTAAAGTGGACCATCAAAATAAAGTGTTACCTAATTTAAATATTAGTAGACCGTATTTAAAGACTCTTAACATAAAATGGATCCTAATCTTCCCTATTTATGAACATTATGCAGAGGAAAATGTTTTAATGTATAAGTGTTACACTGCTCATTGCATCATATAATCAACAAGAACTATCAATGTATAAATCAAACTCACTAAGACTGCCAGCAGGTTGTTTACCACGCATCATTTTATTAAGTATGTTTTGCCTGCACTCGAGACGGGTGATGTGTGAGACACAGTCTGACACTGACACAGTCTTCACTCCTACTGGTTGTCGCTCCTGAAAGTCACTCTTCATTTGCATAAAGTAAAACTTTTCTCAACTTTCTCAGGTCGCTGGACACATCTACATTCTGGTGCAATGGTTGCTGTTGCTTGTCTTGTTAGAAGTAAAGCTATGGTGACGCATCATTCAAACTTGTTATTCAAAGAATACAGAATATTGACAGAAACCACAAAACGGAGATCATAATGTCACTAGAGCCACTCAAGGCCTGCCTGGCTGGAGTAGGATTTTGATGACATTGGCTGAATCAATGGCCCTATATGAGGTTTTAAGGATACCTACATATAATAACAACATACAGTTGTATTACTAATGTAATGTTATTTGTTGTAAGATATTGAAGCAGTCACGTGACAAAAGAATGAATGACTCAAACCCGAAGACTCGAGAGGTGAACTAATCAATTCTGTTTCCGGTAAAGACTGTATAGCTTCAGCTTATGGAAATATGACGTGACAAAAGAACGAACGACAGATCGGGATGTGAGGTAATCTAACAGACTTCATAGCCTGGAGCAATGAATTAATCAGTTTGTCATAATTTGGCCTTAGTTGCATTATAGTTTTTTTCTTATTCCAAATATGATCAATGTTGCGCAAGTAGATGTTTTGGGTAATTTGGCTATTAACATGTAACATTTTAATTATATTATGCTGAAATGAATGAATGAAATGAGCTTTCATTGGCCAAGTGCCCCACAAGAGGATGTGTAATCGACGTGTAAAGCAACCAATCACAGTTCAGTTTGTTCCGCATCATGTTTAGGGGTGTGAAAATGTAAAGTCGATTTGCCTAAGATAACAGACTGGCGTGCATCTAATAAATGATTAATTTAAGAACGTAGCAAGTTTATTGCAACAGCGGCACTACAATCGTCACAACAATGGCGCTACAAACTTTACTTTTGAAAATCCAGCGTTTAGTTGATTCTGATAAGCGTTCATTGTCACAGTTGTAAACACAACGGCTTTCTTCTTCCATGAGGGGGTTTAGCGTTACGATGGCTTTGTTTCCAGGCGGTGAACGTGATTTCACCAAGTACTACATGTTCCTGGATCAACATCTTTGCTGATCCTGGAACAACATTCCAATCAACCAATCAGATTTGAGGGACAAGTTTACCATTTATGTCAAGTTTAGGCTTACAACCTGGGTTAGGTGCTTCCACAACAGTGTTATTCAACCATTATTTCCCTCTGATTTTGGGGATAAGTTATGGGTAGGGTTAGGTTTAGGGGTTGGGAAAAGGTTAAGACTAAATTTTCGGATAAGAATGTTGTTCCAGGATCAACAAAATATGTTGATCCAGGAACATGTCTTACTTGGCAAAATCACAGTGACCATTTCCAGGCGGACTGTTAAAGAATGTGGCACATACGTCTCCTGGAAATCCTGGAGAATTCAACCAATCAAATGACTATAAAACTCCTGAAGTGTTTTCCATTTTGTGTGCCTTATAAATCAGACATTCAGCCAACGGTCCATGGGCGTGATGACTAAGGGTGAGACTAGCCAAGACTAAGCCTATGTACATTCCGTGCTTATCAATAAATACAGTTTAAATCTATTCAGAGCGTTGTCATGATTGAACTATGAATGTGTGTGAGAGTTTTAATTACATGTTTTAATTAAATCCCTCTGTGTTAACTGCATGAAAATGATCTGTAGGTTGCACCAACAATCATAACAAATTGCTCAGACCACTCATGCTCCATTGTGTCTGGTTGAACAATAGTGAGACCTCTTGTACACTTCTGGAGGCTTTAAATATTGAGCTGCAACTGCACAATTTATGGTTCATCAATGCGAGTTAACACACTGTGAACTGAATATGTACATCTTTATTTGTTGTCTTCTTTTGGTTACACACCATTATTTGGCCCATCATTTTATATAACCTCTCATGTATTGTGACAAGAGGGTGAAAACAAAAATAACATCGGTTTAGAAAACGCATTAACCTCTGGAACACTGGGCTTTGGAATTGAAAGCACCTAAAGATGATTTTGACACTGAGCCCTGCGGTGAGGTTGAGCTGCAATGCATAGTACACCTTCTCTCAGATGGGTAGCGTGTACTTTGTTTTCCGCCTCTGGGAGAAACACATTTTAGTGTCAGTCTTTTCAATGTTCACCGCAAGCTGAAGTTATGGAAATGTATTTCTAATTTCCGGCTTAAGTGATGTTAATATTTGCCCATGTCGGCAGGTTAATAACTGCATCAGCCACTTTTGCAGCACACAGGCCTCTTCACTGATACACTCGGCACACTCATTACCCCCTGTTTCACGCTTGAACGCTCTGTTTTTAAATCGAAGACAATGTTCAGTTCTTTGGACAGTGCAGTGGCATTCCAAGAATCTGTCCTTCAGACCTGCATAAAATACTGAATATTGTAACAGGCTTCAGGCCCCTGAGGGGCATTTTTGTTTGAACCACCTGCTTTATTGACCTTAAAACGCTTGACTACAAATAACTTTACAGTGGATGGGTTGCCTCGCAACTTACTCATTTCTTATTACCCATTTCATATCAAATCATATTCTTCATTCCTGGCCAACCAATAGAAACCAAACTAACAGAAAATTACAGAACATTATTACAGTGCTGGACAAGCATTTCCAAGTAAAAAAAAAAAAGCATCAAACTAGCTACCTTTTAGAGAAATTAGCTATTTATACTACACACTACATGTAAAAAGTAGCTTAGCATACAGTATTTATCACTATACAAAATACAACTATACAAAAACTGTGCATTAGGTAACTTTGGGGACTAGGTTCATATAAAAGTGTTTTCACTATTTAACTGTTACCTCACCTGAATATGTAAATTTGTATTGGATGTCTTCTTGTTTTCAAAAGCATGCTTTATCTTTGGACTGCAGACTATAGGTTCTCTATTCAGTTATATATTAAGTTTGATTCTTTGATCTTTATACAGTGCTGCAATGACAACATATTTTTGTAGGCCAACCAGGAAGTTAGCTTTTTACATGTTTACCTTTTTAGTTCATCATGATTGTTGCATGTCCCATAATATTAACAATGTTAAACAATGTAACGGAGGCCAGCTAGTAGTCGCTGTAGAGGTTGCAGCCTTTAGCCACCTTGTTAGAGCGTCCAACTCCCACACCGGAGACACAGGTTCAGAGCCTGCGCAGAGTGTGACGAGTAGGACCTGGGTGAGGGGTTACACTAACAGAGCTTGTGTCACAAGCACATCACATTAACAGAACTCTTGTGTGATCACAGCACACACACACACAGTCCACTCGCAAGGGCAGGGCTTAACATATTACACTGAGCATCATCCTCTGTAATTCTGCAGGAGCTGTGTGGATTGGTTTCTTCAAAATGGTCACCAGGGGCTGGTGGTCTGTTTTGAACAGTATAGGTTTCCTGTACACATAGTCTCTGAACTTAGTACAGGCAAATATGACAGGTAGCAGCTCCCTTTCTATCCGAGTGTATCACGTCTCTGTGTCTGTGAGTGTGCGACATGCATACGCAACTGGTCTGCCCTCCTGTATGCACACAGCAAGTCCAAAACATGAGGCATTGCAAGTTAATGTGACTGGCATCCTTGCATCAGAGTATGAGAAGACAGGTGGGGTGGACAAACATGACTTGAGCATGTCAAACGCATGTTGATGCTGCCAGCACCATACTGTCTCTTTGTGTGTCAGCATTCTGAGGGGCACAGAAATGTTGCTGAAGTTTGGGATAAATTTCCCCAGATAATTTGCCAGAGGTACAGAGGTACCCTGAAAAAAAAACAAAAAATACCGAAGTTTACAGTGGGGATTGAAAGTTTGTATTAATGTGCATAAAGAAGCCAAGAAAAGATGGAAAAATCTCCAAAAGGCATCAAATTACAGTTTAGACATTCTTATAATATGTCAAAAAAGTTAGATTTTATTTCCATCATTTACACTTTCAACATAACAGAAAACAAAAAAATGGTGTCTGCAAAAGTTTGGGCACCCTGCAGAGTTATTACCTTGTACTGCCCCCTTTGGCAAGTATCACAGCTTGTAAATGCTTTTTGTAGCCAGCCAAGAGTCTTTCAATTCTTGTTTGAGGTATCTTCGCCCATTCTTCCTTACAAAAGTCTTCCAGTTCTTTGAGATTTCTGGGCTGTCTGTCACGCACTGCTCTTTTAAAGTCTATCCATAGATTTTCAATTATGTTGAGGTCAGGAGATTGTGAAGGCCATGGCAAAACCTTCAGTTTATGCCTCTTGATGTAATCCAAGGTGGATTTTGAGGTGTGTTTAGGATCATTGTCCATTTGTAGAAGCCATCCTCTCTTTAACTTCAGCTTTTTCACAGATGGCATCAAGTTAATGTCCAAAATTTGCTGAAATTTTATTGAATCCATTTTTCCTTCTACTCGTGAAATGTTCCCTGTGCCACTGGCTGCAATACAACCCCAAAGCATGATTGATCCATCCCCATGCTTAACAGTTGGACAGAGGTTCTTTTCATTAAATTCTGTGCACTTTCTTCTCAAAACGTACCTTTACTCATTCCGGCCAAAAAGTTCTATTTTAACCTCATTGGTCCACAGAACTTGTTTCCAAAATGCATCAGGCTTGTCTATATGTTCATTTGCAAACTTCAAACGCTGATTTTTGTGGTGAGGACGTAGAAGAGGTTTTCTTCTGATGACTCTTCCATGAAGACCATATTTGTACAAGTATCTCTTTATAGTGAAATAGTGTACCACAACTCCAGTGTCTGCCAGATCTTTCTGGAGGGATCGTGCAGTCAAACGTGGGTTTTGACTTGCTTTTCTCACAATCCTGCGAGCTGTTCTGTCTGATATTTTTCTTGGTCTTCCAGATCTTGCTTTAACTTCCATTGTTCCTGATGACTGCCATTTCTTAATTACATTCTAAACAGAGGATATTGGCATCTGAAAACACTTTGCTATCTTCTTATAGCTTTCTCCTGCTTTGTGAGCGTCAGCTATTTTCAGTTTCAGTTTTCTAGACAACTGCTTAGACGAACCCATGGTGCTGGTTGTTGGGGCAAGGTCAGATGAGTCTGGGCATTTAAAACCTTTGAGATTGACATCACCTGGTCTTTCCAGACGATGATTGAGAACAATCCATGACACTGTCAGGTCTCAGCTTTCCAAATGGGGCGGTGCATGCTATAAACTCTGCAGGGTGCCCAAACTTTTGCAGACGCCATTTTTTGTTTTCTGTTATTTTGAAAGTGTAAATGATGGAAATAAAATCTAACGTTTTTTTGACATATTATAAGAATGTCTAATCTGTCATTTTAATCTGCCCTTTGGAGATTTTTCCATCTTTTCTTGGCTTCTTTATGCACATTAATACAAATTTTTACCTGGGGTGCCCAAACTTTCGATCCCCAAGGGTATTCGAAGAAATCTATAGGGCCCAAATGGAATACTGAATGTGGTCATCATATAAGACTTACGGTCTAGGAGAATCTGCCAGAAAATTGCGTCCAGCACAGAAAATACAGTTGCTCCTGACATCTGCAAAACTACTACCTCTATGCTGCGCATTGGATATTTAGTTTTTTAGGGAGCGTTGAGATGGATTGATAGTCTGATTTGACACCCAATCGGTCGGCTTCGAGACATTATGACGCCTATTTTTGGCATGTAGTTCAGCTCTGCTTTGACACAGTCTTGCATTGTCAGAGGTATACGATGAGCAGGGTGAACTATCAAAAAAAAATATAAACACAGCCGTTAATAATCTAAGTAACAACAAGTAGTATTTGTCATATACATGCTTGGATGCAATGACCAGAACTGAGGTAAAACTAAAACAGGTAGGTTTATTTGTAGATATAGCAGGAGCACAATGCATAAACAGGTAAGTGATGATACTTGAGATTGTTCACATAGGAGATAGACTTGTATTGATAACTTTGAGCTTTTGTCTTACAGAACCACTGGAACACATAGTAACACACACACACACACACACACACACACACACACTCGAAGGGAACAATGCTGAGGCAAGAGATGACTAGAAGACGGCTTGTATGACGTGATGACATGAAGATGACTGTAGATCAACTTGGATAAGATAACAGTAGCTAGCAATGTAGTCAGGAAAATTAAGCAGGTAGCAAGGTAAGTAGTCTGACGAGGCCAGATAATAAGTGTGTGAGTGTGTGTGCTCTTTATAGTGCCACTGATTGGTGCTTGATGAGGTACAGTTGCACATGATCAGTACTCTGGTGAGTGTGACGGTTAAGTAAGCGAGAGAAAGCCTGGCATCATTTTAATATTATTAAATTCCCCTGCTGCTGGGAGAGGATGGCACCTACGCCTCAGGTTGAGGTAACAAACTCAACAGTAAAGGGTTTCTCTGGATCAGGATGATGAAGTAAGGGTGCTGACGTGAAGGCTTCCTTCAGGGTATTGAAGGCATGAGTGGCCTCGGGTGGCCAGGAAAGATACTTGGAGAATGGAGGTTAATGGAACCGTGATTTGTTTTTAATTAAACGTCTATAGAAGTTTGCAAACCCGAGGAAGCGTTGGAGCTCTTTGATGGTGGATGTTCCGCCTTGTTCCGGGAGTACACAAAGATGTAATCAATGTAGACCAAGTTGAAGCGGTGGAGGTACTCCCGAAAGATCTCATTTATAAATCCTTGGAACACATAGGGAGTGTTTACTAATCCATACAGCATTACCTGATATTCATAGTGGCCTGTATGTTGTGAAGGCAGTCTTCCATTTGTCCCCACTCGAGATCCGGATTAAGTTGTAAGGGCTGTGCAGGTCAAGCTTGCTGAAAAAGGCTGCTTCATGCAACTGTTCGAGAAGTAGGGACAAGGGGAAGAGGGTATCGAAACTTGACAGTGATCTTATTGTATGAAACAATCTATGCAGGGCCACAAGCCTCTGTCCTTCTTAGCCACAAATAAAAGCACTAGAAGCAGCAAGGGAGGTAGATGGATGGATGTAGCCCTGTTTGAGGGCCTCAGCCCCATACTCCTCCATGGCTTTCTGTTCTGTGATGGATAGTGGATAAATCTTTGCTTGGGGCACTGGTTCACCGGGAATCAGGTCAATAGCACAGTCCCATGGTCGATGAGGTGTTATCTGGAACGCTCGTCTCAGGCAGTAGACATTCTGGAAGGGGGCATAACAGGCAGGAATAACCAACGTATGTTTGTTTAGAGGACTTTTGATGGCGGTGGAACATACCGGCAACACTGATGGACGTAGACGCTTGGATACAGGCAGGAACAGGAAACAGGTTGCATGGCAGGTGGTGCCCCAGGATATGACAGAGTTATGCTGGATGAGCCATGGGCGCCCTAAGATCACATCAGAGGTAAATGCTCCAGAAACAAGAGTGTGATGTTTTCGATGTGTTGACTGCCAACTTGTAGTTGAAGTGGATCAACAAAGTGTTTGATGACACCTCTCCCCAATGGTTTACTGATTATTGACTGGATGTTATAGGGTTCCGTCCCAGATGAAATTGCCTGCTGACCCAGAGTTGAAGAGGGTTGTGACTGTGAAGTATACAAAGGCAGTAAGTGTTACCGTAGTAGTCAGAGGTTTACTGTTAACAGAGGGCGAGAAAACAGCACTCACCGCTGATAGTGGAGGATGAGCGGGACACATGGATTTAATGTGTCCTACAGCTTCACAATATAAACAGAAATGCTGGGTCGGCCACCGAGGTCTTTCAGTGGGGGAGAGGAAAAACGCATCCACTTGCATCAGTTAATTCAGGTTCTGGAGGAGCTGTTGGAGCTGGAGAAGACTGCAAGGCAGGTTGATCTTCCTGACAATTTCTTATGCTATGGGTGACACAGATTTACTGCTGGATAAATAGCTCAAATCGCTGTGGTCATGGTCTGACCTTCTGTCATGTACAGGCTTGGATGCAATGACCAGAACGGAGTTAAACCTTAAAAAGGTTTATTTGTAGATATGGAAAGAACACAATGCATAAACAACAATAAACAAGCAATGATACTTGAGATCGTTAGCAGATAAGATAGACTTG
The DNA here is from genome assembly GCA_037101425.1 of Elopichthys bambusa. NCBI lineage: Eukaryota > Metazoa > Chordata > Actinopteri > Cypriniformes > Xenocyprididae > Elopichthys > Elopichthys bambusa. The sequence continues at coordinate 6,070,419 of CM074443.1, forward strand.
TATTGATAACTTTGAGTCTTTGTCCAACAGAACTGTTGGAGCACACACAAGGGAACAACACAGAGATGATGACTTGGATGACATGATGACTAGAAGATGTCTTGGATGTCTGGAGATCGACTTGGATGAGGTAACAGCTAGCAAAGTAACAGTAGCTAGCAATGTAGTCAGGAAAATTAAGCAGTTAAGTAGCAAGGGAAGTAGTCTGTTGCATCAGACAAGGCCAGACAATGACTGAGTGTTTTTGCTCTTTATAGTGCTGCTGATTGGTGCTTGATGATGTCCAGGTGCATGTGATCAGTGCTCTGGTGACGGTTGAGTGAGTGAGGGAGAGCCTGGCATGTTCGTGACAGTATTAAGATGAGTACGTAAACTTTTGAAATGGTTAATTTGTGTAAATTATCTATTATGTCAATATCTGTTATATGAAACACCTTATTTAGGACAGTACTAAATAAAATACAATGTGCAATTTTTATGATCCCTATTATTTTGTTAATTTTATTACCATATTGCATATTCTTCAAGGGGTATGTCAACTTATGAGCAGAACTGTTTCTCAACACTGATTCTTAAAAAAAAAAAAAGACAACCTTGGTTGGTGAGATTGATTGTCAAGTTGTCAAACTTTAAGTAACATTATGGGAACCCTCTTTGTTTTTAGAATACAAATATCTCTGGGCGTTGTGCATGTATTATCCAAAGCAACAATTCAAGTTTGGCTTCTACAAGGACAAGGGACAGCAGGCAGGATGCTGGGAGGGCTTTGTGAACCGCAGAAAACCACCAGAATCCTTTGAGCCCCAGGGCCTTCACCCGTCTTCACTGCTACCATCATGAACTTTACGCCCAGAGCTGCAAGTTCAAAACAAACACCCTATCTGACACATACATACTCAAACAATGACAAATGACAATTTTTAAAATAGATTGAGAGACTGAGAAGATGAAGGATTAGTAGCATTGGATGACCGTTGAACCTCTTCAGCTGCTTTTAATGTTTCTGTATGACATCATAATAAAGACATTTTCCCAGCAGATATTCCAAGAAAATTAACAAATAACAACAAACAAAACAAAATAAGTGCCTAATAAAAAAAAATATCAAAATAACAAAAGTTCACAGTGGTTGCCATCAGGTTTCAAGTGTGCCATGGTGGCTTTACTTACATTTTGATAATTGCTGTTTTCAGAATTATCTGGATGTACTTGGTATTTGCATTTAACCTTTAATCATGTCTATTATTTGAAAAAAGGAGCAAAATCTCTTTAAAGCATGACATCGCCCTACGTTTAATGGTCGACTGCGCTGCATATAAAATGCAGCTGTGCTCCTATCGGATATCAAAAGACTGTGTTGAAATATTAATGAAGCACATGTGTAGCGGACTGACCATAAATAACAGGGTTCACCAGGGACAATTTATGACACTGGTGATCAACAGAGCAACAAATCAGCTGTTCTGCTCCAGTGCAGCCCTTTTGTACTCCACTCTGTATTATTTGTTAATTCTTTGATTTTATGTAAATTTCTTCCTATAATATTAAAGTAACAGTAAATTATGGTGCATACCCATGGAAAACATACTGTCAGAGTGCTTGGGTGCTGTGTTATGTCTAAAGAGTCTAAATCACCCAGGTCTATATGACAGTGTTTCCCAACCCTGTTACTGAAAGCACACCAACCGTAGTTGAGATTTCCAATCAGAAGTGAGCATCCCTATGCCCTATTCACTCTGAAAGGCAGAGCCCTTGAAGTGGGGATTTTGCTGGGAGCAAGGTGCTTACGTGTCATAATGTAGCTGTTTGGCATTTGCATTTAACCTTTAATCATGTCTGTAATTTGAAAAAGGAGCAAAATTTCTCAAAAGCATGACACAAGGGAGCAAAGAATGACAATGTATTTTACTCATTATCTTCACCCGGAATGTTACCATGACAACGCAGCTTAGCGTCCATCACCCCATTAGCTACATATACAGCAGGAATTTCTTATTGCTGTTAATATAATTGATGCGAACAATAATTTCATTCATTTTAACTAATTTACTGTCAGTACAGACGTTGTTACACCATATGTTCTTACTGACACCCCTAACACGGAAACTGTAAGCTTAACAAAAGTTTTTAAGTTTTCCACTCATAATTACGACTTCGTAGTGGCGCCCATGTGTGTTCAACTCATAAATGCTCATAAATAATATCTTTATGACTTGTTCGCTCCCTTCAGTTTAGAAACTCTCTTAAGATGATGGAATCCTCTTCACGGGGCACTCACAGTTGAATGGAATGCACCTCATGACCTGAAATGGATAGGTCAGAAAAGGGAGAAATCCAAAAAAAAAGTGTGCTTTTGGTGTGCCTTTAAGGAACAGGGCTGTGAAACACTGCAATATTCTGGTATCTAAATATGATTAAAATTCCAACTTTATTCCAACTTTAGTGCATGTCTCTAGAATTGTTGTACCTTGTTTTATTGATCACCAGGTAAAAACGGTATGTCCATTTGTTTAACTGTGCAGTTTGAGGCATCATTTGTGTCTGTAGCACCAACGGTGTGGGACAAAATTGTAATACTTATAGGTTTTTCAAAAGTATGAGCAACAGCAATGCCATAGCAAACACCACTATTTATAAAAATCAAGATTTAATCAAATGATTAAATTCATATCCGTTAGCCATGCACAATTCTGTGTAATGGTTTAGAATGAGAAGCTATTTTGGCGTTATAAGCATATCACAATGTCATGTTTTCACACTTTTACAGGGACTCAATTATTTGCATAATTCTGTGTTTGTTGCAATAATGTCAGTTTGAAAGACACCTAATTAATGAATGCTGTTTATGAAAATCTTTTCAAAACATTATCTCATGGCCTGGTGTCGCATAAGTAAAATTACATACTCTGGAGAGGCAGAGTCATACAGGCTCAGTCAAATCCTCATTGTGATTGTTTTGAATTATGTGAGCATTTTGAATAATTGAGGCAATATAGCACAGAATCTTTTTATTTATTTATTTATTTTTGCACAATATGATAGGCTCCAGCATCCCCGCAACCCCAGATAGGATAAGTGGCTTGGAAAATGGATGGATGTAAATTGTATTGGATTGTTTAGTGCATATTGTTCTTTATTACATTACTTACTAAAATACCTGATTTTGATATTGAGTCTAATAGTTTTGTAGAACTGTATAATTGATTAATATATTGTATTACACACAGTACTGCATGTTTATTTGCACATTCACACTGTCCCATATGTTAGATATCTGTACCTAAGAGAATTAAAAAAAATGGTAATACTTTGTTACACTTGTTACATGTGTACATGTATTTACTATAGTAATAACAGTAAAATATGCATAATTACATGCAACTAACCCTAAACCAAACCCAAAGTACACGTTGTTAATTATTATTACTTAGGGTTATATGTATAATTACACTGTAACAAGGACACCTTGAAATGAAGTAATTTACAAGCTACATCTTCACCCTTTATTCAAATGTTATTAAAAATGTGTTAAAGGTTTTGTAAGCATATCACAAATGACAAATATGAAGCTCAACTATGCAATAACACTGAAAATTGCCAAATTGTGGACATAATATTTGACCAGGCTGCCATACATTATGAACCCATACAAAAAAAAAAAAAAAAAAAAGATAAATACCTTAACCAAGTTTAGTATTTTGTTCTTTCCCCTCATATTTTGATGGTTTATTTAAACTGTAGAGACATTAAAAACAAATATCCCCTCTGGATATCACTTTTGGCCACTATATATTCGGTTCTTCACTAAATGTTATTGCATTAATAACCCGTTACATTAAGAATTTAATAGGAAAATACTGCTGATCAACACATTTCACCTGACATATGAAAGGTGAGCAATAATGAGAGTTCTGTATAAACATTCCTGTATATGTAATTTCAATATAGTAGAATATTTATTATACAAGTGCAAGTTAAAGATCAACAAAATTAGAACCGAATTGATCATTTTATTACCAGAACACAGTGTACACGAGATTCCCTTACTCAGAGAATTTTAAAGGCCATTAATAAGCGCGCACACGCACACACACACACACACACACACACACACACACCCTAATCACCACCAGGATTGTATAGATTCCACTGTTTTATTCACCATGTCAGTTACAGACTCTAATTATAGCTTTCACCAGCTCAATGAAAGTGATTATGTGGTGTAATTATTCTAAATGCAATTAAGAATGGTGTTGTGATAAAAGGTCAGATGACATTTGGTAAAGCACTCATCACGTAGTATCCCTAAAAGCAGATCGTACTCTGACATGTGCAAGCATGGCTACATTAATTTTTAAAGAGGGAGAGTGAGCTGCCCTTTCCAGCTCTTGTCTCTTGGTCAAGAGCTCGAGCGCGGTGAAATAAATTCATCATGGCAATTAGAAGGGTTTTTGTTCGGGCTTGTATGAACTTTGCTTGACAAATGAGGTAGAAGACAACCTGCCGTGATCTTTTTACCCAGTCAGAGTCTTCACACGCTCTCTTTGTGTGTGCATTTACAGTCACTCAGAAAACTGAATGGACAAACAAAGAGCTGAGCTTCAATGGATGAAAAATTTGCTAGTGAAATTTAAAAAGACTGTATCAAGGGCTCCATCCATGTTATTTTCGCCATGTTTCTTTATCTCTCTGGACTGCATCCTGTACTGACCTTGAAATAGATTTTAATATAAGCATTTTATGTCTCCAAATCAGCATTCATTCAGGACGGAAATGAAAAAAAAAGATAGAATGAGAAGCTATACAGAGGCAAATGATAAAGGATTTTGGTTCCGTGCAGAGGCACTGGAAGAACCTTTTTCTATAATAAATACATATTTGTAAGCCCACATCCTTGCTTACATCTTCAGGATGTACTGATGTGGAGATTTGATCAGTGGCAGAGTGCTTCCTCTTTTTTGAGATATCACAACAATATAAAAGATACTGAAAGATATTCATGATGTTCTACATGTTAATGGCTCATGAATGTCTTCATTCTTCTGCGACTGAAACTAAAATACACCATACTGACTATATACAGCACCACGACAAATGTAATTATGTTTTAGCTGAGTTGTGAGGTTACAATCTGAACTGAATGTGATGAGCGAAATATTCAGATATATATTCAGTATCTTTCTATTGTCTGTTAGAAATCAAACCTACAGCATGGCCAGTTATTTTTAACAAATCAGTCAAAGTGATAAAGGTCTAATTAAAGATCTGTTTGAATCAGTCTATGACTTCTATGTCTATGACATTCACATTTTCTTGTAACAATTGGTACATCTTTAAAGGTTTTTGTCAACCATTTATATTGTGTGATTACGGACGATTATTGGGGGATTAAAATAATTTGTAATAGAACTGGTAAGTTGTAGTAAAAATTGCAACAGTTGCAGAATCCCTTCTAAATACACTGCTCAAAAAAATTAAAGGAACACTTTAAATCAGAATAGCATCAAGTCAAGTTAAATTGCTGGGATATTGATCTGGTCTGTTAAGTGGCAGAGGGGGTTGTTAATCAGTTTCAGCTGTTTTGGTGTTAATGAAATTAACAACAGGTGCACTAGATGGGCAACAATGAGATGACCCAAAAAACAGGAATGGTTTTACAGGTGGAGACCACTGACATTTTTTTCCCTACTCATCTTTTCTGACTGTTTTTCACTAGTTTTGCATTTGGCTAGGGTCAGTATCACTACTGGTAGCATGAGGCGATACCTGGACCCTACAGAGGTTGCACAGGCAGTCCAACTCCTCCAGGATGGCACATCAATACGTGCCATTGGAGATTCCAGGAGACAGGCAGTTACTACTCTAGGAGAGCTGGACAGGGACGTAGAAGGTCCTTAACCCATCAGCAGGACTGGTATCTGCTCCTTTGTGCAAGGAGGAACAGGATGAACACTGCCAGTGCACTACAAAAATGACCTCCAGCAGGCCACTGGTGTGAATGTCTCTGACCAAACAATCAGAAACAGACTTCATGAGGGTGGCCTGAGGGCCTGACGTCCTCTAATGGGCCCTGTGCTCATTGCCCAGCGCCGTAGAGCTCGATTGGCATTTGCCACTGAACACCAGGACTGGCAGGTCCGCCACTGGCGCCCTGTGCTTTTCAGATGAGAGCAGGTTCTTCCTGAGCACATGACAGATGTGAAAGGGTCTGGAGAAGCCATGGAGAACATTATACTGCCTGTAACATCGTTCAGCATGACCAGTTTGGTGGTGGGTCAGTGATGGTCTGGAGAGGCATATCCATTGAGGGACGCACAGACCTCTACAGGCTAGACAATGGCACCCTGACTGCCATTAGGTATCGGGATGAAATCCTTGGACCCATTGTCAGACCCTATGCTGGTGCAGTGGGTTCTGGGTTCCTCCTGGTGCACAACAATGCCCGGCCTCATGTGGCGAGAGTATGCAGGCAGTTCCTTGAGGATGAATAAAATTGATACCATTAAATGGCCCCCACGCTCGCCTGACCTAAATCCAATAGAACACCTCTAGGACATTGTTTCAGTCCATCCAACGCCACCAGGTTGCACCTCAGACTGTCCAGGAGCTCAGTGATGCCCTGGTCCAGATCTGGGAGGAAATACCCCAGGACACCATCAGTTATCTCATTAGGAGCATGCCCCGACATTGTCATGCATGCATACAAGCACGTGGCAGCCATAGAAAAAACTGAGTACTATTTTGAGTTGCTGCATTGAAATTTCAGCAAAATGGACTAGCCTGCTGCATCATTTTTTTCACTTTGATTTTCAGAGTGTCTTTGAATTCAGTCCTCTGTAGGTTGATAAGTTTCATTTCCATCAAACGACGTGGCATCCTTTCGTTTCTAACACATTAACCAGTCCATATCAGTATAGATATCCAGCATGATATTTTTCCCCATGGAGATCTGATGCGTTTTCAAAGTTTTCCTTTAATTTTTTTGAGTAGTGTATATAAAAAACAAACGTGCAAATAATGCCCTTCAAACTCACGGTTCTGGCACAACTGCCTTCCTCAAGGTGCAAACTACAAATCACACAAAACATTTTGAAAAAATATTTTATATTAAGAATCTTGATATTATCTGACTTTCTATTAATACAATACTTTAAATAACAACTATCTGTGGTCTCTCAGTGAGCAGTTTAGCATCATGTGATTCATTTACAACACAACAAAATGCATTCACCTATGAAAACATTTTTGTTGAGAAGGTTGAGATCCACTGAACAAGAGTCATTTTCTTCATTCAGACCAGGAGAACCATTGCCTTCTTCTGATTTATATAGCCTATAAAGTGTTTATATTTTTGCCTATTGTTTCTAATGCTTCAACTATAAGACTGTCTGAATTGCTATTATGAGCTATCTGAAAATGTCTTGCCATAGAATAGTCCTCATTTCATTTTCTAATGCCAGTTTACCCTATCTTGCTTTGTTCTCCCAAAATAAAAACAACCACACCTACGATAGTGATACACGTTACAATTAATGAAAGACTTGATCTCTAAACTTTTATCAATGTTTTTGAAATATGCTATCAGAAGCTAAAAAAGTTGTTTTAAAGGAACACTGAAGGAAACTTTTTGAAACATCTTCAAGTAGCTCTTTTCACTACAACAACAGTTCATAACGAACACATCTGTCAATCTCCAATAAAGGCAAAAGACGCCATAAGCATCAAGCAAGTTTGTGTGCTATGTTTCAAGTCTTCTGATGCCATATGACACACCATTAAGTGGTTATTTACTGAAAATATTCCCTTCCAATCTTAGATCAAATATCATACTTTTGGTGCAGGTAACATCAGTTACATCATAAGTTATTTCATGTTTTAAGACCAAATGTCAAGCCTTACATGACATCACCATATTTGATTTGAGCTGCAGTAGAAGAAAATGATTCCTCTGTTCCTGCATGCCACTGCTTCTCACACAAATCTTGTGATCTCAGAAGACTTATGTAGAATATAGCTGACAAGTGCTTTTAGTCCTTTTCAGATAACTGTCTTTGCAGTTCCTTTAAAATTCTTCTTTCGTGTTCCACAGACAAAACAACAGCACATGAGTTTGGAACAACAGATGTGAGGGCAAGTAAAAAACTGAATTTTCTTTGTTGGGTGAACTAATGCTTTAATATCAGCTGACTAGGTTTGGTTGAGTGAGCTTCTGCCTCTCAACTACAAATAGCACACAAATACTGAGGTCCCAACACTGCTCTGCAAAAATACTTCTGACATTTTTATTATTATTTTTTTTTTTTTTTAATACAAAAACAATGCCTGTTTTTCTGACCAGGCTCTTCGTAAATTACATAAATATGTGGAAAAGGAAACAACCATGCCAGATGAGCCAGGCAGCCTCATGCAGGTTGAAACTGTTTGGGGAAAAAAAAAAAAAAAAATTTCACAAGTTCAATTGAAAAGCAGCAAAGTATTTTTTTTTTTACACATGGGCCCTGTCATATGGTGATGATGTCTGTTCTCATTTTCCACAGATTTCTCTAGGCTGTTATGATTTCTCAGTGCCACTGAGAGCTTTCTTAATCTCAGTGTCAATAAGTATGCTAATGTAAAATCAGAATGTATTATTGAAGTTGCATATGAAAGGAAATAATGGTGCATTAGACTACTTTAAACACCTTGAGCAGTCAGTCATGGCCTTCCCCTGAACCTGCATTTGCATTTGTTTAAAAAAAAAAAAAAAAAAACTCACTAAAATCACTTCTTGTTCTGATAAACTTCCTCGTAAGCGTGTGACAGAACTTACACTAACTACACAGTCGCTCCATCATTGCAGACCAAAGCAAGAGCCTGCCAAGCTTTGGCTGCATGCATTCTGGGAGAGCCGACAGCCCTACACCTTGTTAACAGCACTCAAAGTGGCACTGAACCCAGCCTTTTTAAAATGTTCTCATTCCACAAAAACCTGCAAGGCCTCCAGTCATGGCCACGTAGCCTGTCTGTGCAGTGTAGAGAGGTAGGGGGCTATGGGGCCGAGAGATTCACACCGCATGCTGACAGAGTGCGTGAGAGAGAGGGGCTACGGGCTCGACAGACAATGAGCCCTGACACATGCCAAATCAGCCTGAGTGCACACACAGCAGAGCCTTAAGGCAAGTGACAAGGTACCTGGCCTCAAAAATGAGCTCATCTTGCCTGAGTTCTGCACTTAAAGTGTGGCTTGAGAGTTACTTAGCTCATTAATGATAACTAGATTTGCATTTCCTGAAGGAAAAAGCAGTGTTTTCAAGGCAGCTCAAGAGAAGTGTTAAAGTTTAGGGTACATTTAAGTTCAAGGCTTTCATTAACACATTTTAAAAAGCGTTTCAACACACGTCCATGTATTCTGGTAATTCCTTTGCGCTCCTTTGCGTTTAGACATTTTTCAGAATGCAAATAGATGTAAAAAAAGAAGACTAATCCTAATTCATATGCAAATATTACAATATCTATACATTTCCATCCACATATTTTTACGTGAAGTTTGCATATGGGGGATGGGGGAAAGAGAAAACACTAGCTAACGTCTCAAAAGAACATTAGGATAAAATGGTCTACCAGAGACACTGTGTGATGAAAACACTAGTTTTAAAGCTTTAAAATATTGAGAGAAAAAAACAACAACTTGCAAATAACATTACAATAAAACAGATTAAGAAAAAGTGTATACATGTTAATCTATATCTACTAATTTAACGTTCTCAAAGGATAGTCCTTTCATGATGATTTTATCAATGCCACTGAATAATGGGAATTCCCAGACCAAATTTAGACCGCCTTTTACTACTACCAATTGTCAGTCAGAACGTCAAGAATGACAAATCAGATTAAACACTAAGAATTAAACACTTTCAAAATTTTAATTTGAAAGATTTTGCTGCCAAATAAATTAAACACACCTGTTTGAGTTACGATGCCAAAACATGGTATTTTAATAAGTTATGATAACTTGATTGCTTTATTAATGACAACAGGGTTTACATGTACTTCTGATCTTCAGATTTCATGCATCAGATAAACAAATTTAATTCAGGTTTTTATTCGTATTCACATTAAATTTGGTAAAGGAAGGTCAAACGGCTGCTTGATGGACGAGAACAAACCTAATTGGTTCTTGCTCGTCAAGCAAGCACAATTATGCTTCCGTGTTGATCATATTTGATTAGCTCTATGTATGTGTGTATGATTCCACCTAATTACTGTAGTTTCATGTTAATTCATATATGTAAAGTTTTAGGACCTGTGGAAATATTTTTTAAATGATTTGTATTTTTATTGCTTGGCTTTGTGTATGCCCATTGTAAGTAGGCTTATAATAACTTATTTCCTAAGGTAATCGAAAATAATTTTCCTATAGATGTAATTGAAGTGAATTAAAACCAAACAAAATTTTTGTACAGTCTGTACAACAACTCAGCGGTGTCTGTTCAGGGATGCTTGCAGTCAGAGGAATGCTGTTAAAACTTTATTTTGCTCTGCCATCTAAACTAAGAACAAATCACAAATCTTTTTGAAAGTGGAACCTGCACAATACCTTAGGCATTCACAAACATTTGGAAATGATGCAGGAATGTAAACGGCAGGGCTGTTTGTAGAGAGGGGCGGGGATTGAAATTCCCAGACTTCATCTCTTTTCATTGACTTCTAATCAAGGAGACAAGCCATGTGGAAATGCAGCTGCATTGATGGAGGGGATAGAAGGAGGTTGAAATTCATGGGAGTATGCAGTCGGGCTTAATTGCATATTTGCCAGCTCTTAGCAGGCCAAGTGGAAGACAATGGCAAGCTGTGCAGACAGGTAGAGAATTTTTTTTTTTCTTTTTCTTTACAGGACACTGACTGATACGCCTCTGGAAAACATCTGCAGGGAGCCACGACTCCCTGGAGTTTGGGATTCAGGTTATCATTTCCCTGTGCAATCCAATGTGGCAAAATGTAAAATTGCACTCCTACCACTTACTCCCTATCTAGATTATTATGACTCTAGGTGACATGAAGCCTGGATCGTAATATCCTTTTTGGATCAGCCTCAAGTCTGCAGACCACTATTCTGTTAAATTACAGTCTGATGAATATTGCACAAAAATGGAAAGCGCTTTCATCTGACATTATGGATATTCTAAGAATAATGGCAAACACGTTGCTGTCCGATGTCTTCAAATTGTTACCTGTGCCAAGCAACCGGCAAGGGACATTCGATTGATCAACATCTGAATTTCTTTAGCCTTCTATAAACTGTACAAAGTACAGCTGACTCTACATCATGGACACTACATCTACTGTCACTTTACAGTAAAATCCTTGATGGACCTCAAACCCTAGATGGTCCATAAGTAATATTTTCTTGTAAAATTAAGCTTTACCTGTAAACACGAAGATACATTTATCACTCTGACCGATTTTAAGTTGTATTTTTGGCCACCTCTGAAATGGGTCATAGCATTGACATTACCTGAGCACTAAGCATTTGAATTAAATACACTATAAAACCCCACTCATTGAAGGATGTGCATGTAATGCCCTTTTCATTGGTCTACCTGCCAGCTCCATTTCTAGATTACAATACATTCAAAACTCTGCGGCTAGAATACTCACCCATACCAAACGTTCTGCTCATATCACCCCAATTTTATATGATCTCCACTGGCTTCCAGTTGCCTACCGTATTAAATTCAAAATTCTCCTGCTCGCTTTTAAATCTTTGCATGGCTTGGCTCCCCCTTATCTTTGTAATATGCTCATCCCCTACGAGGGGACGAGCATATTGCTCAACTCACTACGTTCCTCCGACTCTGGCCTTCTCGTTGTCCCTCGGCATCGCCTCTCTTCAATGGGGGGCAGACCATTCAGTGTTATTGTACCCAAACTCTGGAATTCTCTGCCCCGCTCACTCTGTTGTGTTAATAATATCTATGAATTTAAATCATTACTCAAAACTCACCTGTTTTCTGAATGTTATACCTCTGATTTGATTAATTGATTGCTTAACATTACTACTAATATTTCTCTGAATGTTATGTTATGTCTCTCAAGTCCTGTTTTGTATTTTTGTACTTTCCTCTATTCTTCTGTATGCTTCCCTGTCCATTATTGTTTTTCATCGTTGTCTACTCGTATTATCTCCTCCTTGATAATTATACATTGTAAAGCGTCCTTGAGCCCTGGAAAGGTGCTATATAAATAAAACTTATTATTATAAAACTTATTATTTATTGCATGGACAAAGCAAAAACAATGTTTAAAATGCATGCATGTGCAGAGTTCAGTTTAGTGATAAAATGTGCCCTCTTTAATGCTGTTAAACTGAAAAGCAAACTAACTAACTATATATATATATATATATATATATATTTAGTAAAGACAAAGAGGTGTGTAAAATATTTGGGATATATTAGGGCTGTCAAGTGATTAAAAACTTTTGATTAATTACATGATGTGCCAATCAGTGTTGGGTAAGTTACTTCAAAAAAGTAATTAATTACTAATTACATCAATGTTGTATTTAAAATACTTTTCTAATTACTCTGTCTGAAAAGTAATTTAATTACTCAATAAGTAACTTACTAATTACTTCTCAAAATCCCTATAAACCTTGACTGGATAGACAACAGAAAGGAAACTCTTAATAATTTAGTCAAACATGGAATAGTTTAGCCTTTTATAGCTTTTTAAAACATTTTAACTTTATTAAAACATACTATAATACTTTTATTTACTTTATAATGCTTACATTTTTTTTTAACAAATAGGGATGTCACTATACCAAAAATCTAGTAGTCGGTACCATTACCACCAAAGTGCACAATACGATACCACAGTAAAAATATATAAAAATACAATAAAACAATGCTATATATTTTTTTCCAGGTAGGTATATAAGTAGTATGTAAAAATACCACAGAAATTGAGTAATCAAATATAAAATAACTCTGCATAGTCATAACTGTATAAATTAAATATAGATTAATCCTCATTAAAGCTTTTCTTTTTTTGTTTGATTATCATTTATAATACGGACAACCAATAGTAGACAGTAGCATGTTTTAAAGGCTGCTGTCACTAAGACCTAATGGAAGGAAACCATATGCTGTTCATTCACATAACCAACGCGAATATACGCCAAGACGGGCATTTTGACATAACTGTGTGTGTATTTGAACGTTTATGTGTAACAAACTGCAAAAATCTGACACTTGCGAGAGGAGGCTATGTGTGTGCGCACTGACTGAAGACCGTCTCTCAGAGAGCGCGCACAGTTTTTTCTCCCTAGGACATAGCTTACATTTCCCGTAATGTTCTTGCCTACCTGTGTCAAAAAAGTGAAGTAATTGGAATATTTCCATTCTGCAAAACAGCCACTCGCTTCTGCCTACATCTTCAGACAGCGACTATGCAGCCAACTGGTGCAAAGTTGCGAACTCACGTGCAACTACACTACAGCTAACGATTTTAAAGAGGCAGCGTTCACCTTTACCTTTAGACGACAAATTTAGATTTTAAATTCAATATTGATTTAAACAGAACTGTTGAACTAATTTACAGTATGTAAACTGCGTACATTATAATTAACTGTAATTAAATTACCTAAAAATGAACAGTAATCCCTTACTTTACTTTCAGTGGATAAGTAATTTAATTACAGTAATGCTACACTCAACACTGGTGCCAATTAATCGAATTAATTATATTTGGCTGAGAAATTACTGTTATTTACCCGGTCTGTTCCCCGTCTACTAAATCCCTGCTGCCTGCCTTTGGACTATGTATTGTTTATTGGACTTACGATTGTTATCTGCCAGCCCTGACCTGATGCCTGTACCTCGACCACGATTCTGCCTACTCTCTGCCATACCTGTTTGCTGTTGTTCCACCCTTGCCTGTTTGACGACGAACTCAGTCTAATAAAGCTTGCATATGGATCTCACCTTGTGTCCCGCCTCGTTACAGTTCCATTCATGTCGGAGTTTTCCTTGTTAAACTTCTCAGTTTGTTCATGAAGCCGGTTGCACACTGTGCAATTTATAATAGTCCTTTACGATTGTTGCTTGTCAGACTGTACGAACATGATCCTCATATCACACTGTGGGATCTCAGCTGTCCTATATGTCAGACTGTGCGGCAGTCAAGACATGTTAAAAACGAACGTGCGCTCTTGAAAAATAAGATAATTTAAGACAATTTGATGTTTGTCATAACATGCAGGACTGTGCACCAAATCTTCTGACACTGCCAGAATTTCGTCTGAGGTAAAATTTGATTGCAATGGTCATTAATCGTCTGTCGGTGAACATGTCAAACTAGCGATCAAAGACTACAGATTTTTGCCTAGGATTATAGGAATCCTTTAGGATTCTCAAATTTTTTCTCAGACGTCCAAATCATGGCTAAAATAGCACAGTTAATTTGAAAATAAAGCTTTTGAGTTTTTAGAAACCTGATTCTTCTGCCTCCTTCGGATATCCTCCATACATCATTACAGATAACTAGACCCACCAAAACAAACGGCTAAAGACCATCTTTCTCTCTCTGCCAAGATGGTCGTCCTCTGGAGAAGTATGTGGAGGAGTTTTTAGAATCTTCCCATCTGGTGAGTTGGAGCAACACCACTCTCAATATCTGCTTTCAGATGGGACTGGATAGTGAGGTTATCTGGTTCTATCGCTTCCTTGTGTTTTACCATTATTCGATTCCATTAATCTTATCCTTTGGTTAAATGGTTCTGATTTCTTAGTGGAAAAGTTAAAGAGAACAATTACAACCCTCATCCAATCCCATCCCAGAAGGTATTTGGGCACTCCAACTCACCCCAAGCCTGCAACCAAACATCCACATCCCTTAACACCGGGACCATCTCAGCCACTCTAGAGTCCATTCCAGTGCCAGAATCCTCCATATTCTCCTGGGAGAGGACAATATTGAGCCCAGCCCAAAAAAGGAAGTGAAAATCCTACCTTCAACACTCTGGTGAAATTCCAGTGTTTGAAGTCTCCATTCCAGAGTCTCGTCCCATCATGGCCACTATTCCAGAGTCTCAGCCCATCATGGCTACCATTCCAGAGCCTCGTCCCAAGATGGCCCGTGACCGTGGCCATAGTGGCCATGCCTGGGGTCCTGGACAAGGCCATGAAGGTCCATCCTCCTTGCCCCTCTGAACTGTCGGATCCTCCTTGGCACCCTGAAGTGTCGGAACCTTCCTGGCCCCCTGAATTGTCAGATTCTCCCCGGCCCCACCCTGGTGGCTTCCTATTCATCCAAAGCCACCTCTGAGGGGCTACGCCATGACGTAACTATGCTATGTCCTACGTTATAAAGCGTAGTACTTAGTGTCATTGTGTGGAACATCATGGCATTGTGTACTACATTGCAGAAGTTAACGCTTTTTTTTTTTTGTCGAATGCAACCGTCTGTATGACTGTCTCTATTGCTATTTTTCTATTGCCGTTTTTCTTTTGAAAATCAGCCACAAAGTCTGAGAGCTTTCAAATGATTTCTAGTTTGTCAAGATTATAATCTTAGTCTAAACCTAAAGTAGTTAAAAATGTGAAATCACAAATGTCCCACAGGAGAAGGGAGGGTCAGTCTTAAAAATAGTGGTTACAATTTTTTTTATAAATCATAAATTCAGAAATGTATTCTTTGTAATGTGTGAAATGTACAGATATTAAAAGATAATTATATGTACCTGCTTGTATGCTTTTGTTTATAGTGTAATTTTTGGGGAATTGTATTAAATCCATATTGAGTGTACCCAGAAATCAAACAGTGCACAAGGGTTAAAAGATCATCTTTTATGTTCCTCAAAAGAAAAAGTCATACAGCTTTGCAACAACATGAAAATGAGCAGGGGCTGTAGCCTAGGGGCCTACGTTATTAGGGGGCCTCTGGTCGGTGGCTTTAAATTAATGTTACATTGTTTTTTCTCTATTGCGGTTAAACGTACAATTGATCCGCAAATCACATGCGTCCCGAACCGTGGGGCTTGGTACGGATCACGGATCAACAACGATCCGTTTAACCACTAACAACACATCTAAATTTACTAGAGGTTCTGACAAAATATTAATTGCTGGACTCTAATTGCCGGAAAATGTTTAATTAATTTGAATGAATTATTTAAAAAGATGGTTTTGAATATATTAATGACTCATTAATAAATACTTGTTTCATTACTGGATGAAATGGGGTTTAACAAATCTTTTGAATGAATGATTCAATGACAAAGTCACTTGTTGCCACCTAGTGGCGTAACAAGGTAATTTATACAACAGTTATTTGAAGCACCACATTAGTTTCATTTTGCTCTATTTTGATCGCTATCTGGGGCCACATTCACAAAACATCTTAAGGCTAAAAGTAGCTCCTAACTTGCCGATTTAGGAGAAACTCCTAAAATTAGGACTGCATGCCAATTATTTTTAAGTGTCCTACATTTTTGCTCTAGGAGTATTTCACAAAGCATTTTAGCACTAAAACTAGCTCCTAAATCTGTAAAACGCCAGGAGTAGTCAAGAGGACTACTAAGTCACTAAGATAAAATTAATAACAGTCCTAAAATTATTGGTGGTGCCAATCCGCCTTAGCAATCCACCAAAAGACAATGTACACCATTGAGTCAATATGCTGAGCCTTTTCTTCATAAATGCAATACATATTTTGATTTAGATTTGAATCTACAATAAAAGGCCAAAAATAAATCTTTAATAGATAAATAAATAAATAATAATGCCTGATTACCTGTGGCAGTTGTTTTCACTAGTTCACACTTACAAATAATCAAATAGAGTAAAAAAAAAAATATATATATATATAATAATGCAGAAAACTGTCAAGGTAACTGTGTGAGTCGGCTCTCGTCTGTGTATATATACCTCCACTCAAGCTGATTAGATATACCGTTTGAATGTGCTCATGGCAACATGATACCTTATTCTACAATATTTCTATGATTAAATCACTGACAGAGACTCCTCCCCATCAGCCAATCACTGTGGGCATAGTCCATAGCAAAGAGGTCAACCCCGCCCTTTCTCTAAGCTTAAGACTTCTCTCTATTCCTTAGTAAAAGTTGGTCTCTGCAGCTTTGTGAATAGGTTTTAAGAGAAAACTCTTAGTTAAGAACTTTTACTGCCATTTAGGAGAACTCTTAGTGGTAAGATAACGTTTTGTGAATACGGCCCCTGATGTCCAGTATTTATATCCTAACTGTAAACTTTTATCTTAGTACTTCTGTGATAATTTGAATATTTGTAACAAAAATCAAATAACTACTGTGTGGTTCAAAACTGCTCTCTCTGGATCAGCTGCAGTACGAACACATATGTGAATGTCCTAGTAGGATTAATAGACAGACACAGTCATTAATAAATCAGATTGCATGGGTGTTTGAATTGAGATCGCAATCATTTTACGATTAATCGTGCAGCTCTAGCAGCTAATCGAGCTAATAGCAGTTCGACTGTAATCTCCATCTATACAAATTATGGCAAGCTGCACGAACGTGTTGGATTCGCCATGTTTGAATGCCGATGTAGGTTTGCAAAGCCATGAGCATCAATAGTAACGCATCGTCCACCATTGTTGATGGAAGGCTTGTTTAAGATGCATCAGAGCAGCATGTGGCATGGACCGATCAGTATATGACAGTGACATCGGAGTGCCGCGGGTCCACAAGAGGGTTTGTATACGACTCCTTGTGTTTTTGGATCGCTCTCGTGGTGCTTTGATGTCATGTGCCAACTGGTCTACGAGAAGCCGATGATTATGCAATCTTTGCAGCGTTTATGTTGTATGCGATCAAACTGTATGCTATCATATACATTAGGCTCTCACAAACAAATGAGCCTGCGTCCAAAGTATATTTTTCAAAATAGTGCAGCAGTTTTGGTTATAATATGCAAGCAGTGCTGTCGGATTTTGTGGTGTCTTGAGAGGCATATTCTTCAGCCATTGTCACTGTAGTAAATCTGACAGACAAAACTTTTAGCCAGTGCCAAGACGATCCATCAACGATGCCAAATTCCGCGGCTGGAATTAGCTGAGGTGACTTGACGTCTAACAGGCAGCAGACAAAGGGCTAGCAGTGACAGTAGCGGCAATACACCTGTCACTCAAGTGGCCATGCCCTTAATTATGCAGAATTTTAAGGCTTAATATAATTTAAACAGAGGAGTTATAAAAAAAAATTAAAAAAAATTCATCATGAAGGGCATAATTAGCTATATAGACCTAAACCACTTTTTTGTACCAGGCTGTAAACTTTGCATTTTAACATTAGCGGTCTATGGGATTGACTCCCTTTAGGAGTCTGTCTCTAGTGGCCAGTCGATGAATTGCAGTTTAAATCACTTCCATGTTGGTTTTAAGAGAGAGAACGGAAGGTTGCCGCTTCGAGAAAACTGGATGTGTGTCAGGTCTTGGCAGCAGCTTAATGCAGACTGTAAATAAACGAAATATACCTGCAGCAGTCTTATAATATATTTTAACTTTATATTAGGTAGGTTAATAGTTTTTGTTGTGGTATAAAGGTTTGCAGTTAGTTCATGCGTTCATGACCTCAAGGCTAGATTACTGTAACGCTCTACTAGGTGGTTGCCCTGCTCGCTTAATAAACAAACAGCTGGTCCAAAATGCAGCAGCTAGAGTTCTTACTAGAACCAGGAAGTATGACCATATTAGCCCGGTTCTGTCAACACTGCATTGGCTCCCTATTAAACATTGTGTAGATTTTACATCTTGCTAATCACTTACAAAGCACTAAATGGTTTAGCTCCCCAGTACCTGAGCGAGCTCTTAATGCATTATAGTCCTTCACGCCTATTGCAATCTCAGAATTCAGGCCAATTAATAATACTTAGAATATCTAAAACAACCGCAGATGGTAGATCCTTCTATTTGGCACCTAAACTCTGGAACAATCTTCCTAGCATTGTTCGGGATACAGACACACTCTTGTCAGTTTAAATCTAGACTAAAAACGCATCTCTTTAACCTGGCATACACATAACACATTATCAATTTATATTTTAAAATCCGTTAAAGGATTGTTAGGCTGCATAAATTAGGTCAGCCGGAACCGGAAACACTTCCTATGACACCAGATGTACTCATTACATCAGAAGAAGAACGGCATCTACGCTAACATCCAGGCCGTATCCAAATCAGATGGAGGACCTGTGCCTAGATACAACGACAACGCAACCCTGAAGTGTCAGCAGAAATTGAGTCAAATAGATCATCCCTGTGAAGGCCTCACCAACGCGACAGCCAGTGGCACAGATTCCCAACAAACTGTCCCATACCGGTGTGATGAATACAATCTTCAACTAGATGGAACTGGACCAAATATTTTTGACTGACTGTTGCAATCACAGTCGGATTTATGACCTGTAATGTTGCCTGAATCATAATCAAGCACTGTTCGCGATTGGCCAGAGGAGAACTGGCCCCCCGACTGAGCCTGGTTTCTCCCAAGGTTTTTTTTCCTCCATTCTTATCACTGTTTTGTCATCTGATGTCACCTGATGGAGTTTGGGTTCCTTGCTACTGTTGCCTCTGGCTTGCTTTGTTGAATATCAAGTGTCCCCAACTATGTTTTTGATCTGCCTGCATTGACACCATTGTATGTGAACAGAACTGAGCTGCATGATGACATCACCGTTTTCTCCAGTGCTGATATATAGATAAATGAACTAATTATTGATTTTTACAACCGAATGAATCAATACTGAATTTACTTAAACTAGACAAAATTATTCACCAGTTATCACTGTAAAGCTGCTTTGACACAATCTGAAATGTAAAAAGCGCTATATAAATAAAGGTGACTTGACTATAAACATTTTACGAGAATTGTGAAATTTCACTGGTATGTAAAATGTTGGTGTCAAAATTTAATCCCAGATGTTAAAAACTAATCTTGATTTGAATTTAACTTACTGTGTAATTATGACTAAATTTATGACTAAAGTAAGCTACA
Organism: Elopichthys bambusa; assembly: GCA_037101425.1. Lineage (NCBI taxonomy): Eukaryota > Metazoa > Chordata > Actinopteri > Cypriniformes > Xenocyprididae > Elopichthys > Elopichthys bambusa. The sequence goes on from CM074443.1 coordinate 6,090,436, forward strand.
TGTTTGAAAAAGTATTTGACAAAATTGTTTCCGTGACAGCTTCAGCTCTCTGATGCAACACAGTGATTGAATTCCTTGCTACATTTTGTTTACTCCTTGTTAATATAGTGCCCTAAACTGCCATGCACTACAGGTGCTGGTTATATAATTAGAAGATCATCAAGAAGTTGATTTATTTCACTAATTCCATTCAAAAAGTGAAACTTGTATATTATATTCATTCATTACATACAGACTGATATATTTCAAATGTTTATTTATTTCTTTTCTTTTTTATTTTGATGATTATAACTGACAACTAAGGAAAATCCCAAATTCAGTATCTTAGAAAATTAGAATATTGTGAAAAGGTTCAATATTGAAGACAACTGGTGCCACACTCTAATCAGCTAATTAACTCAAAACACCTGCAAAGGCCTTTAAATGGTCTCTCAGTCTAGTTCTGTAGGCTACACAATCATGGAGAAGACTGCTGACTTGACAGTTGTCCAAAAGATGACCATTGACACCTTGCACAAGGAGGGCAAGACACAAAAGGTCATTGCAAAAGAGGCTGGCTGTTCACAGAGCTCTGTGTCCAAGCACATTAATACAGAGGCGAAGGGAAGGAAAAGATGTAGTAGAAAAAAATGTACAAGCAATAGGGATAACCGCACCCTGGAGAGGATTGTGAAACAAAACCCATTAAAAAATGTGGGGGAGATTCACAAAGAGTGGACTACAGCTGCAGTCAGTGCTTCAAGAACCACTACGCACAGACGTATGCAAGACATGGGTTTCAGCTGTCGCATTCTTTGTGTCAAGCCACTCTTGAACAACAGAAGCGTCTCGCCTGGGCTAAAGACAAAAAGGACTGGACTGCTGCTGAGTCGTTTAAAGTTATGTTCTCTGATAAAAGTAAATTTTGCATTTCCTTTGGAAATCAGGGTCCCAGAGTCTGGAGGAAGAGAGGAGAGACACACAATCCACATTGCTTGAGGCCCAGTGTAAAGTTTCCACAGTCAGTGATGGTTTGGGGTGCCATGTCATCTGCTGGTGTTGGTCCACTGTGTTTTCCGAGGTCCAAGGTCAACGCAGCCGTATACCAGGAGGTTTTAGAGCACTTCATGCTTCCTGCTGCTGACCAACTTTATGGAGATGCAGATTTCATTTTCCAACAGGACTTGGCACCTGCACACAGTGGCAAAGCTACCAGTACCTGGTTTAAGGACCATGGTATCCCTGTCCTTAATTGGCCAGCAAACTCACCTGACCTTAACCCCATAGAAAAATCTATGGGGTATTGTGAAGAGGAAGATGCGATATGCCAGACCCAACAATGCAGAAGAGCTGAAGGCCACTATCAGAGCAACCTGGGCTCTTCTAACACCTGAGCAGTGCCACAGACTGATCGACTCCATGCCACGCCGCGTTGCTGGAGTAATTCAGGCAAGAGGAGCCCCAACTAAGTATTGAGCGCTTTTCAAAGTATTGAGTGCTCATATTTTATTTTCATACTTTTCAGTTGGCCAAGATTTCTAAAAATCCTTTCTTTGTATTGTTCTTAAGTAATATTCTAATTTTCTGAGATACTGGGATTTTACTATTTGGGATTTTCCTTAGTTGTCAGTTATAATCATCAAAATTAAAAGAAATAAACATTTGAAATATATCAGTTTGTGTGTAATGAATGAATATAATATACAAGTTTCACTTTTTGAATGGAATTAGTGAAATAAATCAACTTTTTCTAATTATATGACCAGCACCTGTATATAGGGATATTATAGAATGAGTGACCAAGTGAGTCAACAATGAGAGTCAATAGATTTGAAGTATTTGACACTTTTGGAGTATCATTTATCTTTTCTATCACTTTCGATTAATTCAGTGCATCCTTGCTGAATAAAAATTAAGTTTTTAACCATGCAGCATTTGCATCCATTTACATTTGCATTCTCTGAAAACTGAAAAAGAAGAAAATTGTGAATGTTGTCATCAGTGATTTTTTGATATTCTTAATATACAAAGGGCCCATAAAAATAATTATATAGCTTTTCGAACTGATATATTATACATGTTTTTATATATTAAGTCTAACATTCATCAAACCTTGTATTGTCTTTGCAGCTAAATTACATGTTCTTTGTAGTTCATGATTAAATGCATGAAGAATTCCCCTCATCCAGGGAAGTGCTCTCTACTCCATGCCTTTCTTCAGCCTGCACAGCCTCATTATAGTAATAAGAACAATATTGAGTGCATCTTTGCAGACAACATGAACAGCAACACTGGCTAATGTACACTGATACCTGCAATAATGGTTCATCAGCCAAGCAAACTGCTGGTGCCGAGTGAAAAAAAAAAAAAAAAAAAAAGACACGATTGCAATGCTGTATCTTTTCAAGGGAGTATTTGCATTGTGGTTTCATTGATTTTCATTAGGTATGTTCCAGGAACCGAGCATGCTTTAAGTGAAATTAATGCTTCAGGAATATTTTTGACTTCAGTGTCTCATTTGCAGTGCTCAAAAACACCCGTATGTATCCTTTCCCTGAGTTAGGTGAAAGATTATTAGCTGTAGAAAGGATTACAAACTGGGCCAATGCCCCAGGGCCTGTGACTGTCAAGGGCCTCTAGCTGAATGACCTGCAGTGCCCATGACATTTGAAAAAAAAAAAACACTGCAAATTGAAAAAGACAGAACAGTGCTTGATGTACCAATCGACCACTGTGTCAATGTGAAATACCCAAAGATATGAGAAACGTGATCTGCCCCTGTTCCCCAAGTCCTGTAGTGCAGGTGTGATGATGTACATTAGTGAAAGTACATTATTGCAGTTTTTTTTTTTACACTCTACACTCTTCATTTTATTATGCGTTTATTCTTGGAATTCCATTTACATCTTATATTTTCAGTGTAGTTTCTTGTTATTTGGACAATGTCTCACAATTCACTTTTTTCATGGGACAAAACAGGCTACAAAAGTGAAAAAAAAAAAAAAAAAAAAAAAAACTATTATTCTGCAATAGCAAATTATGAATGAATGAGCTGAAAGTACAGGATGATGAAAAGTGAATATCAACTCTATCAGATAGAATTTAATTTATATTTATACATATGAAATATTGACTTATGAACAGGTGGTTTTAGGGGTAGTGAGTTTTTATTTGTCAAGCAAATAAACAAACAAAACACAGGAAGCATCAGAGAATCGAACAACCCTTTTTTACTTTGTTGTTGACGCATGCTATTTACCATCATCTCTATATAACAGAGATATTTCTAGGCCCTCTTCGACATTGTGCTGGCCTCCTCAAACCCCTTTTCCTCTGGATGAACGAGAGAGAAACAGAGTAGTTACTCAACCTCAGAAACATATCCAATCACCTGCTGTCTGCCGATAATGGAGCCAGGTGGAGGCTGGTAATAGAAAATGTGAATTGCCGTGTGTCATGCCATTCGGTGAAGAAAAAAACAAAAGTGATTATCAATATTTCACCTGGCCCATCCTTCTGTCAGAGTCCATTTCCATCCGAGGATTCCATTAAGCAGAATTCACACAGATACTGAAGCCCAGACAATAGAAAAAAAATCCACTACTTGGGCTCCCTCAGGTTTTGACGTGGAAGATGTAGCAGACCCTTGTATTTGTGATGATGGAGTCACAGGAATCAGGGTCTCCATGATATCACAAGTGACCAGACAATGGCTTCAATAATAACAGGTATTCTTTGTCTTAAATGATCTGCTTCTTGCCCAAATGAGTGATAACGTATCTTTGGTGTAGGACATTCATTTTCCAACGGTGAAAGATAATGCCTTTATTCCGGGTTCTTCATGAGACGTTAATGACTTGGGCCTCTGGAGCCAAATACTTTGGCTGAACAGGCAGGTTGGCTGCAGTTATCAAATAATAATCCATCTTTCATATTGATAATCCCTTTGCAGTTATATGGTTCATTCCTGGCCAAGTTGTATGCATCATCTCTTTAGTTGTTTCTTTGGGGATGCCACTATTAATAAAATCATCTTCATTTTATCCCCCTAAGGAGTTCACCCAAAAATGAAAATTTACATTTTTTATTCACCCTTATGTTGTTCCAAGCCTGTATGCTATTAATTCATATTTTTTGTCATGGAATATTAATGGGGGCATTTTGATGAGGAGAGAAGAAAAAAAAAAGAAAAAAAAAAAAAAGCTTAAAGGATCTTAATTAGCTTTTTTAGGTGTGCTGAATTGGGGTTGAAGCTAAACTCTGCAGGACAGTGGCCCTTCAGCAGCAGGATTGGACACCCCTACCATGTGAATATTGTGTGACATATTTAAGGCATAATCCATGGCTAGGTGTGCATTACACAATGGGGACTCAGCACCACGGTGGAGCCGGAGCTTGACGGAGCTGAAGGGGAGGTGGGACAAAGCGTTACTGAAAAACTGTAAGTCCGTGCCACAGGCAGGATGATGTCTGACCAAGGGAGAGCCAGAGGAATAAGGGAGCCCGGTGGAGCTGTAAGGACAACGGTCCCAGGTGGAGCCGAAAAAAAAAAAAAGGAGGCAAGGCGAAGCAGACAGGTCGAAGAGCCTAAGTGGAGTGACGGGATCAGGCTGGAGGCGGACCCGGGGGATCCTCTTTACTAGGTGGAGCTGGTGACTGGAAGACCAGAGGCAATTCCAGAGAAGAATGGGCAGAGGGGCTGGGCAGAGGAACTGGCTGATTTTGGAAGAGAAGGCAAAAGAGGGATGTTGGGTGGGGACTCTGGAGACAAAGGACACTTGCGCATCACGGTAGGCTCGAGCTCTCCGTCTGTGTTGGGCTATGCTGTCATGTCCGTGCAGTGGGGCTGGTGACGTCCTCCGCTGGGCGGATGGTGAACACAGATCCATTATTTCACCAGCACCCACTCCACAAAAGCGGCAAAATCATCTCGAGGACTGATTTTCTCTCTGTCATTTGTGGTGGTGACGTCATTTCGAGCACTGGTTGCTACCGCACTGTTTGAATTAGAGCTCCATCGAGTTGATTCCTAATTGCTTGTTTTTTTTTCCCTCTTAAAATCAAATTTATAACCTATCATTCTCTCTTTTACGGCGAGAGAACACATCCCTGACATTATTTTATATAAAAAAAAACACTTGGATCGTCTTGATATCGCTAGTTTTATCCGACTTCCCGAACATTCGCTACTAGCTTTAGCCCGTTAACAATAGCGGCGTGGTCATACTAGCGTTTGTACTCTTCTCACTCACAATATTATTGTTCATCTATACTAATGGCAAGTGTATCGGATGTGTCTCTACCTTTGAGTGCAGTTGAGGACACGTTCGAGCTGCATGCCGTGGAACGACAGATTCGGACCCTTCTGGAGAAGACTCTAAAAGCAGCCAGGGCCGAGCATCTCCGCAAACTCATTGAAAATAACCAAACTGTTTAGTACAGTAGCAAGATTAAAAAATAAACAGACATCACCAGAACAAAACATTGTTACAGTTTAGTAGCGATGACTTTATGAATTTCTTTAATGAAAAAAATCGTAAGCATCAGAAATACAATTGTAAATGTACAACCTATGACAGAGTTTTATGATTCAGCCTCAATTATCACCCCTCAAGAACAGTTTCAGTGCTTTACAACTATAGGACAGGAAGAGCTGCGTCTAAACCAACAACATGTTTATTAGATCCAATACCCACTAAACTACTGAAAGAATTGTTACCTGTAGCAGAAAAGCCTCTTCTCAATATTATTAACTCATCTTTATCTCTAGGTCATGTCCCAAGACCGTTCAAGCTAGCAGTTATTAAGCCTCTCATTAAGAAACCACAATTAGATCCAAATGTATTGGCAAATTACAGACCCATTTCAAATCTTCCATTTATCAGTTGTATCTGCTCAATTGTGCTCCTTCTTGCAAAAAACGCTATCTATGAAAAATTCAGTCAGGACTCAGGTCTCATCATAGCACAGAAACTGCGCTCGTTAAAATTACAATTGACTTCTAGCTTCTGACCAAGGCTGTATCTCTATACTAATGTTACTTGATCTCAGTGCTGCGTTCGACACTATAGATCGACTACAAAATTACACTGGTATTCAGGGACAGGCATTACGGTGTTTTAGGTCGTATCTATCAGACCGTCACAATTTTGTTTATTTAAACGGGGAAAAATCTAAGATAACCATAGTAAATTATGGAGTGCCGCAAGGATCTGTGTTAGGCCCTCTGCTATTTTCAATATACATGCTGCCACTTGGTAATATTATAAGACATGGAATTAGTTTCCACTGCTATGCTGATGATACTCAGTTATATATTTCAACACAACCAGATGAAATCTCTAAATTATCCAATGTGTGTTAAAGAAGTAAAACACTGGATGACTAGTAATTTTCTTCTACTAAATTCAGATAAGACTGAAGTATTACTTATTGGGCCAAAAACCTGCACACAGAATCTCTCAGACTACAATCTGCATTTAGAAGGATGTACTGTTACTCCATCCTCGACAGTTAAAGACCTGGGTGTTATATTAGACAGCAAATTGTCCTTCGAAAATCATATTTCATGTTACAAAAACAGCCTTCTTCCACCTCAGAAACATTGCTGAGATACAGAATATGTTATCTGTTTCTGATGCAGAAAAGTTAGATCATGCTTTCATGACATCTAGACTAGATTACTGTAATGTATTACTAGCTGGTTGTCCAGCTTCCTCAATAAACAAGCTACAATTAGTACAAAATGCAGCTGCCAGAATTCTTACCAGGTCAAGAAAATATGATCATATAACACCAATTTTATCATCTCTACACTGGTTACCCATTAAGTTCCATATCGATTATGAAGTACTGCTAATGACCTATAAGGCTCTAAATGGTTTAGAGCCTGTGTACTTAACCAATCTTCTATCGGCCTACAATCCTTCACGCTCTTTAAGATCACAAAGCTCTGGACTTCTGGTTGTACCTAGGATAGCTAAGTCCACTAAAGGAGGGAGATAAATTACCTAAATTATTACATTATTAGCTAACTGCATTCTCTAAATTGTAATGCTGACATGCAATCTCTGTAAACCTGCTTTGAAACGATATGTATTGTGAAAAGCGCTATACAAATAAATGTGAATTGAACTGAACTGTTCCCTGGGAGGCACTGGATAGTGGGTTAGGCACGCCAGATCTAAAAAGTTTATAGTGTGTGGTCCTCCAGGAAACGGTCCTTCTGCTCAAGGCAGAGCAGTTGGATTGCAGATAGGTCCATTTGTGAGGGGGAAGGAGGAAAGAATAAAGAAAGAAAATACAGCAAAAATCCATTCTTAGGTCTGGTATTCTGTCATTTTGCTGAAGTGAAGTGCACAACTCAGGAGAATATGACAAATATGTCTTCAATCCAATAATCCAGAACAAGGAGAACTAGCAAAAACGTAAGACTCAAGACGTAAACATAGACGATACCAGACCCAGAATTTGGGAAAATCAGGGCTTAAATACATGGGGAGACATAATGATTGACATAATCAGTAACCAGGGAACCAACTAGGGAACAAAGGCAGGCAGGCAGACAGGCAAAAAGGGAAACCTGTGCATTACATGGTTTTATTACAAGGCTCTCTGGAATACTTGATTCTGATTGGTCAGTCACAATATTCCGAGGTGTGTTATTCCCCAAAAACAACGTTCCTCAATAACATACCGCCCATCTAGGCATGTGAAGCCTGCACATCTTTCATGGCTCTCGTATCACAGACTTGCTCTCGCTTGTTTCATACAAACACAGCTGCTGCCATCTTGCATGTTATATTTATTGATTGTACTGAAAATGAAATAGGATGACTGTAATTAGGGATGTGAGCAACAACTAATTTCATAAACTTGGTCTAATAACTTACTTTAATGCAACCATTAAAGCCATTAAAGGGGTGGTTCATTGCCATTTCACTTTTTTAACTTTAGTTAGTGTGTAATGTTGCTGCTTGAGCATAAACAACATGTGCAAAGTTACAGATGCAAACTGAGATATTGTCTTTTAAAGTTTAATGCCTACAATTATGACTGGTTTGGACTACAACGAGCTTCTTCCCGGGTTTGTGATATCACAAACCCTGCAATTAACATAAACTCTTCCCCCAAGAACATGCAACAAAGTGGGCGAGGTCATGTTGGCATTATGGCATTATGGAAGCGGAAGAGTTGTCTACACCAGACGTGAGCAGCGCGATGCGACACGTCAAAAGATAATAAACCCATTATAATCAGTGATATTGTCTACACTAGATGCGGCGCGGAAGACAGCTTCCAGAATCTACAATGCTGGATACAAAAATGCTACTACTCAGTCATGTATTCAGCTACAGTAAAGCTTCAATCAGGATAAAACTATATATTGAAAGCTAACATAAACAGCAGTAACATTTACAAGTGACAGTGTAGCGCGTACTCTCTGGCTAATAACTTGTAGATTAATAAATAAATAACTTGTTATATGCCAATCTATGGACCAGCGTCTCAGAATAATAGATTCACTGCTGAGAAAGATGCAACAACAACAGTGAAATGTTTGACTTGAAGAATGTTTTGGTTGAACACACAATGTGTATTTGTTTAGAAGCACTTAAAAGGTAAGTTGAATCAATGTGAAACAATGAAAACAGAAGAAAAAAAAAAATGAAATTCTTGTTTCTAAATGTTGTTATCACTCTTTTGTTTTAGCAGGTTTCATGAACCTTTTCCCTCAGTTTTTCAACAAGATAAGTTCTCCGTTCGTTCACTTGAACTCAGTGTCACCATAATAAAGGTTGAATATGAACACTTGTTACCTTTGTTAACTCTTTTTCTTCTTTAAATCAATCAGTGTTCAAGTATCAAAAACCCAAACAATGTATCACAGTTGTCAACACAACAGAAAATTAACACTTCTCAATGAAATAAAATAATGCCCTTCGATCTCAAAACCCTCAATTGCTCAGTCTTTCAAGAAAAACAGTTCTTCAAATAGTCTGTAGAGAGATATAAATGTCTTTTCTCTGTCGATGAGAAAAAACCCCATCTCCATCCGAAATAAAAAAAGGAAGAGTTATTTGATTTCCTACTATTCGCAGAGTTCAGAAAAACTTGTCTTTTGTTTCCACAGAAAATCCAAGAACAGACTCAAGGGAGGCTTGCCAGTCCAAACCCTACTCAAAACCACTGGAAGACCAGGACAAATCCAGAATCCAGAACTCGTCACATCAGACAGAGGACAGTAATCAGACAGAATTTGGAAAAGGACAGAACAACAAGAAAAAAAAAAGAAAAAAAAAAACCTGACCTTGAACAAACAAGGTCACAAAAATATCATGAATATCTTCATTGTAACAACATACAATAAAGTTCTTAACTCAGGAAAGTAAATTAATCACTATACATCATTTATATTACACAGAACTTGAGCATTTTGAATATATGTACATGTATTTTTCAAATAAAGAATATTTTCTTTATATATGCAATGTCTGTGACTATTTTTCCAACATAACACATTAATTAATATATAACTGACCACTTTTCGTCACATACTCGAGCACAGTTAGCGGTTATGTGCTAAATACAGCATTACACTTTTTTTTTTCTTTTTTTCCCCCCAATTTCTCTTGCTTTTTACACTTACACAATAACGATTTGATTGGTGACGATTAACAAGGCAAATTGACTTACCAAGGAGATCGTTACAACTCCAGAAAATTCCAGAAAGGTGCAGGTACAGCACGTCCCCTTTAAATCCTTTTCTTTACCCTTTTTAATCAAAAATAAACACTGTAAACACTTTAGCAACACTCTGTCGCTAGTAGAGTATATGTATATCACCATACACTTTTAAATTTACAAGTTAAATGTCCGTTTCACTCACATTACAATATCAATGTCATTCACAACAAAAATAAAATGCGTCACTTCACTCACATCAATCTATCGATAAAACTCATGTAGATGATTATTTTCTTTTTCTGTTTCTGTTTCTGTTCCCCGGAGCGTCAGCGAACACTGCGCTCATCAGACATCTGTGCACGATAGAGAAAGCTGCCTCTGACTCCAGGAGCAAACCTCGGAAATCAATTTTTCCGCTGCGCCACATTCTGCGCTCTCATTGGCCCATCTCAAGTTCAAAACTGATTGCTATTGGTCACATTAATAACCAAATAAAAATATATGTTTGTATACAATTTATATTTTCTTTTATGAATATACTTCTTTTAAGTAGTTTTCATATAATTATGTTATTATTTTAATAACATTATTTATTCTTATATTATTGTACCTTGGTTACAACAGCATATCTAAACACTTTGACACAAGTACAAAAGGAAATACCATTCAGACACGTACTTTAAAAACCCTCTTCATTACTGCTATTGGTCTGATTCAGGCTCAAATTGATACGGCAACAGTGATGCCATTATTTACATTTCCACCTAAAGCATGCAACTATTGACTGTAATGGTAAGGGGCATGGCGTTTCTGTACGATGTGCGCTAGACGCTTCAGCGAATCACAATACACTGGGCCAGCTAACCAATCTGAGCCCATTGCGTATTTCGGAGGAAGTGGTATCATAGAACCAGGGAGTCAAACTGGCCGTTCAAATGACAATGGAGACAACGGTGTAGAATAAAGATAAAATAGTGTCATGTGAACCACTGCAGCACTCACACAGTCTGCTACAGTACAGAGACACGACAGCACCGAGCGGATCATATGAGTCAGCGCAGACCACAAAATGTATCGAACCTTCTGAACAGAGTGCTATATTTTAAAGCTATATGGAGGAGATTAGGAAGAAACCGGGTTTACTGTTGTGATGTGTCGTTCATGAACGATTCATTCATTTTGAACGAATCTTTAATATGACTCGGGAACAACGAGTTGTCTCTTATGGCGATGCAGCGTGCCAAAGCCTGCCAGAATGGGCCCACTCCACTAGACCAGGCCCACGAGGAGGCCATACCTCTAGTGGAGTGGGTGCATACTCCTATAGGGCAATCTAGGCCCATAGAGGAGTAACAGAGAGCGATAGCATCCACAATCCAATGCAAGAGTCTTTGCTTTGTGACCGGAAGCCCCTTGGTGCAGCCGCCAAAGCACACGAAGAGCTGGTTCGACTGCTGAAAAGGTACAGATCGCTTGATGTAATTCCTCAATGCCCTAACAGGGCAGAGTAAATCCAACTCACGCTCGTCCCCTGAGGGAGGTAGCGCCGAGAGGGTAATTACCTGTGCTCTGAACTGAGTCGAGAGCACCTTAGGAACGTAGCCATGCCTGGGTTTCAGGATGACCTTCGAGTCATTAAGCCCAAATTCGTGGCACGCAGGGCTCACAGAGAGGGCCTGCAGATCGCCTACACGCTTTACTGGTGCTAGAACCAATAGCAGAGCGGTTTAAGTAATAGGGGTCGAAGGTCAGCTGACCGCAGCGGTTTAAAGGGAGGGCCTTGAGGACCGATGCTGGTTCCTCCAGAGTGGGGACACCAAGCAAACTTTTCTGTTTGTCTTCCCTGATTCGTCTGATGACCTGAGGGATCAGAGCGACTGGGGTAAAAGCATAGAGGAGGAGGAGGCTGGGCCAGTCGTGGGCCAGCGCATCCCTGTCCTTTGAAAAGAAGAGTTGTCTTCTGAGCCGAATAAGTCAACGTCTGCCTTTCTGAAAAACTCCCAGATTCTGAGAACTGTCCGGTGGCTATCCGAGACAGCATGTCTGCTCCTAGGTTCATTTTGCCCGGTACATGCGATGCTATCAGCAATCGCAGGTTGGGCAGCGCCTATTCCAAGAGCTGCTTTGCCAGCGTATAGAGGCGTCTGAATGAAATACCGCCATGGTGATTTATGTAGGACACCACCGTCATGCTGTCCGATAGGACTAAGATGTGGTGTCCCCTCAGGACCGATAGGAAGGTTTGGAGGGCCCGACAAACTGCTAGCATCTCTAGGCAGTTGATGTGCAGCTGGCTCTCCTACCTCGACCATTACCCGAAGGCTGATCTGCCCACGCACAGAGCACCCCAACCCATGTTGGATGCATCTGTTGAGGCCACCATCATTCTGGATACCGCCACTAGGCCATGCCGCTAAGCGTGAGGTGGGACCCGAAAGTTCAGCCAGTGCTGCAGAGGCCACATTCGTAGGGGGACAAGCTGTAGAACTGGGGAGGCGGAAGCCATCAACCCTAGCATCCTCTGGAAACGCTTTAGAGGCTCTGGTCCCGATAGAAGCCACGAGACTGTCAAAAACAGCTCCCAGGAACGATATATGTTGGCTGGGGAGCAGTAAGCTCTTGGCGAAACTGACCCTGAGTCCCAGGCACTCCAAGTGGCTAAGGAGCATGGATCTGTGGTATGCTAGCTCATCCTGAGACTGGGCCAATATGAGCCAGTCGTCAAAACATGGATTCCCATTTACCTCAGAGGGGAAAGAGCCACGTCCATACACTTCGTCAAAGTGTGCGGAGCTAGGGACAGCCCGAGGAGAAGGACTGTATATTGGTAAGCCACTCATGTGAGAGCGTCCATCTTCCATGGAGGTGGCTTGCGGGGCGGTGCCGGCAAGAAACGCACTTAGAATTCAGCAAGAGCAGTCTCACTTCTGACACCACTCAGCTAAATATGACATGATGTATATAATATATTTCGTTTAATACCATTGTTTCATTGATGTTTGTGGTAAATGCTGAATGATTGAATATATATCATGAGTCTCACCTGAGTCGGGGGATAGTGTCATGTCATTCAGCTGAGCGGTGTCAGAAGTGAGACCGCTCTTCCTCAATGAACGCGGCTTGCGGGGACAGGATCAGCAAGCGGCGCGCCAGGAGACTCTGCATTTTAAAACAAACACCGGAAAAGTATGCTCTCGCACCCTCATAGTGAGAATGCTCATTCTCAATAAATGCGGCTTGCGGGGGCAAAACCGGCAAGCGGTGCGCTGAGAGACTCAGCAAACAGCAGAAACGTGCTCTTTCAAATTGAATATATATCACAAGTCTCACCTGAGTCGGGGAAGAACATCATGTCAAATTCAGCTGAGAGTCAGAATAAGCTCGCTCTCGCACTCTCGTAATGAGAGTGCTCGTTCTCAACGACCGCGGTTTGCGGGGGCGGACCAGGGGCAAATGACACGGGCATTTTGAAACAAACGCCAGTGAGAACACATTTAGAAAAATAAGCTCTGCATAATCACCTGACGGAAGACGGCAGAGGATGAGCTGAAACGGGTGCTCTCAGATGCTGAAGGCAGCTCGCGCTGAACAGTTGCTAGAGAGCGACGATCCGCCAAAGCAGAGCAGGCGCTGAGACACTAGATCCGCAACCACCCTCCATCACTGTAAAAACGGTGGAGAAACTGCTCTTTTAAATTGTTGAAATAGTTAGAAATAGCTCTTTAAATCGCTCGCTGGACGGCGGCAGGGAAAGTGCTGAGAAACCGGAAGCGGCGAAGCAGGCAGTCTGCAAGAGCGCCGGTGAGTCTCAGCTGGTCTGCTGCGTTGCTTCTTCAACGGCGAGAAGCACGCTTGATCCACGGCGAGCAAGTGAAAGAAGGCGAAGGCGTTCAGTCTCGTTGTTCAGCGAAGAGAAGCAACGTCATCGCTGAAGGAGATAGATCTGAAATCCTATGGCAAAATGCTCGCTTGTATAGCCAGACGCCCCGCAGTTACACTGCGTTATTGAAAAAGGCTTCAGTATCGAGGAAAAAATGAGTTTTTCCCATACGCAGTATGAGTGAAGTATCAAAAGGGAACATAAACGTTTAGTTCACCTCTCGAGTCTTTGGGTTCGAGTCATTTGTTTCAGCCCAATAGGCAAGGCTATGCAGTCTGTACCGGAAAAAGAAATGAATAGTTTGCTACTCGAATCTTCGGGGTCGAGTTGTTTGTTCATCTCATCACATAGGCTGAATGCAGAAACAGAAATGATTTAGTTCACCTCTCGAGTCTTCGGGTCTGAGTCCTTCGTTTTTTTATGTGATGTGACAGCCGTATTGGATACAGAAATTAGTTAATTCACAACCGTCCTTACAAACAAATGTGTAGGTTTTTTTAGTTTAGTTTAGGTTTTTGTTTTTTAGCTAGTATAATAATTGATTTTCCTATGAAGATTGGACATATTGGTTTAATATAAAAAGATTGGTCAGAAGGGACATAGTGGCATAACATAAATGTTTATTGCACATATATTTTGATAATTATGATAATTCCTAAATATCATACAACATACAGTCAATAGTAATATGAATGTAATGTTGTATTTGTTGCGAGACACTGAGCGGAAGTGGTCACGTGAAAAAAGAACGAAGGACTTGAGAGATTAACTAATCCTTTCTGTTTCTACATTCAGCCTATGGGGCTGTGACGGGATGAACAAATGACTCAAACCCAAAGACTCGAGAGGCGAACTAATAGCGAACTAGCATTTCCGTTTCCGGTACTGCATGCATTGCATATGGGGCTGTCACGGCCCAGTTCAGACACAGACGACGGAACTAACGACTCGAACCCGAAGACACGAGAGTTGAACTAATCTTTCTGGGGAACAGATGTGATAAATGTGAGGTGACAAATGAAAGAACGACTCAGGGGTGTGTTTCCCAAAGCAAACTATGGTTGCAAGTTCCGTCGTTACCAATAGAGTTCAATGGGACTTACCAGATCGGGAGGTGAGGTGAACTAACAGACTGCATAGCCTAAAGACCCTGCTAAGCAATTAATCATTTCTTACTCATAATTTGGCCTTCATGGCTGCATTAGTCTATAGTTTATTTTTTATTCCAAATGTGATTGACATTTGTGCAAGTAGTGTAGGAAATTTAACATGTAACATATTAATTATATTCTGCTGAAATGGTTTGAAAAAATATTTGTTCATTTTGCTGAACAAGATTCAAAGATCCGAGTCAGTAAAATGATCCGAACTTCCCGCTTCTAGTTTACTGAGCTCAACGGCTCTGGTCTAGCTGTAATATAAACAAAAAGCTATTGGCTATTTAAAAAAAAGGGGGGCTGTTCGACATGTCCTGCCCTGTCTTCTTGTTTCATGGAAATAACATTAAATAATGCTGTGCGTTCCAAGGTACTTCAGTGGGCTGTTAAGTGTATTCTCATTTGTTAGGATGTTGATATAGCAACTGTTCAAGTGTCAAGTATTTCATTCATAATTTTTCTCTTTTCGTACGATATAAAATCTCATACCCTCATAACTGGTAGTATAACAAGACTATAAGCAAGTTTAATTGTTATACTAGTTTGACATGACAGAGAAGAAAACGGAACAGTTTTGTGTAGGCCTTCAAAATATTCCAGTAGTAGTAAAATCTTTGCGTGGCAGGGGGAGCTGCAGCTCGACCTGCCACTCGACCCGTCACCGCTAGGGTCAGCTGCCACTCAACCTGCCACCGTTATACGTGCCTGCCATGGGACCCGCCACCGTTATATGTGCCTGCCACGGGACCCGCCACGGATGTACGCGCCTGCCACGGGACCTTGCTAATGGGAAAAGTTACTTGCTAGCAACTGTTTTCTTCACAAAAGCTTTGCGTTTAGTGAGCCAAAAAATATTTCAACAAAAATCAATATTTTGTATCCAATTATTTACTTATGTGGAAAGTAGCCATGTATTAAGCTAGATAATGTACATCTAAGCTGGTTGTTATTGCAGAATAAACCCCTGCAGGGTGATCAGAACTTGTGTTACCTGAAGGGGTTTATGTAGGAGTAAGTGGGGCATAACCTAAGGAGGGGCTAGTTGTAACACACATGGTTTAAACATTTCCACACATAGCATGACGAAACTTAGTGTATTTACTAGTTGCCATGTCGACACCATATAGAGAAACAATTGTGGCTAAATTAAAAAATCTTCGGGGAAATATCGCTGAACATTTATTTGTAAATTGTAAATTTCTTACTAAAAATATTTTTAAAAAATTAACTCCATTTTTAGTGTTTTCTTTTAAACAAGACAAATCTGCTATTATTTTAATCTCCAAGGGGGTGTGTTGTGTTCAGCGTGCATTTTTTCCATCTATTTGCTCACATTGTTTTGAACTATACTGTTATAGCTGTTTTGCGGTGTTCATTGTCAAACTCCAAAAATGTGTTTATTTTTAATTATTTAAAAAATGCCATTATTTTATATAAAAAAGTTAAGTAGTAAAAGTTAAAAGTTATTGTATTTCTTTGACAAAATATTTTAGTTTGTCTTCTTTTTTCAATTAAATCAGATAACACTGTCATATGGTCCCATTTATAGGGCATATTGTCACATTACACTTCCATTCTTTTGAGGTAAATAAAGAAAAAAGTATACACTGTAATAATGAAGGAAGACCACATAATTGTACTAGACGTGTGAAATTAATGTGGAAATGTCAAAAAGGGTTAGGCGGTGTCCTGCTCTGCTCTACGTTATTCCTTCCAGCCATTCGAGTATTCAAGACAGACCATGGTATAATCTCATATATCTCATTCACAATCATGTTTAGACTGAAAACTTGAAGATTATTTAAAAAACTCTCCTTATGGATTATTAATTAACCTAGAAAAGTTTACTCAAAAAGTTTTATAGGCATTTTGAATCTCTTTCTATTATTATTAATGCCTATCTAAAAGAACTTTTTGTTTTCTTCTAAGGTTTCATCAATTTAACTTATTGCCCAAAACCAATTGCATTTCTTTCCCTCTTTCAACATCAGATTAACGCGGGTGTGCTTTGAAAGGCTCCTGCCTTAATGACTTAGCCAAGCAAACATCCCCGGTGATCCACACGGAGGTTTGTGAATCCATATGCAAAATGAGAGTCTGCTCTAACTGATTAGTTTTCAGGAAGACAATCTTTCCTCCCTATTGCATAGATTAGTTGTGATCTTCCATTGCAAACATAGCTATCTGGATGTCATCTAGCTAACACCGGTATTTGTCAGTCTCAAGCCAACGCTTCACCGAAAAAGTCCCCCCTACCCGGTGTCAAAAACTCACAAATAATCCATGTGCACGAGAATGATAATTAAGAGTGGAGTTAATCAAATCATAAAGCCATAAAAATATGCAGATGCTGGAAGTATGCTGGAAAGACTTAATGGCTGTAAACAACGAATATTGTCTATTTGTCATAAAATCGAAATTAATTTTTTTCCCCACAATAATATCTGCACACATGAGCAAAGGCTTTATTAGTCATTGGTGGCTGCACAATACTATCATAGGGCAGTAGCTAATGGGGTGAAAGGTGGGAACAAATCTAGGGGACCACAGCTGAAGGGGGCCCACAACAATTTTAGTAGGACTGATGTAGGATCCAGTATAATTGATACAATGTATTGATGACACACTGGGGGGAAAACGGGGCACAACCTAACGCTTTTTGACTTTCTCACTTTGTGTAAATCTACTTATAGGGTTTAGAGAATTTCTTTTGTTCCACATTAATTTCACACGTCTGGTACAAATATGTGGCTTTGTTTCATTAATGCAGTGTATACTTTTTTTTTTATTTACCACTACTTTTAGTGAAATGTGACAGGTGGGGCATGTTGTAACATGACCATACGACAGCTTAAAATGTTATCTAATTTAATTAAAAAATATACATGACAAACTAACACATTTTTAATTATTATTATTGTATCATTTAAAATTTTAGAAATTCAAACTTAAATAAGTCCGAGTCCAAAAAGGGCAGAGTCGGACTTGAGTCCGAGCCCTTAACATCCAAGTCCGAGTCGAGTCCGGCCGAGTCCAAAATTATTTGAAATTGCAATTAACCTTTTGCAAAGACCCTCCCCTCTTAGTTACTTTTGCTACGTCCGGCAAGCCATGCTGCTCTCACGTCACACATCATGTTCTCACACAGTGAAAAAAATACATTGCGAAGCAAAAACGATGCTAATAACGCACCGACAGACAAGACAGAGCAGGTTACTTTCGATATGAAATCGTCTTACCTTTCAAATTTTGTCATTTTTAAGAAACTCAAACAATAAATGCCGTTTTGTGGCAATTTAATGTGTAGCAGCTCAGTTCAAGCAGCACATGAACTGATAATCTCTTCTAGTTATAGCACGAATTTAACATGAATGCAACATATCAGAACTGCAAAAACTGACATTAATCTACTAACTGGTTTGGTTTGTTTGTTAGATAAAATGGAGGATATCTGCATTGTGATTGGTTAGTTTGCCTGTCAATCAAACTCCGGTGAAAGGTCAGTTGTAAACTCAACATTGAGCTCTTAAATTAATATTTTAACCAAAATGATTGCAATGTACAGTTGCAGTCATAAGTTTATCTAATGTACACCTTGCAGAATCTGCAAGGTAATGTTCAAAACAATGTCTTAAAGGGTTAGTTTACCCAGAAATTAAATTTATGTCATTAATTACTCACCCTTGTGTCGTTCCAAATCCTGTAAGACCTTCATTCATTTATAGAAATCAAATGAAGATATTTTTAATGAAATCTGAGATCCAATGCAACTACCACTTTCAAGCCCCGAAAAGTAGTAAAGACATAATTTTCAATGGACCTCAATTTTATGAAGCGTGCTTTGTTTGCGCAAAAAAACTTAATTTACCACTTTATTTACAAAATAATATTATCCAAAGCGTGTTCACGCAACAATGTCAGCTCTCGCATGAACACAAAACATGTGTCATGATGCTCTTGTGAACGCACGTTGTAGATCAATATTTTTGTAAATAAAGTGGTAAATTATGTTTTGTTTTTTTGCACAAACAAAGCACTCGTGTCACTTCATAAAATAACAACAGAGGTTAAACCACTGGAGTCACATGGAGTACCTTAATGATGTCTTTCCTACTTTTCTGGACCTTGAAAGTGGTAGTTGCATTGGATCTCTATATGGAGGGACAGAAACCTTTTGGATTTCATTAAAAATAACTTCATTTGTGTTCAGAATGATCTTATGGGTTTGGAACAACACAGAGGTGAGTAATTAATGACAGAATTTTAATTTTTAGGTGAACGAACCCTTTCAGAGCCAGGGGTAAACTTTTGAACATGATGATGGTGGTGTACATTTTTCATTCTTTTTTTTTTTCTTTCTTTTTTTTACATGTTAATCTTATTTAGCCTTAAGGGAGTACTAAATGAATGAATGAACTTTTAAACAAAATAAGAACAATTTACACCAATCATCCCGTTCAGTAGTTTACACCCCCGACTCTCAATGGATATTGCCTTCTTGAGCATCACTGAATGTTTGCAGCTTTTTTAATAGTTGTGTTTGAGTCCCTCAGTTGTCCTCAGTGTGAAAAGATGGATCTCAAAATCTTACAGTCACTGATAGAAAGGGGTCAGATATGTAGAAGATGCTGGAAACCCAAAGAATTTGCAGGACCTGGAGGATTTTTCTGAAGAACTCAGTTTAACTGCTCAGAACAAACAAGGGACTCATGAACAACCATCAAAACAACAACAACAACAAAAAAACATCTGTAGATCATCCAGGACACAAAATATTAAAAATCAAGCGTATGTAATTTGTCTTTTATTTTGTCTTGTGGACTAGGCTATACATAATAAACATCTGTCATGTGAAATAGCTTAGAGGTTCTGCAAGGTGTATGATGTAAACTTATGACTAAAGTGTAAACGTTACAAAAATCATAACATTATTACATCCTGTCATTTATTTATTTATTGTCATAAGCAACTCAACTAGCTTCATATCAAGCACTGGTTTTAAAGCAAAAAAAAAAAAAAAGTGCTAAAGAGGCAAGCTATATGATACTGTCATTGCGATTAATAATGTTGGTTAAAAGGATTTACATTAATGCATGTCATTATTTTTGAAGATTACACATCCAAACTGTTTCCTTCGTTAACGGTAACCATAGCAACATTTTTGCATCTCACGGCTATGTCAATCGTCGCAATTTCATGACTCATACAGAACAAAAATGTAGCGGATTTACTCCCACATTTAAATGCATTTATCACTCCTAAAACTTTGCAGTGTGAACACTGGTTTTCTGGCACCATGCAAAACAAAACTACTTATGCTGATGCTATAAGCTGTCACTTACTTACCATGTTCTGCACTCTCATGAAAACACTTGTCATAAACAATGAAGTAGTCCACCCTGCACAGTGAATCTCTTATTTTCACCGCGTCTAGAGTAGACTTTGCTGGTTATGAGGGGATTTGCGAAAGTATAAAGCTTGTGCTTATTCTGAACACATATATTTTGAGCGAATTCTCCGTATGGTTATTCTGAAACGCCTCGGATCAGTCTGATGGGCCAACGTACATGTCTCTCAAGCGCTCAACGTACATGTCTGCGATTGGCTAAAATACAGTGTAAGTAGTTTAGTTTCATTTTTGAATAATACTATATCCTTCAGTGCTTGGACTCGACTATACTCTGGGAAATTTTCCGAGTCCAAAATGTCCAAGTCTGTGTCAAGTCAGAGTACAAATTCATCTGAGCCCGAGTTCGAGTACCCCAACTCTAGTTCAGACATTCAGAAAAACACAGAACTGAACAAAACACTCGCCTCCCTCCACTCACAGCTCTCACAGAACACGAGATAAATAGACCAGCCAGTACAAATGCTAAACATTTCTTGAAATAATATTTTCTGAATGTTCAGGTTCTTCCTCTCAGTCTTTATTCACCTTTTGCCTCCATGGTTTCTCAACAGAAATTATAAAAGTTAATTATGCCAGTTGTATTGTTCTGATAGCCTTTGATCTGTGAAACTGGAATTTAAACCTGGTTAGTGTCTTTTGCTAGTTGGTAAAGCATTAAAGAACTACCCAAACTGCTAAATAACATATTGGAGATTAAAATAATATCAGATTTGCCTAATTTTAAATAAACAAAAAATATAGATGAAAAATTAACTTAAGAAATTTGCTTTTGCTATTGTTAAATAAATGTTTAGTGATATCTTCTAAAGATTTTTGAATTTTGGCACATTTTTTTCTATTTTCGATATGGCAACTAGTAAATACACTGTTTCGTCATGCTAGCATGTGTTGAAGTATTTAAACCATGAGTTACAACTAACCCGGCATTAGGTTGTGCCCCGCTCTCATAATTAGATTTATATAGAATTTTGACAGAATTACTGTTTTTTTACTTGTCCAGTGATCAATTGAAGAGTGTGTTGGGGGCAGCGCTTCCATACACTGATAAACTTTTAGTGTCTGTCCATCTACTATCCTACACAGTGGATAAAGTCACAGCCAATATTTTTTCTCACTGAATATCCTGTTTTTGTCTGAAATAAGTCACTAGAGGATTAAAATTGGTTGCAAACTGCAGTTCACACACACACACACACAAAAAAGGATGAGGCCTAGAGTAATAAACTGTATATTGGCCCAGACTTCCTAGCAACAGCCAATTGCTCATAGCAAGGACGGAGGGACATAACTCAAATGGTACATCATCTAGGTGTCTTTTGGGAGAACAAAAACATCCATACTGCTCAGAGGGGTGGCTAGTGTTTATCAAAGCTATACATCATCATATGTTAAAGACGGATCTTATAACATGTTCACAGCGTTATAATGCCTCAGACTCAGTCTCAGATTGAGAGAGTGTGTGATGGTTCTTTCGACCGAGGAGAGGAGATGTAACCAAAAGCTACAGAGCGTTAATGACACCATAGCAAACATTTCTCCGGCATTGAGGGGAGCAACGTCACTTGATGGCACAAAACATAAATCTCTATAATTTGTGAGGGGTGTTTCACCTTGCTTTTGGTCCAAACTGCCAAGATGCTTAATCTGTTAACCTTAAAGGAAAAGGCAATCATTTTTCCTTTTGTTTACAAAAGGTGCAGCGCACCCTATGGCTCAATGGAGGGGATAAGAATGGACGTCTTAAGAGCTTGCGATCCATTCCCCTGACACTCAGCTAGAAATTGCAGCAGTCCTTTTTAGATATTGAGGGGTTTTATACTTATAAATGGCTTAAACGGAAATACCGCCCCTCTCTCTTTGGCCCAATAAGAAATGTCTGGAGGACAAGGAATCTCAATAAAGAAAGGATGAGCAATGAGGGGGCATCATTGTCTTTTTATTGTCCCTGGAGCACATGATCTGCTCTGGAAATGATGCCACATATCTTCCCTGACAAGTTGCAGGGGACAAAATGATAGAGAGATCCAAAATTGATTTTGCACAGATACTAAAACAAACAAGGTCATATTTGGCTGGGGAGCTAATAATGCCTACGATCTACACTGTGAAATCGGCCTCTGCTTCTCACAAATGGAAAACACTGAGGTATAAATAAGGATGATTGCTCATGTTCTGGTTGAATTGGAAATGTGAATTGCCCTTAAACGGACAAAAAGCTGGAAAAGGTGCAATCCATTTACTATGCCCCAGAACCTGAGAGATCTACGCTGCAGTTGCTGAATCAGCCTAGGGAACAAGGGTCAAATATGTATTACGCTTTAGAGATTTGGAAATACTTCAGAAGACTGTTAAATTTGTGAGAGTGTCTTGGCCCAAAGGAACAAGTAGCATTGAAAACGTGTTTAAATTAAGAAACATATCTGAATGTTTTGTGAAAATAACCCCCCCCCCCCCCCCCCCCATCCTCTGAAAAAAAATATCATTATGTAATCAAGTCTTTTGAAACCCTTTTCTTTTTCATGAAACACAAAATAATGCATAAAAATAAAATAAAAACGTCCTTACTCTGAAAATCTTCCCATATCCCTTCCAGTACTTTAATCCTATGCACACTTCTACATTTAAGAAATATATATAAGACATCAATCCTGGCACAATTTGTAAATGTGTCATACTTAAATTTAAGCACAAATCAGATTTTAAAGCTTTGGCAGAGGGCAACATGTTTAGGGAATCATAGTTTTCATATGGCTTTAGAACACTTTAAATATAGTACAAAAGTGGTTCTGTCATTCTGTTTTTGCCTTTTTAGAGGCTGTGGTCACTATGACCTATCATTGTATGGAAAAGAGGTGGGCAAAGATCGTAAAAGGGCACACATTGATCTCATAGGGTTGGTGCTAATTTGAATCAGACTTGCAGCATTTCTTAATCATTTTCCACCATAATTTACAACATTCTTTATTTAGCATCACATAAAACCCTGCTGGGTCATTCCATGTAAAATCAACCAAAATTCAGAAAATTCCCTAGCTCAATTTTTTTTGATTTTGTTAATATTTTTTCAGAAGAAAGACACACACACACACACACACACACACACACACACACACACACACACATACACACACACACACACACACACACACACACACAAATGTCATGGATCTATATTTACTGAGTAATCCACTATTAATCCAACATTTTTTGGAGCCAGTTTACAGGGATGTAAAGAAACTTTAGAAACAGGGACTTTAGAAAGATGGCAGCATCATTATTTTATTTTTACACAGAGATTGGTAGGTCTATTAGTAGTATCTGTTGACTTTAGCAATCTTTCTTGCATTATATGCCGATGGTGACGATTCAAAAATGAAAAAAAAAAAAAAAAAAGTGTTTTTTGCCCCAAGTTTGCATGCCTGTAACTCAAGAAGTATTAAAGATATCTTAATATTTTAAATTTTGGTTTTTTAACAAACATTTATTTTGCTATCTTCATTTAAAAGGCCCCATATGGTACAATGCCAGAGATATGGAGATCTTTGTGCCTCCATGAGTAAAATGGTAACTTGTACACATTTTCAGTGGCCAAAAACCAATGTGGGTCACTTTGCATACAGTTGGTACTTCTTTCTTTCTTTCTTTTCCTTTTTTTTTTTTTAAAGAGGAATATCTGAACAACAAATAATGTTGAAACTATAAATGTATCAACACAATCTATCAACACAATTAGGATAATTAGAGTGCCATAAATATTGTTTTTCCAAAGTTTGCATTCCTGTAACTCTAAAAGTATTAAAGATATGTCAATATGATTTTAGATTCTGGTTCTTAACAAACTTTTGAAATCCTAATTTTGAAATCCTTATATGGTTCAAACCCAGAGATATGGGGAGCTCAACACAGCTCCATGTTCAATTTGTTGTATTTTACCTATTTTACAACAATGGTCAAAAACCAAATGTGGTTCACTTTGCACACAGCTGATACTTATTGCATTTAAAGGAGAATGTCTGAAGAATAGATAATGTTAAAACTAGAAATATATCTTCTTTCTCTCTATCAAAACAATTGTATACAACATACCTCTCTGTGTGCCAAAATCCAGTGAAATGGTCAAGTCCAGGCACATTAGCTTGCTCTCAAAAGTGTATTTATAAGAATCTATATTTGAATCAGTATTTGAAGGAAAGTATTTTGTTTATTTTAACAGCTTCTGAAGCTAGCAAGAGTTCAAATATGCAGTCTCGTTAGCACATTAACAGCCCAATATCTTGAACCATATAGGGGCTTAAAAATTAAGATTCCAAAAGAACCAGAATCTAAAATCATATTGACATATCTTGAATACTTTTTAGAGTTGCAAACTTTGGTAAAAGATTATTTATGGCACCAGACAGATATGTTTTATGCAATTGTGTTGATAGAAATAAACAAGATACATTTCTAGATTCAACAATATTTGTTCTTTAGATATTCCTATTAAAAAAAAAAAAAAATCAGCTTTATGCAAGTGACCCACATTTGTTTTTTGGCCACTAAAAATGTATACAATTGACCAATTTACTCATGGAGCCACATTAAGATATCCTTATCTCTGGGATTGAACTATCAAGGTTCTTTAAAATGAAGATACCAAAAGAAATGTTTGTTAAGAACCAGAATATAAAATGATATTAAGATATCTTTAATACTTCTTGAGTTACAACTATGCAAACTTGGGGCAAAAAAACGCAAGAAGTGCTTTTTCCCCATTTTTGAACTGTCACTGTTGGCATATAATGCAACAAAGATTGCTAAACTCAACAGATTTTACCAATAGACCTACCAAACTCTTTAAAAAAATAATATAATGATGCTGCCATCTTTCTAAAGTCATTTTTACCCCCTGTAAGTTGGCTCCAGATCTCAGGTGAAAATTGTCATTTTGACCCCCTCTACAAAATAGTGGATTACTCAGTAAATATACATCCATGATATTTAATATTTTGGCTTTCATCACTATTTATCTTTGTCTTTCTGAAGAAAAAATATTAACAAAATCAAAAATTTGAACCAGGACCTCTGGTTGAGTTGACACGGAATGACCCTGCACTCTCAGGAGAAGCACTTTAAAAAAAAAAAAAAAAAACTACCAAAGCATTATAGGCTCACTGATATCACTTGCAGAGGTAAGCAGTATTGATCTGAGTGAACATATATTGCATTTTTGACATTTTTTTTCACAAAGTGAAACATGACCATAACGGAGCATTGCATTTCTGCTGAACTGTTTCAAAGTTTTACCTACTGCAAGCACATTTTATAGGGAAAACACCTTATCTTATATTTTTTTTACAGTTTAAAACATTAAACATATTATTACCCAATCTGCTTAAAGTGTCATGATCAATGATATTGATTATAGTGGAGAATTTCTACAACTCTTAGCAATAGTAATATTGTGGGGCACAGAAATTGCAGGAGCAAAGGAAACTGTGGACACTATATTTGGACATGATGTTTCACCCCCTCCTGATTTTAGATTCATAGCCTCTGTAGTTGATCAATTTCAATTTCAACTCCACCTCACAGCTAATCTGAGAGATCTTTTATTGCTTTCTCCCAGAGTTTTACACCAGCAGCTGCTCCTCTGGAGACCAGGAGAGGGACCTTCTATTTTTTTCTCTACCATATGTACTTGGTATCATTGTTCGCAGTCGACATCTACCAGACAGACAAATTGAGCAGCCTGTACAGATGGTCTTAAACCGTGTATCTTTTTGCAGTACCCCCCTGAGAAATTCCCAGGGTACAACGGGTGATGAGTCGACAGATGTGTGTGTGTGTCTAGATGTGTGTGTGTATATATATATATATATACACACACACACACACACACACACACACACATATATATATATATATATATATATATATATATATATATATATATATATATATATCAAAGCCGTGCGATATGGCTGTACATCAGCACGGCTGCGATTCGGCCGTAATCACAGCGTGCTGATATACAGCCATATTGCACAGCTACAAGCATCATATTGCGTTTATACAACAGTTTGACAGCACAAGTGTTATAAAATAAATAAGAAATAACAATGGTGTGTCTTTAAAACCCTCTTGCAGAACTACCTTCTGCCACAGATTCAAATCTCAAGTTTACAGTTTGACCAAGGCTCCGTTACTAATTCTAAAACACATTACCTGTGTCTGATATAACATTCATTCTTCAGGTCGATGTCCATAATATTATATCCATTATAAAAATCTGTTTGAATGTCTGCTGAGGAAAACAATCTTTATATTTGTCCTTTTTAAAGTTAAGGAAATTTTCCATAACAGTGCTAAAACAACGTCCTTTGTTTACAAAAGTCCCTTTCAATTTAAAAGTCTCTTACGACTGACTCATTCTTTTGTAAAGTTTGCCATCATTTAATGGCCTGTTAATGTAACTTTCACTTAATCCATATTACGCACTAATGGTTAGACATACAAAAGCAATGCTCTCTACAGGATGTAAGTTACATATAACCTTTATAGTAAATTATTAAATTTAACATAGCCCAATTCGATTTGCTCAGGACCAAGTAATCGATTAATAAGACCAAAGATTGCCTGTTTTATGTACCCAAAAATGATATCTCATGTTTAATCCCCAAAGCACTGGCCAAGATGAAGCAGTTCTCTGCGTGTATACGAGCACTGTACGGCCGCTGATGAGATAAAATAGGCGCTATGATTAAATAGGAGTCACATATTTTAGGTCTAAACAACTAAATTCTCACATAAAAAACTTCTAAAACTCCAAAAAGTGTAGTATTGTCAGCAGACAGACAAGGGACACAGAGGTAAGTGATGTAAACAACAGCAGGTTTATTAGCAGACGATTGATCAACACAGCAGAGAAACCAGTCCAGGTAAGTGGTTGTGGTATAGTGAAGTCTTGGCACAGCTTATCTGATACTGATGTAAACTGATGTTTCCTTTCCAGGTGATCCAGCAAACAACAGGTCCAGAAGCAACAGAGAGCAGGGACTAAGGATAACCAGGATGGTACAGGAACCACAGGTGAGTAGCACAGGTAAGACAATCTGGGAACACAACTAGGTAAGGTTGAGACCAGACAGTGAGTGATCGGGTGAAGTGCAGTATATATGGGGCTGGAGCTGATTGCTGACAGGTGGAGGGAATCAGTAATCAGCTAACTGTGATCTGGTGAACGTGGTGATTGATGACGGTGGTGACTGAGTGCGTGACTGAGTTGACTCCCTGACAAGTATTTGTAAAAAATATGGTGGATTAGCTGGGCCGCCATGTTTTATTGAAAGTAAAATATATCAAATGCAATTAACTAATCATCTAATAAGAATAAATATAGAGTGTCTGTATAATGTGTTTTTTTTTTTTCAGGGCTTGTTTCTTTGTTCCATGGCTCAAGCTAAACAGGCAAATAAGAGATTAATAACTACCATTATTCATTTTAATTATTCTAATGTCTAATAAAACATCTACAAATGTATAAAACTGATCAGAGATCATGTAAAACCATAGGGTAAAGCCCATAGACACTTGTTCAATATTTCTTAGTGAATCTGCATGATTCATGGGTTCACTTTATCATCGCCCTCTACCAGTGAACCAAACGTTTTGAAACAGTGATGATGTAACGAAGCATCGTTTACTAAAATCACGTGACTTTAGCAGTT
Source organism: Elopichthys bambusa (assembly GCA_037101425.1). NCBI lineage: Eukaryota > Metazoa > Chordata > Actinopteri > Cypriniformes > Xenocyprididae > Elopichthys > Elopichthys bambusa. The sequence goes on from CM074443.1 coordinate 6,118,258, forward strand.
TGATACACGCTCCGAACCAATTCGAAACAAAAGATTCATAAAGCTTCGGAGCTTCATGAAGCAGTGTTTCGAAATCGGCCATCACTAGTGTTTTAGCGTAGTCTGCGCTTTTGATTGTTTATGTCACGTCAACAGTTCTGTTTTAATGCTTCGAGTGAATTAGTAAGCACATTAGCAGCTAGCGCATATGCAATTTTGTTTAAGGATACAGAGACAAGCTTGCTGAACTCTTTAAGTGAAAAACAGGCTTCGTTTTCGTATTCAATATCTAATGGAGCTACAGCAATTGCCCCTTCGCCGGGAGATTGATTGACAAGCGATCTAACCAATCATAACGCCGAACCTGCCATTTTGTCCGACAAAGCAGTCAGGACAGGGATCGTATTATTATAGGGAGATAAGAGGGCCTGTATCTCTTACCATTGGAGAAAGTGTAACGGCTAACTTAATCACATGTGGCACCTCTCAGCCTATCGTGTCGCCGTTCAAAACTCCTCCCTGCGTACCGCCAGTTAGCATTAGCCGTTACGCTAAAGGTTGCAGGCTTGCCTTCCAGTGGCTTTGGTCAGGAGTTAAAAGATTAACCTTGGTGGACTTGAACTTGAAAAATTGTGTGTATTTACGTCTTTCCGCAGTTTAAAAAACATTTATTCATGTTCATTCATGGTTATTTGATGTTATAAATAACTAGTAGGAAGAGATGATTGGTTCACAAACCGCTTGAGCTGAGGCTCTACAGCAATCTGTCACGACACATTAAAGAGCCACAAAATGTTTTTTATTGTTCGAATTTCTTAACAAATTACACAATTTGAAAGCTGGGACTTTGTTTAATATCATAAGTAACCTGCTCCGTCTTGTCTGTTGATGTGTTGTCAGTGTCCTCTTTGCTCCGCATTGTATTTTTCACTCCGTGGGGCGTGATAGCTCCATGGCTTGTCGGACAAAGCAACAGTAACTAAGGGGGACGGGTCTTTGCAAAGGGTCAGTTCCAGTATTTTGTACAGCAGCATGGATAACAAATTCAGATTACAATGTAGCGAATATCAACAACAATAGAATGCAGCAGACGTTACGATTTAGTATACGCTGTGTACGTGTTGCTAATTTGAGTGAGATGAGTTGATCATGCAATGTGAATATTATCATGAATTAAAACGCAAACAATGTTTTACCTTATTTACATATTAAGTACGCGAGCAGCTGTATTCGGATTTACTTTAAGCATATTTCAAACTACAGGACGAACAGCGATTTATGCCAATGTCGGAAATGTTATCTTCATTATATTAATAGATTTCACGTAGAATGATTTTATCATTTCAGCTTACCTAGAGTGTATGGCTGATCACGGACACGCGTTGTTGATCCTGAGCAGTGGCATTAGGTGTTTTATCTGTCAGAAATCACTCTGTGCTTAAAGGGTTAGTTCACCCAAAAATGAAAATAATGTAATTAATTACTCACCCTCATGCCTTTCCACACCTGTAAGACCCTTTCCGATTTCAAAACATTGCTTCATTAAGCTTTGAAGCGTCATGAATCAGCATGTCGAATCAGCGGTTTGGAGTGGCAAAGTCACGTGATTTCAGCAGTTTGGTGGTTTAACACGCAATCCAAATCATGATTCGACACGCTGATTCATAACGCTTCAAAGCTTCATGAAGCAGTGTTTTGAAATCGGCCATCACTATATAAGTCGTTATTTAGTTTTTTTGGTGCACCAAAAATATTCTCGTTGCTTTATAATATTAATATTGAACCATTGTACTCACATGAACTGATTTAAATATGTGATATGGGATTCACTGTAAAATTGCATCGATTGACATAACCATTGCATGGGACAAAGATATAATATACCAAAGTAACGCATTAGCATGTAACTCAGACAATAGATGATTCAAAAATATTGATTCAAAAATATTTTGAGTTCTATTCAATATCATTCAATTAATGTCACTTAAATCTAAATGTTTCACAGTACATTACTATTCTTATGGTGGAGACGTTACTTACACAGCATCTGTATTAAGGCACCCTTACTAAATTCTGGGAAATTTATGGATTCTGGAACTGGGCTGGGCATTCATGTCTAAACATAAATCTTTTGATCTACAAAACATCATCAATGCCTTTATTTGTCTTATAAGGGTGTTTACAGTCTTACATTCAATGTAGGAGTAAATACAAGCATACAGCAGCAGCAATACGTATTTTTATACAGCAGCAAGCCATCACTGCAACTAAGCATAATAGACATGAGAAAACGTATTACCATTTAATCGGGGCTCACCTTATTTGCTCAACTTCCAACAACACTTTTCAAGGCTGATGTTTTCATTTACCTACATGTGTTTCAGGCTGGGTTGAGATGAACGCGTGTTAGAGCCATGCTCATTATTTTTCCGTTGTCCGAATGACCTCCACTTTTACAATAGGAATATAGAGGGTTTGACATGACAGTTATCAAGTGATGCTAAATCATTATACTATTTATTTGCTCAGGTGGTTGTGGGGGGTTTCTTCGGAGCAGCAGCAGTACATATGTTTTGGCGGTAGATCTGCTGGGGGGTGAGGGCTGAATTGTCATCTTGCCTTCTGCATGATGGGGATTTTCTGACATACAGTACACTTGGCTTGTATTGTTCAAATATCATGTCACCTGCTCCTGGGGGTAATTCATGTACACTATATTGTACAGCAGCAGCATGTCTTACTTGCTCACAGCAGCAAGTCATGTATATACCATGCCAAACACTCCGAAAGTTGTCATGACAGAAATACAAAATTCTGGCATGAAACTCTAATGGGCAGGCTTTAACTCAACCTGCTCGTAATCACATCATTATCTATAGGACACAGATTATTGGTTCCTGCTGTATCAGTAGCCAATGAGCTTGCGTGCTCAATCTTCAAATACACGAGTGGCATTTGCCTTAGCAGTGCAGCACGCTTCAGAAACCCCCCACCTTCCCCAGCTCCACCTGTATAGATCTGCTACGGGTAATTCATGAACGCTATATTGTACAGCAGCAGCGTGTCTTACTTTCTCACAGCAGCGTGTCGTGTATGTATTGGCAGTAGAAAGTCCCGTACTTGCTCTGCAGCAGTAGCAGCAGCAAGAAAAGCAGCAGCAGCATAGCAGATCTATTCCGCCAAGACCAAACATATCAACATTGTTATATCCATTACCATGTCAAACACTCAGAGAGTTGTCATGACAGAACTACTTTTTTCAGCAACAGTTTCTAGTAAGTAGCAGTATAGTGTGAGGCCAGGCGCGGATTAACGCACAGGCTTGCCTAGGCTGCTAGGGGCCCCACGTGTGCAGGGGCCCTGGATTGGCCAGACTATTTTTTTTTGTCTGAAATGTCTGAAAGGAATTACGATAGTGGAGCACAAAAAACAGAAAATACAAAGGTTAAAAGAACAATGTGGACAAGATATACTGAAAAAAATCCCAAAATTGGCTTGATACTTAAAGGCATTGGATACATCAAGACAGAAGTGGCGAAGTTAACCTTAATATTTGTGTGTGGACCACCAAATACATTTTTCTAGTAAAGCATAATGATTAAGGGGGAGCCTCACACAAAGAGCAGTCTAGGGGCCCCTGACCACCTTAATCCGCCCCTGTGTGAGGCACTGTTTCTTCTTGTTGTGTGCACAGTCATCAAGCATTAGGAGTCAGTCCTATAATTCAAATAAAGGTTCAATAAGAAATAAAAACTCCCTACATAAGACTACAGGTGCATCTCAATAAATTAGAATATCATGAAAAAGTTTTTTTTTCTGTAATTTAATTCAAAAAGCAAAACTTAAATATATTCTAGATTTATTAGACATAAAGTAAAATATTTCCAGACTTTGTTTTCATTTTGATGATTACAGCTTGCTGCTCATCAAAAAAAAAAAAAAAAAAAAAAATCAGTATCTCAAATTATTAGAATATTTAATTTCAAGTTCTATTAAATTACCATTCTCAGGGTATAAATACTGGGTTTAGGTCAGTAATCCCAACAGCAGTCATGGGGAAGTCTGCTGACTTGACAGTTGTCCAGAAGACGATCATCAAGACCCTCTACAATGAGGGTAAGCCACAGAGGGTCATTGCTGAAAGAGCTGGCTGTTCACAGAATGCTGTGCCAAAGCATATTCATGGATAGTTGACTGGAAGGAAAAAGTGTGGTAGGAAAAGGTGTACAAGTGAAAGGAATGACCGCAGGCTTGAGGAGATTGTCAGGCAAAGCCGATTTAAGAATTTAGGAGAGCTTCAAAAGGAGTGGACTGAAGCTGGAGTCAGTCCATCAAGAGCCACCGCACACAGATGTCTTCAGGAAATGGGCTACAACTGTCACATTCCACGTACCAAGCCACTTCTGAACCAAAGACAGCGTCAGAAGCATCTTACCTGGGCCAAGGAGAAAAAGAACTGGACTGTTGCTCAGTGGTTCAAAGTCCTCTTTTCAGATGAAAGTAAATTCTGCATTTCATTTGGAAATCAAGGTCCCAGAGTCTGGAGGAAGAGTGGAGAGGCACAGAAACCATGTTGCTTGAAGTCCAGTGTGAAGTTTCCACAGTCAGTGATGATTTTGGGTGCCATGTCATCTGCTGGTGTTGGTCCACTGTGTTTTCTGAAGTCCACAGTCAACGCAGCCATCTACCAGGAAATTTTAGAGCACTTCATGCTTTCTTCTGCTGACAAGCTTTATGGAGATGTTGATTTCATTTTCTAGCAGGATTTGGCACCTGCCCAGACTGCCAAAGGTACCAAAAGCTGGTTCAATGACCATGGTGTTACTGTGCTTGATTGGCCAGCAAACTCGCCTGACCTGAACCCCATAGAATCTATGGGGTATTGTCAAGAGGAAGATGAAAAACACCAGACCCAACAATGCAGATGAGCTGAAGGCCGCTGTCAAAGAAACCTGCGCTTCCATTACACCTGAGCAGTGCCACAGACTGATTGCCTCCATGCCACGCCACATTGATGCAGTAATTCATACAAAAGGAGGCCCAACCAAATATTGAGTGCATAGAAATAAACATACTTTTCAGAAGCCTGACATTTCTGTTTAAAATATCCTTTTTTTTTTCTTTATTGATCTTATAAAGTATTCTAATTTGTTGAGATAGTGAATTGGTGGGTGTTTGTTAAATGTGAGCCAAAATCATCATAATTAAATAATTAAAACAAACACTGTAACTATTTTCTTTTCGCAGATATAACTAATATATTTTTAGTAACTGTTACTAAAGTTACTGTTATGTCACTGTCCACGCATGCCGTCCAAATCTCTTCAAACCATTGCCATTTGTTTGTGCTTAATTTGTGCCATTAAAAATACCCTTGTAACTATGATCCCTTCTTAAATATACAGATTTAGAGCAATTTGAATGACAGGAGAGTGATGTCACACAACCCAAAAAATGATGTGCAATTTCTCAAACACCAAACCAGCACAAACATTTGTTTTTACGGCACAAATCAGCACAAACATATAGCACAAATGACTGGCATAGATTTTGGGATTATTTTGCTTTATGGGGTGCCAACTTCATGGAGGTAAAACACCTAGAGCTTTCCAAATAAATGTTCAAAATAGTTTTCTTAAACTATTTCTATTTTGTTGTCTGCATGTTTGTTTGTTTTTTTGTTTGTTTGTTTTTTACTTTTATTTTCAGGAAAACGTCGCTACTACAATCCATAATGAAATGACACTTCACAAAGATAATCCTTTACATTGATCTCGGATAGAGAGCTACAATTTATCTGTTCAATAAAATATCTTACTCACCTGTTGAGTAAATAAAAACGCCATCTCCACATCGCTTTTGTAACATTTAAAACTCATCTGACCGCCCACTTATGTTCAACAAAATTTGTAGTCATAGTCATAAATTAGCTTACATTTCATTAGGAGACCTATATCCTAAATAGTTCTTCTTCAATTCTCAGTCAACTTTATTTTAAAGTTTTCAATATTCTAAGGCTGCGTTTACACTGGCACAAAAAATCCGATCTTTTGCTCACATCTGACACATCTGACACAGACCGGAATTAGTTGCACACGTGTAAACACAAAAATCCACACAAGATCCAATTTTTTTCGTATCCGATCTGAGCCACTTCCAAATGTGGTTTTAAATCCGATACATATCCGATCTCTGGACATGCAACCTACGTCTAAACACGCATATCCAATTCCCATTGGAATTCCAAGCCACCACAAGGTGAGGGCGACACGTTTGCTCACTAAAAGGTAGCTTTTATGTTGTATTATGAAGCAGACGTGCTTGTATGCACTCCTACTAAAAATATGCAGCTTTATTATTGAGGTGGGAACTTTATATGTTTAACGTTATCTATTTTTCTAGAAAGAAATTGCGCACACACACATACATTCAGCAGCTAAATTTCAACCTTTGCCTGGTTAATTTAAAAGAGACCGCTGTGTTGTTGTTTTTCTTATAAGCCAAAAGCTTCACTGTAGCTTCTCTCTCTCTCTCTCTCTCTCTCTCTCTCCCTAGCTCATTCGAATTCATTAAAAAAACTAGTGCTAAACACTAATAATTGTAGATAAAATATCAAACGCAAATTACCTTTATTTTCTGGTCTATATCCGTTCAGTCAGATTTTGCGCTGCAATACATCCATGACACTGACAGCTGTTAACTTATCCATTCTGACAGGTAATCATGGCCACTCGACATAAAATATATAAATAATTTTAATAGCACGGCCATTCAAAACCAGAGGGTCTACTATGTGCATGTAAAACTATCAATGACAATCATTTTGGAGCAGGAAGTAATGTAAATACAGATATCGGATACCAGTCAGGCCTAAAGTGAATGTAAACACACTGGCCAAAAAATCGGATATGGTCAAAAGATTGGATCTGTGCATGAAGACTTGCAGTGTAAATGCAGCCTACGACCGTCTGTTTGTTTCCAGGTTGAGTTGCAAAAATTAAAATAATAATAATAAAAAAAAAAAAAGAAAAAAAAAAAAAAGAAGATCTATTATAAAAGTATCTATTGTATTCCATCATGTTATATAATATTAAAATGATGATTATCTATAACTGAAGGACACTGTCTACTATTTCCTCCAGTCTTACACTACTGTATCTTAAAATTATCTCTAATATATTTAAAGGAATCCACAGGCATGATAGGAATTAGGGGAATTTTGAAGATTAGTTTTAATGACAGATCTCACTCCTGATTTTCTCTCTTCAAACTTCAGCTTGTGGAGAGAGGCACTCTCACATTTGCCCATCTATTTTGTCCCTAAAATAGAGTGACTTCAATTTTGGGTCTAGTAGAATGAAAAATGGTGGCAAAAATTCTGATCTTGAGTCTGCAATGAGACATGATTCCCATACAGATATCCACCATAGTGCACCCATTCGGACTGTATGCTCAAAGAGTTTGCAGCCGCAAGACGAGCTGCCTTAAAGCCTGCAATGCTCTGAGGAAATATATATGGAAAGCTAGAATATTAAAAATGCATTAAATTATTATTAATTTTTTTTTTTTTTTTTTGGTCTAAAAACTTTTCCAAAGAATGTTTTGCACCTAAAATAATACTTGTAACAAATGTCAAACTGACCCCCATGTAATGGCATGATGAGCCCAGTTTTTTGTTGTTAACTTGTTGTCAGTGCTGCCCCGTGACTTTTATCAATAAAATAGCTTTGCTACTGAAAATTTAATTTCTCAGTGAAAATACCACTGCTTTTCAAGTAATTAAACTTACAGCTTCACCATTAGTTGAGAGATGCTACACAGATGCAGGTAATTCACACATGCACAAGTAGCTTTTTTAAGAAGGAAAAGGACAGAAAAAAAAAAAAAAAGAAAAAAATCAAAATGTGGTCGGGGTCCTGTTCCACTAATTACTCTTTTGTTGTGACAGGACTTCAGATATCTGACAGTCAGGTTTGAACTTGCCAAAGTTTCCCCTAGCAGTTCTGGGAGTCTGATATGGTTTGGCATCAGATTAAAGTCTTTTGCATGTCTTGTGAAATGGGGAAAATGTTTGTGTTATTTGCGTATAATTTAGGAATATTGACTGAAAATGCAGTTTCTACTTCATTTTGTGTGCAGTAGGAGCACAGCCTGTGTAGTTCTGTATAGTAGCCTGTACATGGTCAGGACTTTTTTTTTTTTTTTTTAGCTTCAGTCACTATGCTCAGCTATTTTGCCAACTTATATTCTATTTTTAGGTACAGATAACATTCTAATTTTCTATGTTGAGCTGTTGTTTTACTAAAAGCGAAAGACTACATTTTAAATGTGTATATTCGCTAAATGTTTTTGTAAACTTTTCAGACTAGCATATCCAGATCCCTGCAAATCAAACATGAACAAAAAGAACTCCAATTTTCTTTTTATATGGTCTTAAAAATAATCTCACATGAAATTAATAATTAATGTAGCAGAATATTACGCTACTTTTCGGTTGACATATCATTCTATCAACACTGTAAACCCGAATAAGTTGGGCTAACTCAAAAAATTTGAGGTAATGAGTTACATCATTTTTTTGAGTTATGATGTTACCAATTTTAAGTAAGCAGAACTATCAAGTTTTGAGTTTGTAGTACTCATGCATGTTAATTAGTTAGCTCAAGATTAAGTTAACTTTTTTATTTTGAGTTCTTGTGAATCAAATGTTATTTATTTATTTACACTGTAAACCCTAATAAGTTATCAAAACTCAAAAAAAGTTTAATGAGAATTTAAGTTAAGAAACTCAAAGTTTAAATAAGATTTTTATTTTGTACTCATACTTTTTATTGTTCTTAACTTGAAATATTTGAGTACACTAATTTATACATTCAGCTTAAAATTATCAGGTTATCACAATGTAAATATTTTGCTGGTTAAACTAATTCAGAAAAAGGCAACTTACTTATTTGCTAACATGTTAACAACAGCATAGTATAGTACATTTCTGAATGAGTATAGCAACTTAAAACATGTAATCTACTCTCAAACCAAGCAGCATGCGCCACTTGTCACCATAATGGTAACTCTCCAAAAACCCACATTAACAGAAACTCTTCTAAATTAGCATAACAAAACATTAATCACTACTAAATCTCCCTTACCGTTAATCTTGCTAAAAAAAAAAAAAAACATTATATAACACTTAATTTGAACATTTACTTTCCATTTGAGTGCCATGGGCAAAGCATGCTGGGAAATAAATCCCAGCCTAGTTTCAATTAAATTTAAGTTAGTCTAAATCAGTGGTCACCAACCTTTTTAAGCCCAAGATCCCTGTCCTCGAACTTTATGAAAGACAAGATCTACCTATTGAAAAACTGATAGAAAAAGACAGCCCAGATTGTATTTAGTATTTTTTTAATGGCCAATTCAGATTGTGATTTATTTATTTTTACAAGCAAATTGGCCGATTCCAATACTGGTTGCAGATATTACTATTATATTGTTTATTTGCTCTATAACAAGCAAACTGAAAAATATCTAGCCATTTCAAATTACAGGTAACCACTGCTTTTAATCACGATACAAACAAAGATGCTACACTGACTTTATCTTTGTGAAATTATATGCTACACAAAAAAGCATGAAACAAAAACAAAAACAACAGACAGGCTGAATGACACACAAATTCACTCTCTGACAGCAGGTGGTGCATATGGAAGAGCAGTGATACAGCGTTTCCTTGTTTACCGCTGTAAACAAAGCAGCACTGCACTTATAAATAGACCTAGTCCTTTATTCTGAGGTAAGAGGAAAATAAAATGCCACTGCCATCGAAACTTTTCTGAAGACAGTAAGTTCCCTTCAGAGATACATTATAACCCTTCACCCCCAATTCAATATTTATTTTTCTTCCTATATTTCAAGCATCGTGAACAGTGGGGTCTTTACAGACTCTGGCATGATATGGGCTATTTACCTAAAAAATAAATACAAAATACAGTACAACGACTGGAAAAATAAAATGTATTTTTGCACTCATATTTCTGTTATTTTCGGGAGCTACTGAGACAGTGATAAAGATCTACCAGTCCATCGTGATCGAAATTAAAAGAAATTAGTTCATACAAGTCAAAACAATGAAACACTGTCAGTGCTGTGAACTCAAAAGAAAAAGAAAGTGCTAAATACTCATAACAGTTCATTTAACTGAACTAATTTGTTTAATTAAGTTTGTCCTACTTAAACCAGTTAAGTATTTTGAGCGTTAGGGTTTACAGTGAATCCTTAAACAATTCCTGCATAAAACTCTCCTTTGTCATAAACATTACCTCTGAATACCAAGTTAAAACAGCTAGTGAAATTCTACCTATAAAAATTATTATTAAAGGAGTGGTTCACTGGTGTTTTTCTAGGCTTGATTGTATTTATGGGGCACAGTTTAACATCTTAATGCTTCGTTTTAAAAAAAAAAACGCTGTTTTTAAAAAAATATATTTTACCTTTATTCTACACCGCTGTCTCCATTGCCATTTGAATGGCCGGTTTGACTTCCTGGTTCTGTGATACCACTCCCTCTGAAATACGCAATGGGCTCAGATTAGTTAGCTGGCCCAGTGTATGTATTCCGCACGTCGTACGGAAATGCCACGCCCCTTACCATTACGGTCAATAATTGCATGCTTTCGGTGGAAATGTAAATAATGGCATTAATGTTGCCATATCAGTTTGAGCCTGAATCAGACCAAGATAGCAGTAATGAAGAGGGTCAAGCAGAACCTCTGCAAGCACAGTTTTTAAAGTACGTTTCTGAATGGTATTTCCTTTTGTACTTGTGTCAAAGTGTTTAGATATGCTTTCACTTTTTCAATATATGGTTTTATCCTGGTTAAAGCTTTACTGTAGCTGAATACATGACTGAGTAGTAGCATTTTTGTAAAGGTATCATTTAATTTATAGCATGAGCAGCTGTTTGTCTATAAACATAGAAGTTTGTTGGTGTTTGTTGGCGTTTGTTGAAGTATGCAGCAGAATTTAGCTAACTGGCTAGCGAAGCCAAACCACGTTAGTCTTTGTTTACGTCCTTGATGCAACCAAAAAATAGCAACAGAACTATACATTTAAAAGACATGTACAAACAATAAAACATACTTACAGGTTGGTGCCCATAAACAGCAGCTTCTGCTTTTAAAGTGAGAACTGCTTCATCTTTCAGTAATAGCCTTTGTGCAAATCGAGCATTGAACTCGTGTAGATTCTGGAAGCTGTCTTCCACGCCGCATCCAGTGTAGACAATATCACTGATTATAATGGTTTTATTATCTTTTAACGTGTCGCATCGCACCGCGATCTAGATTTAGATGGTCTGCTTAGCACGGTCTCAGGCATTTTTGAATAGAAACAGAACAGTTTTCTAATGAACATTGCTGCCAACCAACCGACAGACAGACAGATAGACACACAGACAGATTAATCCAAATCAAAATCTCACTGTGGGTCAACATTGCATGCATACTGCACTCCAGACTGATTATTCCTAGAAATAGCACAATTGTTCATTTGTGCTAATTGATCTGCTATACAACACAACAGCTAATCAGTCTGTGAACCAGTGGTGAGAAGTCTGTTTCTGTTTTATATGATTTATATGAGCCATTGCTGTGAGGGAAAAAAAAAATAAATAAATAAAAAAATCCGAAACCCATTGAAAAGAAAGTATTCCAAGATGTAAGGTTGTCCAAAATAAAAAATATCTGTGAAGCGGCACTACTGCAAAAAGTTGTACTTCACAAGGTTATTTTCCAAACTTTTTTATCTGTATCAGTATGTGTCCTATTTGAAATATTTGAAATGTTCCCATTAACTTCTGAGTTCCTGCAATTTTTCAATGGCTCAGTGCTGTTTAGTACAGATTATCTTTATTGTTGACATGCTTTATGTGTATAAATCAGCAGTAAGTGAGGTTGTAAAAGCCATTTTCTAACTTTTCTATATATTTCCTATTTCTATAAGGTAATATCCCAAAAGAAAATTGTATTGCTCATACAACACACTCTCTCAAGTCACACTATTGCAACTTTATAGAACCAAAATGTATCTCTTGACTCATGTCAAACATCAAACAAATACACTGAGTTTATATTGAAATCTATCTTGATTGCAGACTATAAGGTTATGGGATGAAACAACTGAGATATTAGAGATCTCATCTTCTTACAGTTTTTTTGTTTGTTTGTTTGTTTTTTTGCATATGGATTGGTATTATGAGAAAAAGACCAAACCTCATAATGGAAGACCCAGGCTAAATCAGAGTTTTGATCAACAGTGTTGATTCTGAGTTTACAAACAATGAAATAAAGTAAATATCCCACAGAAAATGCTACAAACTGCTGACAGTTTCCAGTATAATACAGCATAGCCCAATACAGCATCAATTTATCGTTGTTGGCTTAAGTTGGAAATACCCAAAGCACACCAAACATAAAAAGTTTCACACCACTCTTCCCATGTAAATCTACATTATGGTTACTGTGTGTAACCGCCACATTTTATGCTTATGTTTTATGCATAGTGGTTACTGTTAGAAACCACCACATTTTTACTTATAATTAATACATGTAAAACTGTATCATTAATTTTATAAATCATTCTGCAACTTGTTACAGTTAATAAAACTGTCAAGAATGTGTGCAAAAACCAACCTAATTTAGGCAGGGAACAATATTTTAGAAGTACCATTAGCAGCTGTGTGCATCTAAAATACAGGAATACCAAACTACATCACACTTTTTTTTCTGCCCCAAAGAACATTATACAATATTCATAAAATGGGAATAACAATATTTTCTTTGAACAAGTGTAAATAGAGTTAGATGCTGTTTATACTTAGTGCAAATAAAGGCAGATACTATTTGCACCTAGTACATTGTAAAACAGAATGCAATAATAACAAGAACATATTCAGGGTATACGGTTATGTTTTTTAAAATCATAAATGGCTGGATCTTATTGGGACCATACTTGTTCCTATCCTTACTCTCCATGCCACTTCTCCTGTTATCAGATGGGTTTCTTAAGTAATTTTGTCTGTCTCAAGCTAAGGTAATAGCCTTTGTAAAGAAAAAAAAATAAATAAATAAAAATAAATTATCTGTAAGTAAACAGTACGGAAACGGTATGTAAAAGTTATTATAAATAAAGTACTGAACATTTAATTTACTGGATAGTACAGTATTGTAAAAAAAATGTTTTACTAAGTAAAAAGTAAAAACTGCCTGTTTGGCAAGTAAACAAACAACAACAAAAACAAACAAACAAAAAGTCTAATAGTTTTGCTGATCCTCTAGCATGCTGTTGTTGAGCAGGTGGACAGATGCCATCCGGTATGGCTGCAGAAATTTAATAAAGATTTTGTTTTTGTTCCTTCACCCCGCTAAAACGTAGACTACATACCGTCACTAAAGCACAGCATGATAAAGGATGACATTGATGAATGTCTCATCTCCATCTGACTAAAGAAACATAATGAGTATTAAGTACACACGAGATGATTACGATGATTTATGAGGAACAGTATTTTTTGTATATTTGTAGCAAGTGGGAAACACACATGGGATAGTGTAACATGCTGCAGGCTGCTTCAATCTTTGATTCCTAGAAAATGATTTTTATAGAAATAAACATGTTGATTTGTTTTGAGTTTGAGCTGCATAATTAGATTATTATTGTTGTCGTTGTATTTACTTTTTTATTTTTTTGGTGGACTGCATGCAGAACATCTAAACAACCTTTTTTTTTTTTTTTTTTTTTTAAAAAAAGAGAGACTAAAGAACAAAAAATGTGTCCTGATGTGTCATTTATGTGACAACTTTCAAGGGGGTCAAAAGATGATTTAAAATTACTTAAAATAAGACAAAGCAATCATGAAAATAATCTTTTGAACATTGAAGAACCAGGATTCCCACTGTCTTGGAAAACCTGGATAAATGAGGTGGCCTAATTTTAAAAGTGTGGTTTCTAGACCTTGGTAATTGCAGCAGATGTACCAATTACCAAAGGAAACATATTAGTCTGGCTAATATTGCATATCACTGAATACTGTAGTGGACAATGGGGGTCCTTGGAGTAAAAAAGGTTGTGAACCAATGATATAGAGTGCAAAAGTAATGTTCCAGAAGTGAAAATCCTATTCATTATCCCCATAGAGAAATTGATTTTAGTGATAATAATAACAGACCAAACAGGTTGTCAAGTAATGATATATGTTTCCATAGAAGTTCAGTGTGGAAGTTCAGACTCCAGTGTGAAGGTATATATATATATTTTGATTATATATATATATATATATATATATATATATATATATATATTTTTTTTTTTTTTTTTTTACAAATTGTGTTCAGTGTACACTACTGTAGTCTACAAATAATCTACAAGAAAGATCCACCAATCAGAGAAGTCACTAAAAACCACTCCAATTTTTGACGAAATGGTTTCATCAACATAAAGATTAGGCAAAAAAGACACATTATGACAATAACTTAAAAAGTATTTCACAATATTTTAAGCATTGCAAAATATGATGAGAAAAAGGAGACTACAATGGACTAACAATGACTTTTTATTTTTAATTTCTGAAACTAACTGCTGAAAAAAGTGGATGATCACTCTCTAATCATAATATAAATGCAAAATTCCCATTAAAAAAGAAAAGAAAAAGAAAATTAAAGATTAATTAGTTTATGATCTTGTGACTCTTGTGTTGCACTTAGTCAAAAAATAATAATAATAAAAAATAAAATAATCCTAACAAGTCAGATTTTTTAATCTGAATTAAATATAGTAATATGTAACAATATGCTTTAAACACTGAATCCAACTCAGTCCCTCTGTGAGAACAGCTTCCACAGGGAATGAATTGAAAACACCTGTGACAGAGGACAGACATTCAATTGTATGGATTCAAAGTCTCAAAAGCCAGAATCAGTCTACACATAAGGATGGACAGTGCTGTAATGCTACATGACATTCTAAATATTGTGTGGAGGGCATGATCGTGCAGTAATTGAGGGTTACCATGGAGAAAACACGTCATGAATGTGAGGGATATAGAGGTATTAATATCTGCCATCACTCATCATGCTCACAAGACATCTCTCATGGTTGAATGTGGCTACAGCCGACTCTCCAGTATTCATACACATACACTTGTGGAAAATGGAACAGTAAATGCGTAATGTCAATTGAAGCTGTTGTTTGTAGTATTAAGTAAGCCATTCTTTAGTCTATAAATAAACAGTTTATTCTATTCTGAAGTTTCAGGCCAGAAACATAGGCCTACTCTATAAAAGTACATAAACGCAGATGAGTTTTAGTGAGGGTGAGGTTTAGGAGGGTGAATGTACCAGCCAGTAAGAGTTGTGCGAGTAAACCTCACTACCCTGGCCTCAAGAGGCGCACTAGCGACTGACACTAGAGGCCACGGTCTTTGGCATCCTTGTTAGTATGCTCGCCTCCCATGCCAGAAACGCCGGTTCTAATCCTAAGGTGCAAGTAGAACAGGTGGGGTTACATGTGGTTTAATTCCAGGCTGCATCACAAGTCAGATTGTGGATTGATATCATTCAGAATATTTCCTCCAGTTTCTTTTGCTTGAAGATCAGGGTACACCACGCCGGTATATGGAGGGAGTTGATGCTGGTCATAGGGTCTGTGCAGAGGACTTGTCTGGTTCTCATGGTCTTTGCTGAGGATCTGTGCTGATGGCTGTCTCAACAAGGTCTTCACAGGAGTCTTTCTCTGTCACATTGTACACTTACTGTACTGTGTACTCAAGGGGGCAATATTTATAAAAGCATACATGAAAATATATGTATACTTTAATATATACTGATAGAGTTGGTTTTATTCAATGAATTGGTTCAAGATTAACCCTGTTCATGCACACACTAAATCATTTTGGGCGGTAAAACTATAAGGCAATTCAAAACACAAAGTACACTGAATACTGGATACACACACACACACACACACACAAAAACTGGATATAGTAGAATATTTAACAAGAATCTATTGAAAATTACCCTGAAATGCATTCTGTTGTTTTCCAGTGATGAATAAGATTTACTCCGGTAAAGGCATTTTCCAAACAAAATGATCAAAACACTACACGAAAACAAAAAAACAAAAAAAACATTTCATGTACTTGGTAGTGTAATTAGCTTATTTCGTTCAATATTTTTATTTATTTATTTTTATTTTTGAGAAGTACATGGTATTTTAGCTAGATAGAGTAGCATGCCCGAAACTGTTTTGCATGACTTGCTACAGTTACATCATTTCCAAAGCAAGAGTTAATGACCTTTAGGTTGTTTATACTGAAAGTTCAGTTCCACATAATCCAACCCTTTTCCCGGAGGCCCTACAACAAAAGGCTTACACATTTGGGATAGGGTCTCTTTTAACTGATTTAATACCTCATATATAGACCTTGTGACAATTTGTCCCAGTTTTCCCTATAATACAATTCCTGACAAATTATGGCAATTTGGTGTAATGAACATAAAAATGACAACATTTGGAATGCTAGTTTTGGATCAAAATGCATTTTCTATTTATTACTATTCATCACAAACACACATATGAGAAATGGTTAGATTTAGAGGTAAGGTTATGTGCTCAGTATTTACATAATAGTATAATGCAAATAAAATGATTGTAACTGTGTTGGGTGCCTTACTATACAGTAGAAGCAGACAGAAGCAAGCTGCATAGCTAGAGGCGTTTGTTTACTTGCATAAAGTAGGCCTATTTGTCTGGCCTTTAGTTTTACCATACAAACTTTTAAGCGATACTAGGCACCTACACACTAGAAAAATCTCTGTCGGAAAGTTTAACATGATGCATAATGTGAGTTGAGGTTGTGGCTTGAAAAACAGTTTAAATTCAAATAGGGAATACAGTGAATAGATTTCTGAAAGAACATCTGCTTGGCAACAGTAGTTAAGCTAATGACATATATTGCTTATTTATTCCAATTATTAATTTTAATATAACTATTTATTGAACACTGGTGTTTTCATTACATTGCCACAATTTTTAAAAGTACAGTGCTTTCTAAAAGATTATGTCATTATATTATACACTGCTCAAAAAAATTAAAGGGACACTTTGAAAACACATCAGATCTCCATGGGGAAAAATATAATGCTGGATATCTATACTGATATGGACTGGTTATTGTGTTAGGAACGAAAGGATGCCACATCGTTTGATGGAAATGAAAATTATCAACCTACAGAGGACTGAATTCAAAGACACCCCGAAAATCAAAGTGAAAAAATTATGCAGGCAGGCTAGTCCATTTTGCTGAAATTTCATTGCAGCAACTCAGAATGGTACTCAGTAGTTTGTATGGCTGCCACGTGTTTGTATGCATGCCTGACAATGTCGGGGCATGCTCCTAATGAGACAACGGATGGTGTCCTGGGGTATTTCCTCCCAGATCTGGACCAGGGCATCACTGAGCTCCTGGACAGTCTGAGGTGCAACCTGGCGCCGTCGGATGGGCCGAAACATAATGTCCCAGAGGTGTTCTATTTGATTTAAGTCAGGCGAGCGTGGGGGCCATTCAATGGTATCAATTCTTTCATCCTTCAGGAACTGCCTGCATACTCTTGCCACATGAGGCCGGGCATTATCGTGCACCAGGAGGAACCCAGGACCCACTGCACCAGCCTAGGTTCTGACAATGGGTCCAAGCAGTTCCATCAGTAGAGACATGAACTGAAAGTTTAACTGTGAGCCCCCCTGTTAAAGAAACCTGTTTTTCATTCAGTTGATCTTAATCATTGTTTTCGCCTGTGTTATTTAGTTATTGATTGCACCAGTGTTTGGCTCTATTTAAGCTCCGACCTGATTTTCTTCTGTGTGCATCTCAGTCCTAATTTATATTTAGTAAAGTTTTCCAGACCTCATCCTATTTTGTGTCCCTCCTTTTAGCTTTGTGCCGGGTTAAAAAGGGGCTTCGGTTCTGCTTGATAATTTAGAGATCTCAATCCATGGCAATTCAAGTTTGATTTCTGAATTACAGCAAGACTGGCATTTTATTTAGGGTTGTCAAACTTCCTATAGCTCAGTGGTCTAAAGTTTTTGAGTAAATGTAATTAGTTACTGTTTAAGTATCTTTTTGTCTACTTGCTAGTTTTACTGAGTATCAACTTTTACTCTCTACTTGACTACATTTTTTAATAAGAATATGTACACTCTGAGTGCACTCTGAAAAATGCTGGATTGTTTCAACCCAAATTTGGGTCAAATGTGGTCAAACCCAGCCATTGGGTTAAATTTTTTAACCCAATGGTTAGGTTTGTCCATATTTGATCTAAATTTGGGTTGAAACAGTCCAGCATTTTTCAGAGTGCACTCTTTACTCCAACATCGTTACATTTTGCATAAAACTTAACTTTTTCTGCAGCAGTTTATTTCTGCCATAAAAGAAGCAATATCACCATCTACAGGGCATTTACTATAGCTTGTGCCTTTACTCACCCAAACTTGTCAACAAGGCTACTTTACACAAAAGTCAGTGCATTAGCAGGTAGTTGCTGAATCACAGGTGTTTCATATATGAAATGAGGACATGGCTGCAGTCAGTGATGAGGCTGAAACCAGCACATACAGTGCAAATAGGCTTTGACTATTTAATTTTATTCAACATTATTTTATTTATCTGTTATATTGAAGAGACCTGTCTGAAGGATATTGGTTTACTTATGCCCTTTTCGAGCACTTGAGCTTAACTGAGACTTAAGTGTAGACGTTTAAGAGGCTGTTGTATCAACCTTGATTTATTGCTATGTTGAGGTGTTCAGTTTTATTTTGATTTTAGAAAATAAATGTCGCTCTCCTCACAAATCAACTGTTCCCTTTCGAAAGGGAACTCAACACTGCGTTTGAACGCATATGGGGAACGCCATCATGTGAACCGGCGTCCAAAAGCAGTTATCAAATATCACCAATCTTATTGGCCGGCGACAGCCTATGACGTAATAATAGACGCTACCCGGAAGTATAAAAGGAGCGCCTAGAGAAGCAGTCAGTTTTGTTTGATTGCGATTCTTCAAATCTGGTAAGGAATTTACTATGTCTAACAAACGTTTCAGGAAGTGTGTGGTCCCAGACAGACAGGAGGTCCTGGCCCATCCTGATCCGAGGATCGGAGACAGGGCCAGAAGTCCAGTATCGCCTCTCGGGCACCTCCTCCTCCTCGGAGTAGGTCCCAGAGAAGGCGGGACTCTAGGAAGAAGAAAGATTTGAGGGAGGTAATCAATTACAGACGCCAGCAGTGTCAGTGATTGATTTCCTCTCCATGAGGGTAGTTACATCTACCCTCTTCTTTCTTCTTCCACCTCCTGAGTAATGATATTTTACCCAGGCGCTTCTTACAATCAGGCCGAGGGCTGGGCCCATAATAAAAATTTTCTGTTGGCTCGCCAATTGGCTTGATAGTGAAGGGGCTCTTTCAGGCTTGAAAGAACCATAGATTCCATCCTTCTATGATAGTAAGTCTTCGTTCTTCGAGCCGCAGGGAGTAAGCTTGGTCTATATTTATATATTTAAATATATTGACCTTAGTTGTCCTGTATAGTTTTTTCCTGGGTGTGTAAAAAGAAATAGAAGGGGAAAATTAGGGCCCTGAAGTTCCCATTAGGTTGGTTATCTTTGTGTTGGCTATATGGCCACCTTTACAACCACCGCAAGGTAGAGTAGCTATTATCCTCTGGTCATAGCTAGAGTTTGTATTAGAGATTGGCACTTTTTACTTCAGATAGATCTATGTTAAGCGTCGGCCTTCGGGGCCACCTGACATTGTTTGTCCAAGCTCTTGTTTTATAGAGTTTATTTCAGAGTTGCCTCCTCTCTATTGAGTGTTTTAGAGGCTGAGTTTAAGCCCCAGGCAGATCTATGCTTATGTGTGGCCCTTTAGGCCCACAGCTATAGCTAGCCTAGGCTAGAACTAGGGTTTAGGTGATATACTGAAGCATTTCACCCTTTTATTACTACCCCTGTCAGGAGAGTGTAGTTTTTCCTAGTTCTGGCCTCCTCTTATCATAGTTGTCAGGCCAAGGCCCATTACCCTTTTGGTGTAGGTGCAAGATAGATAGCAGCTAAGGTAGCAGACTATTGCTAAGTCTCTGTGGTGCCGTTGTCTCAGGTGGTAGGCCCCTTATCACTATGTGAATAGGAAAATGCTAGTGTTGCTGTGGCCCCACTTTTCTAGAGCTTTTCATTCTATACTTTGTTTAGTTTTTTCCCCTGAAACCCTTGAATTAAGCTTGAGTGAAACTGTGTTAGCTTTATTTAAGCTCCTGTTCCCTAGGGTTCAGTACAGATGTCTAATCTGTCTTTGGTGAAAAGCGCCCACCCTTGGAATTCACAATTTCAGGGTAGTGTGAATGAAAAGTGAAGCATTCCCCTGTTTTTCAGGGCTGTTAATGCTCTAGTTCTATTTTGCCCTACACAATGTGAGCCCAATCACTCTATTGCTGCCACAGGTTAGCACCTGTTTTCTGTAGTAGTAGGCTTTGTTCTGGCCTCCTTCAGAGCATGGTAACTAAGTTTGTACTCCCCTTGCTAATAAGGGTAAAAAGTGTTTTTTACTGATTATATGGCCTGTTGGAATGCATAGCTCAGGTTGAGTTTGTTTAGTGAACCTCACTATTCAGTTTGGTTCTTATGTAGCTGCCTTTAGAGTTTGAACACTGCCACAAGATGCTGATTGTGTTGTTTGGAGTAGAATGTTTTGTTTTGGGCCTGCTTCAGAGCACATTAGCTTGTTGTATCACAAGTTTTGTTTGTTGATGTTTAGTTAGAGTTTTGCTCACTTAGAACTAGCACTGCCATAGGTTTATGCCCGTGTTTATTTGAAGTAGTAGGTCGGTTCTGGCCTCCTTCAGAGCATGGCAGCATATATTCTTTGTACTCCCCTTACTGTAAGGGTAAAGAGTGTCTTTACTGAGTACATTGCCTGTTGGAATGTGTAGATTTTAGCTCGGGTTGAGTTAAGCTAGGTAACCTCACTTGATAGTTTGGTTCTCAGATTAAGCTTAGAGCTTAGAGCTTAGACACTGCCACTGGCTGACGCCCATGTCTTTCTGAAGTCGCAGGTCCTGTTTGGGCCTCCTTCAGAGCATGATGGCATAAGTTTGTACTCCTCTTGCTTAAAGAGTAAAAAGTGTTTTTACTGAGTACACTGCTTGTTGGAATGTGTTGAGGTAGACTGTTATGTGGGCACTCTACAGTCTTATCTGCTAATTAAACTCGGTTTCATTCTGAACGAGTTCCCATGTTTGTGGGCTCTTGCTTTATCAGCAATTGAGCTGCTTTAGGCCACCCTGTAAGCAATTCCCCCCACATCTGGGTGTCTACAACAGGGTTGTACTTCCCTTGTTTGGGTCCCTTTAGAGTGCACAGCCTCCTCGGTGCAAATAATCAAGCGCTGAGTAGAGGATTGAGCAGAGTTTTACTCCCCTCATTGGTAAGGGTAAAAAGCGCTAAGCTAAGTCCTACTCTCCAGGATGCCCATCTCTGCGTTCTGGTCTGAGTTGGTTTTGCAGTCCCTCTTACTGGATATCTTCTCTGAAGGATGTGAATTGAGACTCTTTGATCAGTAAGGTCATTGGCCAAGACTAGATTGCTTTTATTAGACCAGGTTGGCCTCCCTGGTGGCATTCAGGGTTTACTTTGTTCCCCTGACAAGTGACTGGCTAGGGTTCTTTCGGGCCCCCTGGCTACATTCCCTTAGAGGTACCCTCTTTTCTTCGAAAAGAAGTTTGGTCCCAGAAGCCTTTGAGCGGCCTCGGTAGGCCTTCTGTGGAAGGCCTTCTGTGGAAGGCCTCTTTGAGGCTTACAGCTTGGGCTGTTGGCCATAGGGAATACTGTCACTGACAGCCTATATATGGCCCATAGGGGGAATGGTTCTGGCATTTCAATTGAAACTGCTAGTTCTGACGTTTGTCTAGCCATTTTTTGGCATGCACTCCCCTCAAGCATGGCAGTGTGGGTATATCGTTCCCCATATGCGTTCAAACGCAGTGTTGAGTTCCCTTTCAAAAGGGAACATCTCAGATTATGTATGTTACCATGGTTCCCTGAGAACAAGGAATGAGACACTGCATTACCTGCCATGTATCAGGGCTGCCTGCTGAACAGTCCCTTCAGACGATAAGGTACTGACTGCTTCTCTAGGCGCTCCTTTTATACTTCTGGGTCACGTCTATTATGACGTCATAGGCTGTCGCCGGCCAATAGGATTGGTGAGATTTGATAATTGCTTTCAGACACCGGTTGACGTTCCCCATATGCGTTTAAATGCAGTGTCTCATTCCTTCATTCCCCTATGATTCCATGCTCATTTACGCCATCATCAAGCTACGCCTTGTTTTCAATAAGCGACATCTAGTAGTGAAAATTGCATATTGTGCCATTAAGTACTGTTAAAATTAGATACTCTAAGACTTTTACTCAAGTCGTATCAGAATTGGTGACTTGTAATAGTCATTTTCGCTGTAAGGTATCTGTATTTTACTCAGGTATGGTTTTCAGGTACTCTTTACACCTCTGCTATAGCTCCTAGAGGGCCACAGTCTTGCAGAGTTTACTGTAGTTCCAAGCCAAATGTCACCTTGCAATATCTTTTTTTAAGTGTAATTTCAAATTTTAAAATATTATTTTTGTTAATCGCATGATGCATAATATGAGTTTTGAGGTTGTGGCTTGAAAAACAGTTTGAATTCAAAGGGGAATACAGTGAATAGATTTCTGAGTTAAAAGTAACAGTAGTTAAGCTTATGACATATACTGCTTATTTATTCCAATTATTAATATTAATATAACTATTTATTGAACATTGGTGTTTTATTACATTGGCACAGTTTTTAAAAGTAAAGTGCTTTCTAAAAGATTATATCATTATATTATACAATAATAATAGCTTTATAACAAGCAAACAAAAAAGGTAATGATCTTCTAAAGCTTAGTTTAGTTATCAAGGGATGCTTTCATGACACAAAACAGTAAAGTTGTTAAAACACACAATGAATCATTTGGGTTGAAACAGCCCATACTATTACTTAGTAAGGCAGAAAAAAGAACACACATCATATGGCATGTATGGCTTTAAAAAAAAAAAAAAAAAAAAAATCAATACAACACATTAGTCTGAATTTCTGTCCATCTCCTTTTGTGTTCCACAGAAGAAGCAAGCCCATACAAATTAGTGTGAAAGTACATTAGGGTGAGTAAAAGTTGATTATATTTTCCTTTTTTAGGTAAACTGTTCATTTAAGAATTTTTTCATTTAATAAGGGTAATCTGTGACCAGATACTGCAGCATGAGAGACAATAGAATGGATATTGCTGTGTATTACTATATATTTTTTATGCTGATTTTATGCTTAGAATATTAGGTTGTTAGCTTAGCAAGATGCTAACACTAAAATGTATTGAAATTCACTGTGAGTTGTGTGCTTTGCATGAAGACTGCTGTTTCTCAGACATCCACCCCCGGTTTCACAGACAAGGCTTAAGCTAGTCCCAGACTAAAATGCATGTTTGAGTTGTTTTAACTGAAAGCAACTTGCACTGACATATCTTAAAATATGTCAGTGCCATTGTTTTATTTCAAGATGCACACCAGTCGTTTTTTTTTTTTTTTTTTTTTTCTAAGGCATGTTTATAAAAACTACTTAAATGTACTTATTGAACTAAGGCCTAATCCTTGCTTAGTCTAAGCCCTGTCTTTGAAACCGGGCCACCGAGTTTTAATTTTGGGGTGGAACTCTAGTGTTGAACAGTGACTCACTCTTGGTTTCAAAAACTCTAGTTCTATATCGTAGACTAGAAGTTAGTTATCATGTCTCTAACCATAGCAACCTGAGTTTCATTCCCTAGCTGGGCACCCCAGCGTTACACTTCCTCAGGCAACATTTTTAATGGTCCACAAGACAAAGGTCTTTCAATACTGGACAAAAATGAAGAAATATACAACATGTCATAAAAATGATTGAACATCTGACACAGGAATGAATGTGCTCATAAAAATTACTGGTCACATACAGGAGAAATGATGTGAAATGAATACTACTGCCCCTACAAAATATTATTGGGCAGACTGGGGCTAGTTGTCACAACACAGTTAACGCAAGGTCTACAGTATATCTTGTTAACTATAAATATATAACTATACATAAGTGATGTAAATAATAATTATATTGTTGTATTAACATAAAAATGCAATATTTTATTATATCACACATGATATGGACGAAGTACACACATAGCAAGAGACCTAATATTCATGAATACTATACATTTGGCTGCACTAACACTTTTGAATGAGAACAAAACTTGAACTAAATTGAGCTGGATAATGACAATTGTGTTCTGAAGAGCTGCTTTATAGCTGAATCAAATTGGTTTCATAATTGATGAACTCTGCAACATCAACACTGTTATTAAACTAAATTGAATCAACATTGAACTGACTTAAGCTGAATAACGACATTATTGCCTTCTGTAGAGGTACTTATAACTGAATTAAGCTTGTTTTGATGAACACTATTATTGAACTGACGACACTATTACCTTCTTTAGAGCTGCTTTATAGTTAAATTGAGTTCACTTCATAACTAATTAATTTTGAACATTTGAACTAAACCGAATCAACATTGAACCTAACTGAACTGAATTTTTTTTTTTTTTTAATTATTGTCTTTTTAGAACTGCTTTACAGCTTGAATTGTATTTATTTCATAATTAGAAAAACCTTCCTGTTTATTACTGTGAAGCTGCTTTGAAACAATCTGTATTGTATAAAGTGCTATATAAATAAATGTGACTTGACATGATAGTAAAATCAGTTGTCCCAACCCCATATATTTTATTCTCTCTTTAATCATAAATAAATGTCCTCTTTATGGCCTTCAAACTTCGTTGAGCACAAGACTTTTGTCTTCTATAGATGAAGCCACAGTATAATTATCTATTATGAGAAACTTTTGGGAGTTATTTCTTGCTTTGATATGCTGTATCCTGCACTTTGTATAAAGGGCCCTAGTGGATTACACTTCTGAGAGCTGTGAGCGGTCACGTTTGTTGAGCCCTGCAGCGCTCCTTATGGATTCACATCTATCTTTCCATCCTTATATCTGTCAGAGCTGGAGACCACCCTATCTCCCCTTCCCACCTCATGCATGTCACTTCTCATTTGTATCATACATAGGTTCTGACAGCGCAAGACGACACCTCATTAGCATTCAGCTGTGCGCAGAGAGACTGAAAAGCTTGGCAGGTGTGTGTTTTTTTTTTTTGTTTTTTTTTTTTGACAGTCATGTGGGATTATAAATTACATGGGAATAGCATTGATGCTGTTAAGAGACAGTGGTTCATGAAGTATTTGAGAAAGCACATCTCTATTGGGGCAGCAAGCTCATAATGTATCATGAAAGACTATATACTTTGAAGCTGTGTGGAAAGCTAATGGACAACATCTTAATAAGTGAGGCTAGACTCAGGCTCATGCTCTCATGGGCGATTTGAAAGAGCTCTTCTGGAAAGAGCCTGCATGAGAAGAATTAACTGTTTATTAGATTAACTGTCATAAAGTTATTGCTTATTCAATTGTCTTGGTTATAGCAAGGTTAACTCTCCATTTTACTTGATTTATAATGATTTATTTCTTTTTACCTAGAAAATTCACACCTCTAAGAGTGTGCACAATAATTTAAATAATTTAAAGGGACAGTTCACTTCCATTGTAAGGACAAAATACTTCTCAAACTAAAATGAAAACAATAACTTTACAATTGGAAATGTCCAAAAATAATTTAAACTACAGTGTCAATGGCACATTTTTAACAACAACAAAAAATAGGTATCTCACTAAAAAGAATTTATTCAATTCAAATGTTCAAATGCACTTAAGCCACGTGTAAAATATTTGTTAACTACATTCTTACATCTGGCAGTGTTTGTCACAGGATTTTGTAGCTCAGTTAAAGAATAAACGGAACAGAAATTGACAGTAAAAGTATGACTTATGTTTTCACTTTGAATATGGGTTCCCATTTTAATCCTCCCTAACGTAACTTTTTATGTAAGTAAATCAAAATTTGTCAGTAAATGTTGTAGCGGCTGGACTAATCAGACACACAATTATTTGTTATACTGTATTTAATTAATAATCTAACAGACTAGACAGGTGCCTAAGTGACTACAAACAACCCCCAAAAGGCATAACAGGCCCCTGGTTAACATGGCAACAAAGAAAAGACTGGTTTTACGACCCAAAGGAATGTAAGGAGAGTTCGCTTTCAGCTGCATTGTCTATTGAAACAGACACATAAAAAGGACTTCTTTCAATTAGACAAACTTTCTATGAACAAGCATATTTCCAGCACTTTGTGTGCATTATTACTGTTTTATATATTGTCTTTCGTATTATGTACTGTTTTATGCATGCTTCATGATTTGAACCACTAGTTAACGTAACCTCATCTATATCATACTTGATATCAAAATGATCCTTTCTTAGTATAATGAAAATTGGGCTATATACCACGTCTTTATAGCTTCAAAGCTCTACCTCAGTGGCTTTCTCTTCTTGTTGCTGTTCGTGTGGGAAAGACTGGAGACATCCGGTCAGGCGGCGAAACTGCAGGACTTCACTTTGCCCCAACGAGCAGCCGAAGGGGCCTCAAAGTATAACAAGCCATGTTGCAGCTTTCCACCTGGGAGAGAGAAGTCTCCCAATAACAGCCTAGTCAGACTAAGCTCCCTGAAGTTCATCATTCTTCTTCAGTCAACATGGAAGTACCTGACTGCAACTTTACCATCATCGAACAACTGAACCATCAAGACTTTCTTCTGAGACTGTATATCTGGACACTCTTCAATGGCAAAGGCATTGTGCAATTATCTTACATTTAATTAACTAAACAAGTATAGTGAAAGCTGTAGTCCCCTTGTTGCCAAGGTGCTTTAAGAAACGAATGGTTGTTCAGATGGTTAACTGTGGTTACATTTCCATAGCATCATTCCCATTTCAGTTTCGGATTTATTCTTTCACTTTCACCCATGTATGCATGGTTTGTGTGTATGTGTATGTTTAAAGAAGTTATGTGTTCATGATTTAGTTAAATAAAACTTTGTGCACATTCACGTGAGTTGATTCTGTGGTCACTGCTTGCAAAACAAACTCCCTTTAATGATGCCATCACAGCTACATGCTTTAAGCACTGTACCCAGTAAGAGAAAAAATATATATTTTTCTGTGGCCGCAAAAATAACCGTTCTGAGAGCTGATAGACAATTAATACTGAGTGTTCTCACTGGACGAACTGGTTGATTCATTGTAATATTAGTTCTGCTACATAAAGTTAATTCTATTAATTAGTTCACACCAAGGACAATAACTCCACATTACAACTATAATGATAATGGTACAGAGGAACAATATTGTTGGAATCACTTTCAACCTTTTTTTTTTCAGCTGATAAACTGCAAAAACATAGCCAATCAGTATCAATCCTGCTTTAAAGCACCTAAGCATTTAAAGAAGCAGACAACTTAAAGGGATTGTTCACCCAAAAATGAAAATTACCCCATAATTTACTCACCCTCAAGTCATCCTAGGTGTATATGACTTTCTTCTTTCAGCCAAACACAATCAGAGTTATATTAATATCCTAGCTTGTCCATGTCATTGTTGTACTACATCGTGGAAGTTAACGCTTTTTGGACGTACATCCAATGCGTATAGCTGTCTTGTCAGAAACTTGTTATTTTACTTTATGAAGTTTTAAATAAGGTTATTTGTCTTACACAAATGCATTGATTCACTTCAGATGGCCTTTGTTAAGCCACATGGAGTACGTTTTTTGATCAATGGAAGCAATTTTTTGGATTTCAAAAATTCATCCTCCAATCAGTCCCATTATAAAGCTTGGAGTGCCAGGATATTTTTAATATAACTCTGATTGTGTCTGGCTAAAAAAAGAAAGTCATACACCTAGGATGGCTTGAGGGTGAGTAAATTATGGGGTGATTTTCATTTTTGGGTGAACTAACCAATTAAATGCAGTGCATGCTGATAATAAACAGAACATTATTGTGCATCAGTGTGGACACTAATATAGTTATATATTCTTAGTTATCGTTCTTGGTGTGAACGGACATAGGAGTGTGTGTGTACAAGCATATGTAAGAACACTGCTACTGCTGCCTTTCACATCTTTCATAAGGTGGCGGAAGCAATATTGGCCTTGGAAAAAGGTGTCAGCATGTCCCATTCATTCCCACCGTGAATGATGCCCTATGACTACACTGTGATCAATGGTGCATGGTATTAAGGTTGAGCATTGTTGACAGGATCATGCTGCCTATGACAGCTTTGACTTTGACATTAGGGCATCCACAAGATACACCAACACACTATAAAATTAGTATCAATATCTTAGTATTCAGTCACATTTGGTTCGAAAATGCAACATGCTCTTTTTTTATAGCCTAACATAAGTTTCTATAGAACTTGAAAATGCTCCATTATTAAACAGGTTGCATGATGAGCTTTCCAGGGGCTGGAATTCTTACATCATTCATATTTGCCTGCTGATTTGGACAAACCTCTAATCCTAAGTATTATGTTTTTATTTGTTCAACAATTATGGCAAATCATTTTATCATAATGTAATGCATATATCATATTATGGTGCTATAAATCAGAAAGTAAAATCACAACTCTTACTTTTAACCTATAGCAAGTGATCTGACATTCTTGGCCTTGTTGTGATGCTTCCTGGTGTTGAAGAGAACTGCTTTCTGATTAAAGGCTGATTTATACTTATGTGTCGGACCTACGCCGGAGCCTCTGCGCCGTAGGCTATGCGTCTGTTTTCATTTATACTTCTGCGTCGTTGTCCACGTCGACATGCATGCAGACCACTAGCAGTGTCCATGGTAATGTTGAGTATCAAGGCAAAAGCCGAAGAAGCAGCAGCTTGTCATGTATGTTGTCAGAGAAGCTTACAAATAGAAACGGCAGTGAATCGGCAAATGGGTAACGACTTTTGTTGTATGTGTCCCCTGAAACAGAGCATATTTAATTCCTATGGAAGTCGAAAACGCTCGCTCTTCTCCTATTGCTCCGCGACAGATTTTTGACCCATGGGAGGAGTTAGCAGACCAATCACAGCGATTGCGGTCCACGTAGAATTGACACGTTGTTATATTTTTGAAAAGGTGCACGTCAAGCTAAATCGTAGGCTATGCATGGTACAAACAGCCTATGCCGTAGCTACAGTCGACACAGAAGTATAAATCAGCCATTGTTTTCAAGCCAACAGGAAAATAACCATTAGATATTTCCTGTGTTAATTACATGTCCCAGGCTTTTAATGTTCTGTTACTGCTCCCTAATCAACATCAGTGCCAACTTCACATTGGTATTCCAGTCGCCTCTGCCCTTGGTACTTTTAAACTCACATTTACTGTCAGGAGCGGTTTGGTTTCTGCTCTATCACAGGGTTCAGTGATGAAACAGCCATGAGAACTAGACAGAATAATGTAGCAGAGGACGTCAGTGACCTCTACTTAGAGTCTGTCAGCCATACCCTCATCATTACACTCTTTCAACAATGACTTGTACGCTCTGTTCCCAAACCTAGGGTGTTGCCTACCTAGGCAGCATTTTAAGTCAGCATTGGTGGACTTACGACTTATGTCTGTTCTAATAAACAGGCAGCATAGTTAGGATATAGCATAGGATATAGCAAGTATCCTTCTCAGAAGAGACCAGCCGGTAATGTATTATGACAAGCAAAACACATTTTTTTTTCCCAAGATTGTAGGTTAATTGAGCATGAAAAAAAAAAAATGAATGCAATTCATTCAATTTCAAATCAATGTAGTCTTAAAAAACACTCTTTTTTTTTTTTTTTTTACCTATTTGTCCTGCTCACTGTTTTTTTTTTTGTTTTTTTGTTTTTTTGCTTACTAGAGTAATGTTAGCAAAAAAAAAAAAAAAAATATTAGCAATAATATGCTAACTTTAAAACTCTATTGGAATCAATTGTAAAGTCTGCGTGCTTAGAGTGCGAAGACGCAAAAGGCCTGTCCCAAAACCTACATGTGGTCTTTGCACATGACCATTTGTCTGCTTACATGACTTGTTTGTTGTTCAGAATAAAGGGGTTGGTAGGTGTATTTGTCAAAGACGCTCAGACTTATAGCTGAAGAGTGAGTGCATCTATAAGTACCTGTTAGCTTTTTAAACACTGCCCTCTATGTTCACAGAAATAAAAACAATGAAGCAATGCCCCTCTCGCTCTACTGAACCGAAATATCACTTATTCAGCAAGCTGAGGTCAGGACTCAACATGTGCTGTCACATAAGGGATTTTTCTTTCTCTCCACCCTCTCAAATTCTGTACTTCTCCAACATTTTCCTTTCAATTTATTTTTTACTTGCGCGATACTGCCAAGACCCTCATCATGCACCTGACCAGCATTTGACGTGATTTCATCAGGAATGTTTGTTTATTCGAGGATTATAGAATCAGATCTGACCTGAATACAAATGGCCATCAACTTCACCAAATGCAATCACAGTTTGATCCATATTTGCAGAATATATCCAAGAAAATGAGTAAACCAATGTCAGTCTATGCCATTAATGTAAAACAGGTGCAGACATCTCCTGTGTGTGGAATATATTTGAATTATTCAGCCTAAACCATTATTGTGCATTTGCAATTTAATTAATCCCCCTTCCCTTCATTATATAATAATGAAGCTAATTATATAAAATGCCTTATTTTAGAATATGCTAAAAAGTTAAGCACAACAGACAGTGCATGCAAGCAAATCATTGCTTGTGAATTCCTTTTGAGTTCTGTATATCCTGAAATAAAGCATACCTATAAGTAGTCATTTCGTATATTTCTCTTAATCATATGTTTTTGTGGCAAACAACGTCATCATTTTCCAATCATTTTTCACCCTCTCTGACCCTTAGAATTAAACAATCTGCATTTTACTGCAGTTTTTAATATAATTCTATGTAAATGCTCTCTTCGCTTTTGTATTTTACACTGCCCCATTGCATTGTTTCGGACCACTATTCATTGTTGAAGTATACTGTATGTGGATGTTCATGAGTTGAAATATTCATCTGACATTCAAAAGAAGCCATTTCTGCAGCTTATTTTCATAGTCTGGGTGGGCTGTTAAGAAAATAATGTATTTTACTTTGTGTTTTAACGTAATAAACAACATTCCTTGTCAGTGGCGCCTGCAGCCATATTACACTGTACATATCATGAAAGGGCACACTAATTAATGCCATTATTTTATTTTTATTTTATTTATTTATTTTTTACATAATTTTAAAATGTATTATTAATCTATCTATGTACACCCCTGACATATTGAGAAAGCAAGAGAGAATGAGAATAAATAAAGGTGTTCGTTTAATTGGCACTTTTTCTGAAAAATGGCATTAGAGTAAACTTGACTGAAACATTTGCACAAAAAAAAAAAAAAGAAAGAAAATCCCTAAAACTATTGAGGCAAATATTGCTCCTCCTCCCCTGGAGACCTCAGCACCTGAGTCCGAGAAACCCTGGTCTCTTTCATCAGATCATTCGGATCCAGCTGCACAACCTCCTCTCGCTACCCTCCAACAGCAACCTTCTGTTAGTCCTGCCAGCCCACAGGTACCTGTTAGCTGCCGGTTACAATAGATGAACAGATGAGCTTAAAGGGTTAGTTCACCCTAAAATAAAATTTGTCATTAAGTACTCACCCTCATGTCGTTCCAAACCCGTAAGACCTTTGTTCATCTTAAGAAACACAAAATAAGATATTTTTGATGAAATCTGAGGGGTTTTTTTGTTTTTGTTTTTTTACCACATTTAAGATCCAGAAAAGTAGTAAAGACATCGTTAAAATAGTTAACGTGACTACAGTGGTTAAACCGAAATGTTATGAAGCAACGAGAATACTTATTTTTTTTGCTAGTTCTGTGTGTACCCTGAGATTAAATCCTGCAGGCACCCCTGTTACTGTGTTTGTTCTAGTGGCACAGCAATTGCAATGAGTGACCATTTTTGGAGAATTTCATAGTATATTAAAGTATTTCATTTCAAAGGACCAAGGCAAATTGGATTTCTCATGATATGGAATGTTTAAATAGTGACACAGTCTTTTAGAATCAGTATTTGATCATAACTTTTTGATTAAGGGTAAGTGCAGCTTTTGCAGTCATACGCTTTATGTACAGTAATTACTCGCTGTAATTCCACATCCAGTGACTATGTGATGTGCATGCTGTGAAAGATGTTATGGCTCTTTAAATTGAGGGTACTTAGTATGATGAACATAAACATACTGCATATCATATAATTTGAAATATCACCTTCAACTTATCTTAAATGGCTGAGTTCATAAAAATCATCAAGCTATAAGAGTGTAGACCCCAGTTTACACTCCAAGCCTAACACATATTCCCATAAAATTGCATGGCCTAACAGGAGTTTTAATTTTCTTCCATTAATTCATTTTACAGGAAGCTTTTATTTCACCATTATGACCGTATGCGTAGAAGAGATTACCAAATAAAAAATGGTGGAAATATAAAATTATTTATTATACGTGAAGTGATTATGAAATAAAAGGAAGAGAATAGATCAAGTCAAGTAATGACCAGTGTCTCTTGAAATACTTTGTCTGTAAAGCCATTTCAGTAGTTTTGCATAGCCCAAAGGTTTGACTGGTTTGTTTTCAACATTATCGGGACAAAAACATGTTTCTTCATTGACAGCCATTTGAAAGTAGCTGTAAATAGCAAATATTACAAAAAAATTAGATGGTTTGTTTTCTGTTATTGATGTAAATACTAACATATATTTCCCTGTGTATTATGGACCACCTTGTCAAAGACAGACTTGGCACTCTTTAGAAAAAGACTAGTCTAGAAGTGCCCTCTTAAACGTACCTGTAAGCCAACCATCCACAACTTGTTTTGTTTTAATATGCTATTTTGGGGAAGAATGCTGTAAATTGAGTAGATGCTTAGAAATCAGCATTGGAACAGCTGCTTTTATGATAGGTCTTGCTAGTTTTGTTCGCAATATGTATCAAACTGTGAACAAACTGTGGCTGTGCTGTCTGAAGCTGAAACTACTATTTAAAAGAGAAAAATATGATGTGGATATGGACATCCTCTGCCATCTGGTCACACTGTGTCTCTGTGGGGTCTTCCTGAAAATTAAGACGTTTAGCGAGAAATGCCCAGAGAAGAGAGCTTCATGCTGGACTGCTCTCTAAAGCATAGGAGGATGTGATTACTCCCAGTATGGCTCATTTGTTCCTCAGGGAACACCAAATTTATCCCATCTTGTTCTGAATCAGCAAGTAACAATCATTTTATGGCACCAGTGAGGAATACTGAGAGCTTCATGTTGTTGCTTATATTTGTAATGATTTTAGACAGCTCACTCTGATGAATATATATTCTATAATTATAAAATTTCAATTTCTCTGAATAGTCTTAGTATGTTAAAGGGTATGATATCGTTAAAGTATTTGGTCTTGGTGGATCTTCTATGCCCACTGCTGCTGCTTGCTAATGCCAATAGATTCACAGACTTGCTGCTGTGAGCATTTAAGATATGCTGCTGCTGCACGAATAGATGCCTATTTGTGCAGCAGCAGCATATCTTACATGCTCACAACAGCAATCACAGCATCAGTCTTGTAGCAGATCTTGAACTGGGGGAGGTGGATGGTTTTTAGAATTACTTTGATAGCAAACTGCAGGACCAGTTTATAGCGAACACTGAAACAAGATTTTTACTGTAAATGCACAGGCTCATTTGCTGCAGAATCAGCAGAGGCAAATCAGCTTGTGTCTTGCATTGAATTATATGATTGTAAGCAAATTGCATGTAAAGGACCCTATCAGCCTGCTCCAAGTGAATGCAGAGTTATGTTCATTAAATACCTGGGAGGTTTACATTGTCAAAAATACTCAGTTGCAGATATATAGTTGAACCCAAGATGAGCACATAAGTGAAGAAGATGGGTAGTGAAGTAATGATGTTTTGTTTGCAGGAAATCTGGTATTTTGTCACACAGATGACAACAGACACACAGAGAAATAAGGATCAACTCTAATTTAAGACTATCATGATGGAAAGGAGTCTGAATGTCCTTGTTGGAAACCAGACACTGACTGTGTGACTGAGTTGAGTATTTGTGCAGCCCTTGATCGTGAATGTGATGAGATACAGATACACACAGCTGGACAAGTGAGATGTTCCACTTGGAAGCTGGTAAGTAGGGTTGATTCCAGGTTGTCATCCTGAGTTACCCAGGACCTCTCTTCTGGGCCATACACCTCCCAGTCAGTGAGGTACTTGAAACAACCCCTATGGCACCGGGAATCAAGGATCTCCTTCACTGCATACACCAACAAGATGAATTGTTGACTGCTGCTAGACACTACATTCTCTGGCAATCCAAAGACATGTTGTAACAGTGATTCCACAGGCTCGTGGACAGTAGGAAGGCCCTTCAGAGGCACCATTCGACATTCGAGTCTAGGGTCCATTGGATAGGACTGATGATATGTGGGAGGAAGGATGATTTCTGGTTCTTCAGGACAGAACCATCTTGCTTCTTGGAGGTTGCTGATGTTGTAGTTCTGTAGTTCTGGTTAGTTTATGAAAGAAGGTGGTACATGGATGGAGTTTAGCTGGATCCTTCTGCTGCTGAGAGAATACCGCTTATTTGCCTGTGGTGGAAGCGTTTATTGCAACAATAATAGGTAAATAAGGATTGAGATGGACAAGAATTGGCACTCGTGAAGGCATCCTTCAAGCTTTGGAAGGTGTAGGAGGTATCGGCATTACAGGACAGAGACTTGGGCTTTGAAGTTAGGAATGAGATTAATGGAGCATCAATCATGTAGTTATGGATGATACTTCTAGAGAAATTGGAGAAACCCAGGAAGTGTTGAAGATCTACCATAGTAGGAAGTAGCCAGGTTTGAACTGCTTCAACCTTACCTGAGTCCATCTGCATGCCCGATGTTGTAGCTCAGGAAACTGCACAGATTTAAAAAAAAAAAAAAAAAAAAAAAAAAAAAAAAAAATCTCAGCCTTGAGAAACAGGTGGTGTTCTTGCAGTTTCTCTAGTACCAGGGTCTGTGGTGCTCATTTTGGCTGCAAGAGAGGTTAAGGATGTCATCAATGTAGACTAGAATGAAGCAGAGGAGGTACTCCTGGAACACCTTATTCATGAAACCTTGAAAAATGGAGGGAACATTGGCTAGCACATTTGGCATGACCTGGTAAAGGCCTGTAGGTGTCACAAAAGGAGTTTTCCATTAGTCTCCCTTCCATATTCTGACAAGGTTGTAGGCATTGCAGTTATCAAGCCTTGTAAATGTTGTTTCTTGAAACAATTCCAGGGCTGGGGAACACAGTAGCAATACTTGACCGTGATGATATTGAGGACATGGTAACTGATGCAGGATTGCAAGCCTAAGTCCTTCTTGACCACGCAGAAAAAAGCATAGGAAGCATAGCGACGCATAGCGACGCAGGTAACCCTGACTTAATATGTTCTCCACATGCTCACTTGTAGCGGCTGGACCAATTAGACACACAATTATTCATTATATTTAATAAAAAATCCAGCAACACACCTCTCCCAACAACAAAACTAGTTTTCCTTCTTCTCTCTTCTTCTTCTGGTTGCTGAAAAGACTGGAGACATTTGGTCCGACCACATGATCTTTCCCCCAGTGTGCAGCCGTGTAGCCGGACTGGCCTTACGTTACTACCAACCCTATTATAATTTCCTCAACCATAACCAAGTCAGACTAAGACCGCAAGTTTGTCATCTCTGCATCATAAGCTGCAGACTCCTTGATCAGCCACCCATCAGCAAGGTGCTGATGGTTCTGTTCAGGTAGTTAACTGACTGTTATGTGTGGTTATGTTTCCATAGCTTCATTCCGCTGTTTCTGTTTCATTCTTTCACTTTCCCTTTCCATTTTACACATGTATGTGTGATTGTGTGTATGCATTTGCTTTGACTCGTTATGCGTTCGTGATTTAGATTAAAACTTTTGTGCACATTCATGTGAGTATTGAACTCTGTTGTCAACGCTTGCAAATCAAAGTCCCTTTAATGATGCGATCACAGCTACATGCTAAGTAGCACTGCACCCAGTAAGAAAGAGTTATTTGAGAGAGTTGATAGATGATTAATACTGAGTGTTTGCTGGACAAACAGGTTAATTGATTGTAATATTAAATCTGCTACATCAAGTTAATCCTATTAACTTATCCAAATTATAACAATTTATAATTATTTATTCATAATTCCTTTTTGAGCTAATTTGCTACAGCCTTCTGTTCCGGAAGTGACAAGTGGTATACAGGGATTGTCTAATCTTCTGGATCTTTTTCTCTGACTGCACGTTAGTCTGTGAGCGGTAACCAGCGGTAGACTCACATACCCTGGATGGAAAAGAAGGCCTTCGATACTTTCATACATCCTCTCATCAGTGGCACTCCCCGTAACAGTTCAATAGCACAGTCTCACAGTCAGTAAGGTGGTAATTGTGAGGCACATTGGAGGCTGAATACGTTATGGTATTGCTGATAAGAGTCTGGAATGTTGAAGGGAAGTTCACACTGGGAACTTTCCACTAAAGTTGCATTGATCGTAAGTGACATTCATCGGACAATGAGACTCTCCTTGAAACAAGCAGGGCCCCAGGACAGCACTCCACTGGAGGACCAGGAAACCACAGGAGAGTGTTAAATGATCCATGGGCATCCCAGAATTATGTCAGCCATAGACTCCTCCAACATGAAGAAGGGAAGAGTCTTGTAGTGAGTGAAACCAATGCAAAGGATAACTGGATCAGTTTGATGTTTATGTTGGTCAACTACTGAATGGATCGAGGTTGTAGTTATTTATGGGCCTAAATATTAATATTTAGTATTAATATTAATATTGAGTTTTTGGTCACACATTACCTAAGAGTGTCAGTTGATTCCTTCCTATATTACAGTGCACCAGCAAGGAATTTCACCTTGACAATAAAGAACAATCATGGAAGATTGAAGAGTAAATATCACACTCACTAAATACTACTAAGAAAAATGACAACTACTAAGGAAAAATTACTAAACTACTAAGAAAAATTGAATCAATAATCAAGCAAACTACAAACTACTACACAAACGGATGTTAACAAAAATGAATACCAAGTAGATGAGCAACGGATTGGATGAAGCAATGATTGGGTAATTAGCAGTCTATGGGGGAGTCAATTGTGATCCTTCTGGATGCTGGTGTGAAATAGTAAATAAGCCTTTACTATGAATACAGATAACCTGTCTGATGTATCTATCTGTATACGCTGACCATAGATAAACAGTCTCTACACAAATAGCAATCCCATATAGCAACAACCTAATGCCAAAGCCTTTGGGAAGAGGTTTGGTTAGCTTATATTTACGTTTCACTTGGCCGGGTGATCAGTCTGGCAACGGGAGACGTCTTCCACTGGTATCCTTCCGTTTGCAGTGGGAGAGACAGGATTGCTTTCCAACAGTTGCAGAGCTGCACTGAGTGCTGGGGGTCTTTGTGTAATCCAGAGAACTGTAGGTCAGACGGTGATCGATCTGCAGGATCTTCTGTAGGTTGGAGGTACTTGAGTTATGCAGGTCATACGCTGATTGCCAAAGTCCTCTGTAGAAGAAGTTGGGCTGCTTAAAGGTCTGTGTTATGAAAAGGTTTACTCGCAAGAGTATAACCTTGGTCGTGCTGATATTTTTTCCCTCGTCAGGTCAGAAACTCAGAACAAGGGTGTGTTCACTTGGGAAAGCTTTTATTCCTTCCCGTTGGGGAGGGAATTACTAATCCCCATCTTTCCTACTGTGGTGATGTGATTGGGTTGTAGCATTCCAGGTGTCCGCCCATCACATCCCAACTTTCCATCCTGTGTTGCATTGTCCCAAAAATAAACAGTTAAATAAAACTGTCTTTAGGACCTTGGAAATGCTTAATTCTTTTCTAAACCTTTCTCAAAGTTCTTGTGGCAGTGTTCTGAAATCGTAGAGTCCAAACTTGTTGTAAAGTTGTTGAGGTGTCACCCAGATGCATTTTTGTATGTATAGAGATTGTCTTTCTCTTGGATTTCTTTGTTCTTGCTGTGCTCTAGCCAAAACTGGTTAGATGGACCTGGGAGTCCATGGCCGTTCACACCTTGGTCTCAGGCATGGAAGGCTGAGGTGAACAATGGGCAACTCGTAATGAGATTAGCCTGTGATCAATGGGCCGTTGATATCATATTTCCTGCCCTCCACCTTTGGCATTCCTGATTACAATAGTCCTTTAGTTGTTGTTGAGGGCCCTATCACATCCTTTTGTCTTAACCACAGTGGAACAAAAGGCTCCTGTTTTGAAGCTCTGGTGCCATCATGTCTGCTGTTCACTACAAGGTGGAACAGGGAGTCTGGTTGAGACATGATTCTGAGCTTGATTCTGTAGTCGGTGTTGGTGTTCAGAATTAGGGAGTTTGGACGACTCTATCTGCATTGGTTCAATAGATGATTTGGGATCCCGGGAGGATTCAGTGTCAGACAGGCATGACTTCATCCATACAGTGATTGGATCACTGAATCACTCAAGCCCCATGTTGTCATTATATGCTGAGAGATGAAGCCCCAGTGCATGATTGAGCTCCTAATGGTAGGTTGTGAGGAGGGCTATTTTGTTCCGTTCACTAGTGACTGCTAGGGTGTAGAAATGAATGCCATAGTCTGCGATGGACCACTACTATGGTGTAGATGCTAAATCAAACTGGATTTCTTAAGACATCCTTGAAGTGCTCGATGAAGGCATCTATAGACTAGAGTTAAGGAACAGCTTAATTCCATATTGTTTTTGCCCACTGCCAGCAACAAAGAATCCGATGTTTGTGTGTTGGATGGTGAAGGGGTTGAGGGAGATCAACTGGCTAGATTACATGAAGCTGTAACGGTGGTGAAGAGTGTCTCTCTAATCTGATTGACAAGGCCTTCAAATTGATCTGGGTTGGTAAGTGCATTTGCTCCCACTGGGTCCATAATAGTGGTCTGGTATTTTGTCAAGAATACACAGTTGCGTATGTATAGTTGAAGAACAAGAGTTTTGTTGCCAAGATGAATACTGGAGTCAATCAATCAGTCAATCATAATGATGGGCATTTAACTGGAGAATTAATGATGTTTTGTTTGCAGAAGACCAGAGAGCAAGACACACAGACAATTATAAACAAAGTGAAATGAGGATCACAGGTAACACTGTAAATTCAAGGTAAGTTTAATGACAATTACGATGGAAAGGAGTCTGACTATCCTTGTTGGAGACCAGTTGCTGACTGTGTGACTCAGGTTTTGTGAAGTCCTTAAATGTAGGGGTAATAGATAAAAGTGTGCATGATTAATTTCCCAGGGGATATTAATGGTGGAGAGGGAGCCCAGTGAAGGACTGACTCTCATCTTGCAGGTTAGTTCTGAGTGCTAGGTTGCAGAGGATGCAGCAGACTTTCGCAGCCTGCCATACTTTTCCAACAGTGAGATCTAGACACCGAAATCTTTAAAATGCAGAAAGTGTGGTCCACTGAGCTGCATGTCAGGATATATACTTGGTTATAACACTCTTCATCATCATTAGCAGGACAGCATCATGTTAACTGTGCCAGGCAAATATCATTGACTTTAGATTGTAATTTATTCACTAACTTGCATAGAAAGGATATGTTTGTACTAAAAATAATGATAGTGACATTATTTAAATAGTAATACACATTGCCACAGTGCTGTATCAACATCTGCCTGGTTTAACTAAATTGTGGGTGGTTAGTAGATAAGACACGGGGATTTGTGCTGAAATACTGCAATCAAAAGTGGCAAAAGTGTTTAGAGAATTCACTGTGTAATGCAACTTTGCAAGAGGAGTTACATTAAGTTGTTTCCCAGGAAGGTGTTTCTTTATAAAGCCACATATTTGTATGCATGAGCCTTTATTATGGGTGCAAAGTATGTCTACATAGCTGCTATTCATGAATAAAAGATTTATTACACTTGAGTAATAGATTATTGGAGTGTTGTTTCACTATTTAGTTTGATCACGAAGCATTACTCTTTTTTTCCCCATTTCTTGAAGCATTATACTTTTCAAAAAATAACTCAATAAAGTAGTCCATAGGGCTTGTGTGCTACAATTATTTGCTATGGTCACTTTGAACAGAAAGGAGCTGTGGGAAAAATCTTCTGTTACACAGAAGAAAGAAAAAATATATGGCTGAGTAAATAATGACAATTTTCATTTCTGTGTGAAGTAATCCTTTAAGGTTTGTCAGCACAACTGTCTGTAACTTGTCAGTCATCTCATTTTGGTCAAAACACATTTGGAGTTTGCAGCCAACATCTTTCAATTATCAATAAAGTGTGCATATTGCAGTTTATAAAAGCAGCCTAGTGATTAAACATGCTGCAGCAGAAAATGGATCTTTACTGAGTGTGCAGATTAGCAGAATTTAATTTTATTTGACTACGGCTGGT
The DNA here is from genome assembly GCA_037101425.1 of Elopichthys bambusa. Lineage (NCBI taxonomy): Eukaryota > Metazoa > Chordata > Actinopteri > Cypriniformes > Xenocyprididae > Elopichthys > Elopichthys bambusa. Next base: position 6,158,910 of record CM074443.1, read on the forward strand.
CTTTGTGAAGAGAGGTTGAAAATGTAAGCTGCTTTCCATTAAATTATTTAAGCATACAAAATGATTCTGAAAGTTAAGGAGGCCAGAATTGTTTGAAGATTAGCCTGCTTGATCCTCACTGTTCCTGGCGACATCATTTTAGACACAAAGTCTTGAGGATGAGAACAGGAAGATTGTGCAGGCATAAGCTGATCATAGTTTCAATTCAATTCCAACGACACTCCTGCATATATATTAATATTACCTCTGAAGACACTGCAGCGTCTGCTTAAAAACCACACAATCTGAATCCATTAACAACAACAACAGAACAGAAATAGTCAAGTCGAGTCAAGTCACCTTTATTTATATAGCGTTTTTACAATGCAGATTGTGTCAAAGCAGCTTTACAGTGATAACTGGTATATAATTTTGGCTGCACAGCAGCTCTTAAAGAAAATGGTGTCAATGCAGGCAGATGCAAAGCACTGTTGAATATCAAATGTCAAGTGTCCCCAACTAAACAAGCCAAAGGCGACAGCGGCAAGGAACCCAAACTCCAACAGGTGACATCAGGTGTTAATAGGTGTTAAAATGGAGAAAAAAAAACCTTGGGAGAAACCAGGCTTAGTCGGGGGGCCAGTTCTCCTCTGGCAAAGTGCTTTCTTACGATTCAGGTAGCTATCATAAGCCCGATAGGATCGCAACAAAGTATTTATTCCAGTTCAATCCAGCTGAGGATTGTATTCATGGACGGTTTGTTGAGGAACTGTGCCACTGGCTGTCGTGTCGATGAGGCCTTCACAATGGATGATCTAGTTGACTCAATCTTGGCTGATACTTCAGGGGTGCGTTGTGGTCGTGTCAAGGCGTAGGTCCTCAATTTCACCTGGATACGACCCGGATCCGGTTGACTACGGTAAACCTTGGGATAAACAGAAAGACTAATATTAGCGTAGATGCCATTCTTCTTCTGATGTAATGAGTACATCTGGTGTTATAGGAAGTGTTCCCGGTTCCGGCTGACCTAATTTATGCAGCATAATGATTCTTTAACGGATTTGAAAAAATAAAATGATAATGTGTTATGTGTATGCCAGGTTAAAGAGATGCGTTTTTAGTCTAGATTTAAACTGACAGAGTGTGTCTGCTTTCCGAACAATGCTAGGAAGATTGTTCCAGAGTTTAGGTGCCAAATAGGAGAAGGATCTACCACCTGCAGTTGATTTTGATATTCTAGGTATTATCAGCTGGCCTGAATTCTGAGATCACAATAGACATGAAGGACTATAATGCATTAAGAGCTCGCTCAGGTACTGGGGAGCTAAACCATTTAGTGCTTTGTATAGATTTTAAAATCTTGCTAATTACTTACAATGTTTAATAGGAAGCCAATGCAGTGTTGACAGAACTGGGCTAATATGGTCATACTTCCTAGCTCTAGTAAGAACTCTAGCTGCTGCATTTTGTACGAGCTGTAGTTTATTTATCAGGCGAGCAGAACAACCACCCAGTAGAGCGTTACAGTAATCTAGCCTTGAGGTCATGAACGCATGTACTAACTGTTCTGCATTTGTCATTGAGAGCATATGTCGTAGATATATTTTTAAGATGGAAGAATGTGGTTTTACAGATGCTAGAAACATGGCCTTCATATGAAAGATTGGTATCAAAGAGCACACCCAGGTTCCTAACAGATGACGAAGACTTTACAGAGCAGCCATCAAGTGTTAGACAGTATTCTAGGTTATTACGTGAAGAAGTTTTTGGTCCAAAAATTAGAATCTCTGTTTTTTTCTGAATTTAGTAGTAGGAAATTACTGGTCATTACTGGTCAATTATGCATTCAGTTATGCATTCCGTTAATTTTGTGAATTGGTAAGTTTCGTCAGGGCGTGAAGAAATAAAGAGCTGAGTATCATCAGTGTAACAGTGAAAACTAGTGATATCTCCTAAGGGTAGCCATGTACAGAGTGAACAGCAACGGTCCTAGTACTGAGCCTTGCGGTACTCCATATTGAACTTGTGATCGATATGACATCTCTTCGTTTACTACTACAAACTGATAACGGTCAGATAAGTATGATTTGAACCATGACAGTGCGATTCCACTAATGCCAACACAAATTTCAAGTCTATTTAAAAGAATATTGTGATCAATAGTGTCAAATGCCCCACTAAGATCCAGTAACTCTAATAGAGAGATACAACCACAATCGGATGATAAGAGCAAATCATTAGTAATCATTAGTTTTTGGTACGTATCCTAGTGAAAAAAATAAATTAACGATATTAAGAAGAGGATCTATGACCTCTGGAAGCATCTCTTTCAATAGCTTAGTCGGTATAGGGTCTAACATACATGTTGTTGATTTTGATGATTTAACAACTTTAGACAATTCTTCCTCTCCTAAAGCAGTAAATTAATTTAATTTTTCCTTAGGGACACTACAATGCACTGTCTGATGCGATACTGTAGTAGACGGTTGCATGGTTATAATTTTCTCTCTAATATTGTCAATCTTGCAAGTAAAGAAGTTCATAAAGTCATTACTGCTGTGCTCTTTGTAAACATCAGAAGTTGAAGCTTTATTTCTTGTTAATTTACTGTATCAAATAAATACCTAGGGTTGTGCTTATTTTCTTCTAAAAGTTTTGAAAAATAGGCAGATCTAGCAGTTTTTAAGGCCTTTCTGTACTCAATCATTCTCTCTCTCCACGAAATGCGAAAAACATCTCGTTTTTTTTTTTTCAGCTGCGCTCTATTTTTCTGGCTGCTACCTTTAGGGCCTGAGTGTACTCATTGTACCACGGCATTGGATTAATTTCCTTAATCTTTTTTAAACGCAAAGGAGCAACTGAGTCTAATGTGCTGGAAAAGACAGAGGCAATAGTTTCTGTTGCAACATCGAGGTCTTCTAAGCTGTCTGGTATGCTAAGGCGATGGAACTGATCAGGAAGATTATTTATAAAATGATCTTTAGTGGTAGAAGTGATGGTTCTACCATATTTATGGCAGGGAGGCAGTTTAGCAGCCTTGACTAAATGTAGTATAAACAAGACTAGATAATGATCTGAGATGTCGTCGCTCTGCTGCAGAATTTCAATGGCATGTATGATTACGACAATGAGTGGGTCCTGTCACGTTTTGTCTAACTCCAATAGTATTTAGAATATCTGTAAATGCCAATCCTAATGCGTCTTTTTCATTATCTACATGGATGTTAAAATCACCAACAACAAGGACTTTATCTTCAGCTAGTACTAACTCCCGATAGAAAATCAGCAAATTCTGTGATAAAGTCTGTATGGTGTCCTGGTGGTATACAGTAGCCAGCACAAATGTCAACTTACATAATGTTACATAAAGTACCATCACTTCGAAGGAATTATATTTGAAAGACTTTTGATTAATACTGTAAATATTACTATGAATTACAGCAACACCTCCCCCTCTGCCTTTCTGACGAGGATTGTGTCGATAATTGTAACCTAGAGGGCTTTAAAGTAATGTAATCGTCTGATTTTAGCCAAGTTTCTGTCAAACAGAGCACATCTAGATTATTGTCTGTGATAATATCATTTACAGTAAGTGCTTTTGAAGAAAGGGATCTATTATTTAACAACCCAAGCTTTATCATTTGTTTATCAGTATTAACTCTATTTTTTATTTGTTGAACATCAATTAAATTTTTATCATTAAATGGGTTTGGAAGTTTTTTGTTTTTACTAATTCGGGGTACAGACACAGTCTCTATGTGATAATATCTAGGTGTAAGAGTTTCTATGTGTTGGGAATTATCTGAATTCTGTAATGTGAGGCAGCTAGCAGACGGTCGGTTTAGCCAGTCTGTCTGCTTCCTGACCTGGACCCCAGTTTGTCATGTTTCAGCTCTAAGACTATGTGCCATATTACTAGAGAGAAAAGCAGCACCATCCCGGGAAGGGATGAATACCATCTCTTTTCAACAAGTCAGGTCTCCCCCAAAAAAGTTTCCAATTGTCTATGAAACCTATATTATTCTGCGGACACCACTTAGACAGCCAGCCATTGAGTGATGATAATCTCCTAACTATCTCATCACTCCGACGAACAGGAAGGGGACCAGAGTAGATTACTTTTCCTGACATTGTACTTGCGAGTTCACACACCTCTTTAATGTTAACTTTAGTGATCTCCGACTGGCGAAGTCGAACATCATTAGTGGCGACGTGAATATTTACGATTAGCATTAGCCAGCACTTTTAAATTTGCTTTGATGTCAGGTGCTCTGGCTCCCGGCAAACATGTGACTATGGTGGCTGGTGTCTCTATTTTCACGTTCCGTGTAATAGAATCGCCAATAACTAGGGCACTTTCAACAGGATTCTCAGTGGGTGTATCACTGAGTGGGGAGAACCTGTTTGATGTTCTTATTGGAATGGAAGAGTGGTGTTTTCCATGCCTCACTGTTATCCAAGTGCCCTGCTGCGCGGGCTCTACAGCCGGAACCGAACAATGTACAGAGTTCACTAAGCTAGTCGCATCCAAAACAGTATCTGAAGCCCTTACATTCTTACTATCCTCACTTAAAGTTTGGATGCGTGTCTCTAATTCTGAGATTTTCTCTGTCAGCCTGACTATTTCCCTACATTTATGACATGTAAATCCCTCGTCGCTGACAGAGAAAGCTATACTGAACATATGGCAAGCAGAACACGATATAACACTAGGAGAGGATGACATGACTCACCGTGTTTGTAGACTGATCCGACTTACCACAGCTGTTTGATGAACGCGTTGAAAAGAAAATGAGCGCACGAGAGACTGATGACAAGTTAACAAGCTAGCGAAATGCAAACGCGTTGCAATAGCGATTTAGATAATGTGGTAGAAAAGTATGTGTAAAGACAATTAAAGTCCCCCTAAAAAATCAAAATGTAAGTTTTTTTAGCTTTTAGTATGAATATGTTAGCCTTAATGTTATGAATAAGCTGGTGTGTTCCAAAACAATGATAAAATTCGCATTTAGGATAGGCTATATAAGCATATAAGCATTCAAAACTTACAGTCTTTCACTTCCGCTAAAATGGATAACGGATTTTCATGACATCACACTTCCTAATACTATTACTACCGCAACTACTAAGCTTGGATGACATAGCTAAAACTATTTAGACAGAATTACAGATTTTTTTTTTTTTTTTTTTAGCATTTCAGCTATATTAAAAAATAATAATAAATAAATAAATAAATAATAATAACTGCAATTGCTTAAAAGGCATATTTATTTAAATCAGAGGAACCATCATTTCAATGAAATAGCCCATGTTGTCAGTTTCAAATGTTTAATGTAATAACAAATCCTTAGCGAGCTGCAAGAATATCTTATATTTCCAAAAACCTGCAGTAATCTGACCAGGAAAAGTGCATATGTCTGCTCAGACCCTGATGTGGCTCTAAGCACTATTCCACATCATAGAATGTTTTTATAAATATGAGCGTATGCTGAGAAGATTTTTTTAAATGCTTAATGGAAAGTCACTTAACCTAGGGCAGACACTTCACTACACCACATACAGGTTGACTTAGGAGTCATGAGTGTAGAAAGACACATCTATCCTGGTGAACTCAAACTCAGATTGATGTAGCAGAAGTAGGTTGACATGAAAGGGTTGAGTACACCGTATCCTCTCAGTAAATGAAAGAAAAAGCAGCAGCAAGCCCCAAGATTGCGCTTATTTTATGAGATATCTCCTCATTTATCAGAACTGACAAGTGAAATGATGATTTGTTTGGCAGAGCGCTTCTACACCTGATGCCAAGATCCTTTTGTTTGGTTCATACACTATTTTGAGGATCACTTTCACACAGACGCCTCAAGATTCACTAAAATGCCAGCATAAACACTAGACGTGCTTCAAGCAGACAGACGTTCTATACAATTCCCTGCACATCCTTCTCAGAATATTTTAAATTGATAAATTATTCTATATGATATAGTCTGTGTACTAGTCACTAGTCCACATACTAGGTTTCAAACCCAGCCTAAGGCTCACGAATTACAGCATACCCATTTTTGATGTACTACCAACAATGCAGGAAAAGAAATCTTAATGTATGCAAGGGGATATGAATTATTAAGTACGCCTACTCTGTCATTATCATTTATACCTCTAAAATATAACACGTAGACACACTCAATCAATGTTTTTGCATGTGTGTTATGCACAAGGTAATAACAGACCGTTACTGTTATGCATCAAAGAAAGATCTTATGTGCTATATGCAGTTTATGGTACTTTTATAGTGGACATTCAATCTGCCAGTGATCAACAGTGTAAAACCTTTGAATAAGAAAGACTGGCCTCATGAAATGTGCCTCAGGATGAGCAACTAAAAGAAAACAAACAAAATATATAATAATAATTATAAATAAAAAATGAGGACAAGACTGCATCACACTGATATGTCTCACAAAGATATGCCTTGCTCCATACAGCCTATGGCCACTGCCTGAATCATTTTATGAAAAATCTCAGAGATAATACTGATTGTTCATCAGGGCCAAACACTTTTCCGTCTGTAGATTTATAAAACAAGAACCCATAAATTCAGTGCAGCACTTTGGCTGAGCAGTTGCTCAAGATTTTTAATTATAAATGCTGCGGCTCAATTTTGCATGCTGTGGAATATGAATGACAGAGAGGCAAACCAGGGTGTCAGACTGTATAAAGTCAGATTCTCTACCGGCCAGCCAAAATATGCTGGAGTTTAAATAGAAAAGCACGTGTAACTGTCACCGTAAACACATAAGCAACAATTTATGCAAAAGTTGTGCCTGGGCAAGTATGCACATGTTCTTCATGTATGTTCTTCTTGCACGTACCATTCTGAAAACAAACAAGCAGGATGACAGAGGCGTCATTGAAAGAAGAATAGGATTTATGTAAAACAAAAAAACATTTCTCCCAGATTATCATTATTGCATACACAATTTGTATGAATTTTACAATACACTTTTACAATACATGAACTCTGTTCCAAATCCTTGGGCTAGTTGCCTTTCTGACTACTTCTAAAAGGCAGCATGCTAACTGACATGGAAACTCAGAAGTGACCAGTTTAGGGCACTCTACACACACCCACACCCACCCACACACACCCACACACCCACACACCCACACACGATTCTAGCTGTTTGCTCAGTTTATAAAATAAACTGAAACAACACAAATATTTAATTTTTTTGCTTAATTGTCATTTTCATTCAATTTAATAACGTTAAATGATACTACATTTGTAAAATGTTAACTTAAACCATTTGAGTTGGGACTACATGAATCACTTCAGTTGCATTGACTGAAACTGGGCAGTGGATTTCTAGTTCCCAGCATGCTTAGATCAGGAGAATAAATGTTGAAATTAAGTGCCGTTTAATGTGTTTTTTGTTGTTGTTGTTTTGTTTTTTAGCAAAGGGAAAGGCTTGTTAGTGTTTAATGTTCAGTTATTCTGGACATTTAAAAGAGTTTCTTTGTTGAAATGTTTGTGGTTACCACTGTGCTGAAGAGTCAAGCTTGTTGTTAGGTTGTGGGTGGCGACATTAAACTACCATGCATGTTGCTTAACTTATTGAGCCATAGCTTTGTTGGCATCAGTGCAGTGATAGGTAACTTCTTGTTCATTATATTCACATGCTTTAGCTATAAAAATGTATGTATGAACATGTTCCAGACTAGCTAGTTATTGTAACTTGAAGTAAGATCAGTTGATCACAGTGCTGTTCTTCATACACAGATTAAGCCATCTGCGTACGGTCTATGGCCCCGCCCCGCCCCACCCATCAGACAATCATGGAACGCTCAAGTGCACAACATCTAGCCACAACCAAAGCACAAACTCCATTTATCACCACAACGGTAACCACAACAACTTGATGAATTTAAGTTCAGTCAACAAGACAATAAATCAGTCGAAACGAATTATTTTTTGTTGGAAAAATGTAAATCAATTTCATGGAAACGTTTTCTTTAATATAATTAAGTTCCCTTTAACAAACATAAGAACCTAAATTGGTTAAGTTTATTAAAAAAAACTAGTATTTGTTTAAATGGACTTGCTGTAGTCTTGTTGTATGAACCTAACTTAATTGTGTGGAAAAGTTTTCCTTAATTCAGTTACGTTCAACGAACAAACAATATTTTAAGTGTACATGGGCAGCAACTCTGTACATCAAACAAATATATGTGACATACACTTCAACTGTTTCATACAATTTCAACTGTTCACAATAAGAATATTTCTTAGATAACAAAAAGTGCATGCTTTGTGGCTGCATGCCTTCTCCACAAAGGATAACTGGGTATTTTAGAAGGTTGAATAATTTTAGTAGCATTTTATCTTTTGGCCTTTGCATCTGTGATGCCTTAAAATGCTGCAAATATGTCTTGTATTGAACTTTATTTTTTAAAATTCACTACACTCTTGTCTTGTCCTTGTGATGGCTATGCTCGCCAAAACAGGAAGTCAGAATCTAGCATGTGTATATTTTAAACAGTAATTGAATCTGTCAATCAGCTTCTTTTGACCTACAGAAAATGGGGAAATGTTTCTTCCAGGTAAGTCTTTCTTATTTCAGTGAATACCATCCGACCATTATCGGCACTGACAAAATTCACAGTGAGAATACTTACCAACTGAAATCTGTTTTAAAGACAATATCATTCCCATTTAAATTCCCAAAGTGTTTCAAAAGCCTTCCAATATAACGTGTCTTGCCATAACTTTATCTAGCAGTGATACTGATGCTGTATAAATGGTGGAAAGTGTAAACAAGATCAGAGGTCAGGTTGTGCGTACACATAATTATGTTTAAATGAGTGTTTAGAGTTAATGAGGTCCAGAGGTGTGCTCCTTCATAACATCTCACAAACCAAGAAATTGAATGGGTGCCATGCAAAACAAATGCAGGATAAACGGAATATGGGTCACTGATTAGCAATTTCTCTTATTTTCCCAACGAGTCGTTCTGAAAATAGAGCCAAGCACAGTGAAAGCAAGTGCATAATCTACCACAAGGAGCTCGAGTGAGCGGGAAATATAGCTAATCTAATGTAGATATAATCTACAAATACAAAAAAATAGAATTTTGTAAATTGGAAGAACGAAAGCACAAAGATAAAAAAAAATCAGTTATTTAGATGTAACTGTATGAGGCTGAACCTCATAAAACCTGTCAAGAACATGTCCAGGACCCCAAAGACAGAAATATGAAATTATATATATATTTTTTCTCTCTTTTTTTTTTACATGACATTTTTTTCAAAACCATTAACTATTTTCCTCTCCCCCATTTATCATTGCCAATATGCAATTAAAATAATAATAATAATAATAATCATCGTCATTGTGATGACTGTAATGTGGAAAAAATAGTTCATAAAGTACTCTTATAGACTGTTGTACTGCCTCTATTTTATGCTGGTTTAATTACTCAAATAGACTACATTAGATACCACCACTATTCGCGCATACAGTGAAAATGTAGCTCCTAAATGTCAATATATGAAATTGCTGAGCTAAAAGTAATTATATTATTTTTACTGTCCCTGATGTATTATCTAATGTTTAATGGAAAATGTTAATATAACAAATCTGTTCAAAAAACAAACAAAAAAAACAAACAAAAAAAATCACCTTTTGCAAGTAGGGGTGTAAAAATGCCTTGCTTTCCAATTCACAGTGCTGGTCAACAGTCTGCAACACATTTTATATTATTTATCAGTATTGTCAGTATTTTCTTTGTGCATTTTTATTCATTGTCAGTATTTTGCACTAAAAATTCAGAGCAAATTTCTGATTCATGATTGAATCGTCAAGCCAAATATTTACACCACCTACTTACAAGCATACCTTAAAATGGTTAGACAACTATCTAAAGACAAATTTGTTACAGTTACACATGGTCTGTGAATTCCAGGCATATATAGTATACCTCAAAAAAAAAAAAAATCACTTGTGTTTGAAGAAAAACAGAACGTGTACTTTTAGAAAAAGTTTAATATTTATCTCAAATAATACTTTTCAAAATATTTGTCATTTAACAATCAGCAGTACAGTTCTCTAGGGTTCATGATTTTTCTCACGTCAAGAACACATACGAGCTGAATATTTCATAAAAGCTCGTACATATTGACATTTGTTGGAAAATTTGAAACCATAGATATATACTTATGGGTAGATAAACAATTAATTTACATTTTATACAGTAAAAACATTTATTTTAACAATTTTACCTACATTAATCAAAAAAGTACAGCATATTTAATAATTTTACAAATTCTGCATAAAAAATATATTTCTGTACAAAAACATCTTTTGCACCTACTTCAAGTCAGCAGCACATGATCGAATGACAATGGCGAGTAGCACAATTGTTGGTTTGAATGCAGTTTTACAGCCTGACAGTCGCAAAACTATTTTACAGTCGTGAGGAAACAAAACTGTACAAAACGCAACAGAACAAAGAAACATTATTGCAGCAAGCCTGAGAAAAGGCAAGACGTGGATCATCCGCAGTGTGACAAAACCGACACGGCCCTTTACCGCCATTGGGCCGACCTGGCGAAATTCAACGCACACAGAAATGGTTCGATCTGAGAGCATGACGCAACGGAAAACATCCAAACGCACTTGGAAACGAAGCGTGGTTTTGATTGAAAATACAATCAATGTGAAAATGATATCTGATGTCCGGCAGCAAACCTACAGCAATGCCACTGTGCACATTTTATGCTCGAAGCCATCTATGTGTAGCGCACAAGTGCGTATGGTAACACGGCGTCGAGAAAACATCAGGCATCACATAGTTCACATGGAAAAATGGGAGCACTTACAGTTTTAGCACATGCACTGATATCAGCGTGGTCATGACATTTAAATCACAGTGAATATGCACCCCAGCAGCCCTACGCTCTTCATCTAGGTTAATGTACTAATGATATGGGTCATTGGGAACCGGTGTGGCCCGGTCATGCTTCTGAATCTAATAAGGCAGTGTTTCTTCGAGAGTAAGTTCGATCTTAACCCCGCTGATTTTGTGTCTCTAATGGCTACGGGCGATGCACACTGGTTCAGAAAAGGAGGAATGGAAAAAGAAAATAATGCATCAACTTGTGGGCTCAGGTAAATCTTGTGTAGGCGTCCACTAAGAGCTGATAAATGAACTCAAAATCTGCGCCATCAACATACAGTCATGTTCTGCACGAGAGGTATATCTGATACGTAATGAAAGCAAATTGGTGATGCGGCAAATTGGTGAGTAAAGCTATTGTGATTTCAAACTTAAAGATGAAATGTAATTTGTCAGCATTCGTGTTTATGCTAGTCCAAGCAAGTGATCGGACACGCCACGAAGAAATGTGCTGTATGATGAATGCATTAAAAAGCAATCAAAAACCATGATCGTAAGTTTCAATTGTGTCCTTATCACCTTGTAAACATAAACAGAACTTCATTTCAAAAATAAATTCAGTCTCTCTTGATAGCCGTAGCATGACATCATGCTCTCTATGGATATGAGTTTATGTTTATATACATATGGTCAATAAAACCCTGTATATTATTTTTTGTTTTCATCCAATACATTGATTTCATATCCATTTCATACTAGTGCAAAATTTGTGCGATAAAGTTTATTTCTTTTCTCAACGCAGAGGTTGAGTTTCGACCTCCACCCGGAGGCGAGCGTCTCTCCTTTCAGTTTCTTGTAGCGTTTTGTCACCTTCTTGGTGGAGATCTATTAAGTGTGCTAAGCCACAGTAGTCCAGTTGCTTTCTCGTTTTGTGGTTTGTCTTCACTGAAGAAAATACATTGTGTCAACAACTTTGTGGCGTTCAAAGACACTTCAATATCTTTCCCAGGAAGTCTCTTTTAAGGGGGAGGGGGTGATACATAAAAAAAAAAAGATAAAAAAAAAGATAAAAGCAAAAAAAAAAAAAACACAAAACCTTTATCCTTTAAGTGCCAAGTACGGTACAAATCCCAGAAAGAATGTTGACCTCAGTTCTGGCCGAACATGCGTCAAGTGAGCTTCGTTCTTTGAAAAAGTCTTTTTTCTTTGAAGTTTTTTTGTTTGTTTTGTTTTTCTGTAAAAAAAAAATAGTCATCGGTTGTATCGTCCGTTGTAAGCTTGTGATAAAGTGAGTCACATCTATAGCAAAGTGCAGTCAGTCGTAAAGGAGTACTGGCGTCTGGCACCCACCGCTCTGCTGCTTACCCATGAGGCCGGCCCAGAGCTGATAATGAAGGCTATACTACTGTGCAGACTGTATTGAGGGTTGTATCAAACCTCACAGCCTTTGCCTCTGTTGGCTTCATGTTTGTATCATACATGGGATTCTCAAATGAAGCTTGTCCATTAGTGTTCTCGTGACCTGCATATCCGTTGTACTGAACTTTTGGTCTTGTTCTGGAAAGGTGGAAAACAAAGACGATAAACAGTTAAGAAGAGTAGGAACTTCTTTCAAAGCAAAAACACAAGTGTACTAATTCATTTACATTTATTACAACACATTCCAGTGTAATTTTTAATTATGAAAGAACAACATTAGAAATGTTAGATAAAACCTAAAACAAAAGAACATGATGTCCTCATCCAACAATGGGAAGTGACAAATGTGTTAGCCGGGTTAAATTCTAACTTTAGGACAAGAGAAATTGTCTCTTTCCACCAACTGAATATTTTTCATTTGAAAACACTCAATTAAAGAAGTAATTCATCCCAAAAATGAAAATGTGGCCATTTACTCATCCTTATGTCATTCCCACCCCATACATTCGTCCATGAAATGCTAAAGATCTTATGTAGAATGTCTGAGCTGCTCTTATCCACAGCACTATGAAAGCATCATAAAAGTAATCAATCTGGCTTGTGACCAATAGTTGAGTTGCACCAGCTGTACGTAAGTTACAACTTAGCCTAGTTTTGACATAAATGGGCACTAAGTTATAACTTAAGCTCTACTAAACATTTTTGTGTTGCACCATTAAACTTTGCTGAAGCGTAACTCCTGATCAGAGGCTTCCATAAATATTTAGTTTATACATAGGTATAAACTAAATATTTATGGAAGCCTCTGATCAGAAGGCAGACTGAAATACATCAGTAAGCTCTTGTTTTACCTCACATACTTCAATTCTTTAGACATATATAATAATGCTGACATTTACATTCGCTTACATTTTAAAATAGAGATCATTATGTAAATAGATTACTTTGTTAGCTGCTCTTCAACATGCGAGCGCCACTGTGTGCATGTCAAATAAAACCAGTCATAATAAATAAATGTAATTTATTATGTTTTTTTTGTATGAATATTTATTTATTGATCTTATTAATTTAATTAATTAATAAATACAGTTTCTGAATGTTATTTATGCATAAAAATTCCTATGCTGTTATTCATTATTAAGTATCGTATTTTAAGGAAATATTTAACAGTATAGTTACCGTTAGTTACGTGAGGCAAAAGAAGTTAGAATAAAGGATGAACTGAAATTCACATAATTTATACACTTCTGCTCATGTATTTGAAGGCTGCTATGGGATCATTGATAAACGTAAACATAATTTTACTGTATGCGACTACACATTACTTTACGGAGAGCTTACGACCTAATAGCTACTTTCTGCCTTAAAGGGTTAGTTCACCCAAAAAATGAAAAAAAAAATCCCACCCTCAAGCCAACTCTACCAATCAGAGTTATATTAAAAAATACCCTGGCTCTTCCAAGCTTTATAATGGGAGTAAATGGTATCCTTGATTTTAAAGCCCAAAAAAGTGCATCCATCCATCATCAAACTAATCCATATGGGTCCAGGGGTTAATAAAGGCCTTCTGAAGCGAAGTGGTGTGTTTTTGTAAGAAAAATATTCATATTTATAACTTTATAAACTGTAATCACTAGCTTCCGGTAACAGCCGTCTGCACGTTCATGAGAGAGTTGAGTTCTGGCTGAAGGGTGACCTCTGACCCGATGTATGACGTAGCTCCTCTTCTATTATATCGAAATCCTCAGACATTTTTCTTTAAAACTTCTCATTTTAGACTTCTAATTCGTGATCGCAGTTTGGTTTTGCTCTATCCCTTGCACTTCTGCGTTCATCAATTCTCACCTGAGCTTATGCTTCACCTTTGTCATATGGCCTAAGTCAGGTCAGAGGTCACCCTTCTGCCGGAACTCGACTCTCTCGTGAATGCGAGGGAGGCTGTTACCGGAAGCTAGTGCTTACAGTTTATTAAGTTATAAATATGGATATTTTTCTTAGAAAAAGGCATCGCTTAGCTTCAGAAGACCTTTAATAACCTCCTGGTGCCGTATGGATTACTTTTATGATGGTGGATGTACGTTTTTGGGCTTCAAAATCTAGGATACCATTCACTCCCGTTAAGAAGCATGGAAGGGCCAAGATATGAACTATCCCTTTAAGAACAAATGGTGCAAAGGAATAAAGTACAGAGTTAGTTATAAACTAGTTAGTAGTTACTAAGCCTCTAGTGTGGACTTAACGTTCCAATTTAAGTAATAAATTACAAATGGCTGGTGCAACACTACCCAGATGTCCAGATATGCTTACTGCATGGAACACTGTATCCCACAATGCATAGTGTTTGATTTGACCTTCTACTTCTAGGGTGATTCATGAATCAGAAGTAATCTCAGCCAGAATGTTTTTTTATCAACATTTTTATGCAACATTGTATTAAAAAAAAGCAACATAATTTATTTCCAAGTCTTTTGACAAACACAGTGAAGTCATGTGATAATGTGGTATACTACTGCTTGAAACATTTATGGTGGAATAATGCCTTTGGCTATGTTTGGAATGGAATATCAGCATACTATGCAGTATATTTTGAACATTACCAACTTTTTTCCCCCTAAGTATTATACTTCATGCTATGATAAATATTTCAGCAGTATGCTGCATTGTCAAGCCTTGTTGTGTTTGTCACGACCTCATATTTAAATAATATTTTAAGGTATTTTGCATTTTATGTGATCAAATAATGAGTCAAGAAAACAAAAAACAAAATCTGTAATTACTTCTGATTCATTCAGCATACTGGAAATTGGAGGTGAAATTAAATGCATTATAGTGTTCAGTTCCGAGTGCAGTATGCTCTAATGTATACTGCATGTGCACATTATGGCAAATGTAGTTGATAATCTGGTATTATATGTACTGTATGTGTATGGCAGTATGCTATTCCGAACATGCCAGTTTTAAAATTCCTCTCCTTATTCAATTGAAAGCATTACTTTCTGTGCCAGCGCTAATTAAAACCATAAAAAACACATTTTGGAAAGGTCACTGACTTCTTGATGATCTAAATTTTGAAAACTGTAACTGATTCCCAGGCTTCCCTCGGATGGCAGTGGATGATTTATGATCTTGCTCAAATTGTATGGTCTAAATCTAAATAAATGACCTACATCCCGTACCCAATTCATATTTCCACTGACTAACAGCGTCTGGCACATCACCATATCAGACGTAATTCTCATGATATTCTGTTGGCAAATGTACACAAACAGAAATAAACAGGATGACTTTTAGTTGGTCAAATTAGGGTTGACAGAAATGAAAATCTAATATGGGACTACAATAAAGTATGTAAGTCACTTGATTTCCCATAATTCCTGCACCCTGCCCTGCCTCAGACGAGATGAGCAAATAAAATGCAGACAATGAAGGTGTGACTGTAAAGGGCTCGTCGCCTGTGGCATTAGCTTCCGGTGACTTACCTGGAAGCGGCCAGGTCTTTGGGTCTCTCATTGTCATCTGTGCCTTGTGATAGAGTCCTGCCAATTTTTTTTTATTATTTTAATATCGGGGAACTGTCATGCTTCATGACAACTTTGACACATTGTTTTGTTTGCGTAGGAAAACTCCCATGCTTTTTTTTTTTTTTTTTTTTTTTTTTTTTAAGCATTGCCTATATTTGATCTCAATGACATTTTTTGTTTGCAGATATCTGAATTGCTAACTTCTGTATCAGTCACAATTACTGGTTTGGCAAAGGAGTTTCCCATCACTACAGCGACACAATGCCGATTCACATTCATTATGGACAAATAACTTCAACACATGGAAAAGACAGCAGCTCTTACCTGTGTTTGTAGAGGTAAAAGGCAAACCCTGATAAAATAAGCGCAAAGAAGGGTACTAGAATGGCAGCCGCCACAGAGCTGCTGTTTGTGCCATAGTAAGGATTAGATGGATCCATATCTGTGGTAATAAGACCTGAGGGAAAATCCAAACAAACAACTCTAAATTACTACCAAATCGGTTCAGAATATAATATATATATATATATATATATACATACATACACACACATACACACACACTGCCAGTCAAAAGTTTCGAAACATTACTACTTTTAATGTTTTTAAATGTCTCTTATGCTCATTAATGCTGCATTTATTTCATAATAAATACAGAAAAAACAATAATATTGTGAAATATTACAATTTAAAATGATGGTTTTCTATTTTAATATACTTTAAAATATCATTTATTTCTGCGATGCAAAGCTGAATTGTCAGCATCATTACTCCAGTCTTCAGTGTCACATGATCCTTCAGAAATCATTGTAATATGCCGATTTATTATCAATGTTGGAAACAGTTGTGCTGCTTAATATTATTTTATAACCTGTGATTTTCAGGATTCTTTGATGAATAAAAAGTAAAAAAAATATCAGCATTTATTTTAAATAATAATCTGTTGTAACAATATACACTACCGTTTAAAAGTTTGGGGTCAGTTATTTTTTTTCTTTCTTTTTTTTGAAAGAAATTAATACTTTTATTCAGCTATATATAACTGAGTATCAAATCAGCATATTAGAATGATTGCTGAAGGATCATGTGACACTGAAGACTGGAGTAATGATGCTGAAAATTCAGCTTTGCATCACAGAAATAAATTATATTTTAAAGTATATTAAAATAGAAAACCATAATTTTAAATTGTAATAATATTTCACAATATTACTGTTTTTTCTGTATTTGTTATGAAATAAATGCAGCCTTAATGAGCATAAGAGACTTCGTTCAAAAACATTAAAAATAGTAATGTTTCCAAAATTTTGACTGGTTGTGTGTGTGTGTGTGTGTGTGTGTGTATGTGTGTATATATATATATACACACATACACACACACACTGAACAAAATGATAAACGCAACACTTTTGTTTTTGCCCCCATTTTTCATGAGTTGAACTCAAAGATCTAAGACTTTTTCTAAGTACAGAAAAGGCCTATTTCTGTCAAATATTTTTCACAAATCTGTCTAAATCTGTGTTAGTGAGCACTTCTCCTTTGCCAAGATAATCCATCCTCCTCACAGGTGTGGCATATCAAGATGCTGATTAGACAGCATGATTATTGCACAGCTGTGCCTTAAGCTGGCCACAATAAAAGGCCACTCTAAAATGTGCAGTTTTACTGTATTGGGAGGGTCCGGGGGGGTCCGAAAACCAGTCAGTGCCAGACACCGTCGAATGTGAGCATGTGCCCACTCAAGTCGGTTACGATGACGAACTGCAATCAGGTCGAGACCCCGATGAGGATGACAAGCATGCAGATGAGCTTCCCTGAGACGGTTTCTGACAGTTTGTGCAGAAATTCTTTGGTTATGCAAACCCATTGTTGCAGCAGCTGTCTGGGTGGCTGGTCTCAGACGATCTTGGAGGTGAAGATGCTGGATGTGGAGGTCCTGGGCTGGTGTGGTTACATGTGGTCTGCGGTTATGAGGCTGGTTGGATGTACTGCCAAATTCTCTGAAACGCTTTTGGAGACTACTTATGGTAGAGAAATGAACATTCAATTCACGGGCAACAGCTTTGGTGGACATTCCTGCAGTCAGCATGCCAACTGCACGCTCCCTCAAAACTTGCGACATCTGTGGCATTGTGCTGTGTGATAAAACTGCACATTTTAGAGTGGCCTTTTATTGTGGCCAGCCTAAGGCACAGCTGTGCAATAATCATGCTGTCTAATCAGCATCTTGATATGCCACACCTGTGAAGTGGATGGATTATCTCGGCAAAGGAGAAGTGCTCACTAACAGATTTAGACAGATTTGTGAACAATATTTGAGAGAAATAGGCCTTTTGTGTACATTAGATCTTTGAGTTCAGCTCATGAAAAATGGGGGCAAAAATGTATTAGGCATTTGAAAAGGCAGAATTTATAAAACTAAATAAATCTACCTTGTCTTGTTAATTGAAACTTCCCAAAATCCTTGCTGTGAATGTGCCCTTGGTAAACAAACATTTTTTTCTCTGATTCTGCAGTAACCTAAGAAGAAGAAGAAGAAAAAAAAAACATGGAGATATAACAGGAAAAAGCTTTATATTACAATGTATATAGCAAAATATTGCAAATATATAGCAAAGCAATGCCTTTTAATTAATATTAAAAGCTTTTTTTATGAGTAACATAGCAATGCAAATTGGCAGCTCACATACATAGTAATAAAACACCACTGCTTTATCAACTTATTACCACTTTTTTGGTACTCACATATCCATCCATTGCCCAGTTGTCGTTTTTGAATTTGCTAAAATATTGTTCTGTTGGGCCTCTTATCTGGTAAACTTTCAATAATAGATGATTTTCTTCTTTCTTGTAAGTTCCTGCAAAACAAAATATGAGAGAGAGAGAGAGAGAGAGAGAGAGAGAGAAAACATAAGAAAAAGTTTAACTGGAATACCAACCATATCCATCATCTGGAATTTATTTTATAAAACTGCATTTGTAATATTTTCCTCTTTATTTTTGGTCTAGGACTAGTAAGTAGGGCAAAGGAAAACATATTTGGTAAATGCGGAAAGCATCCATAGCTATCAAATCTGCTCAATGCATCTGAGAAATTGGGTGTAATCTCAACACTGAAGGAATAAGATGCAATGCTAATTCAATTATTCACTCTCCATCTCCCAGTCTCCCATGAAAGCAAGGAAATCCTTCTCTTTCAGCACCTTCAATATGTAAGAGCAGACTCTTATTGATGTCATATTGTTGCTGCGGTAGCTGACAGCACATTAGTTCACTTCTATACTGACTCACGCACAACTCTTTAACATAGTAGCTATCAATACTCCTTCATAACAAGTTCTTCCTTCCACTATACAAATGAGCATGTGCCCTTACGAAAATTAACCATGGTTTTATTACGAATAAAACAAACAAATAAACAAAAAACATGGTTATTGTAGTTATTCCATGGTAACCACAAATTAACTATAATTCTGCTACAAAATCCATAGTTTAACTATGGCATTTGTGTGGTTATACAAATGGTAATCAATACGCCAGAAACCATGGTTTTACTATAATAAAACATGGTTCATTTTCGTAAGGGAGGTAGGTTAAATCATCATGTGGAACTTTCTGCAGGCAGTAAAGAATATTTCCTATTATGATACTAGTCTATAACAAAACATTTCTAATATTATATATTATGATATACAAGTTCTAAATGAGTTCCAGATTATTATACAAATGACATATCAGTGGCATTTTAGTAAAATACAAATTCAGGTTTTAGTTTTTCAAAGAAAGTTTGCTTTATTATTCATATCTTTCTTCTTAGACAGGTTTGATGAATAGTTTGCCAGGTCTTCTTAGGTAAATGGAAAAATCAACCTAGCTTGTATGGAGAGTTTCTTGAGACTCCAGCAGCTTTAAATACCTGTTTGCTGCTCAACACTGGCTTTTTTGCTGCCCTCTTACAATTAATTTGACAGAAACTTTCCTTAATAAGCCTTTATCTGACAGAATTCTTCTCTGCTCTGAATCACTTTAATCACAAATCCTTTAACAGTTCAATAATCTCTATTCAGTTTTTGCAGAATATAAGTTGTTTTCATGACTTTTCAAGGCATTGCACTGTTTCATGATTTTCATCTTCAGAAAGATCTTTCTTCCTCTCCATACTGCACAAGAACTGTGACTTGCTTAATAATGTGGAACAACTTATTTAAGTAGGTTTTCCATTTACCCAAGAAGACCTGTCAAACTATTGAGACATACAATTATCTAAAAAGATATGAGAAATTATTTTTATTTTACTGAAATCCTACTAATATGTCATTTGGATAATAATTTGGAACACAATGTATAGATTTATGCTTTATAATATTAAATTAAATGTATTATACTTCCATTCAAGATGAAGCTAAGGCAGGCAAATCAGCCAAATCAGAGAGTCACATGTGGCTGAGAGTAAAGGGATATGCTAGAAATATGCTAAAGACAGACAATAAATTATGTGAATGGAAGAATAATTACAACAACAACTTAAAATCAATTAATTGAATTAGCACTAATCTTAATTATGTTTAAAATATGATTGATTGTAAAAGTTGTGTTATTCATTCTACATATTAAGATGATATTGCCAATAGTCAACTAAAAAGAGTAAAGGTGCTTTCTTCTTTTTTAATTGGATATTTGTAACAAATGAATAATTTGTATTAACAAGCACCCCACCCCCCAATATCCTCCCGTCCCTTTAGTGCCCCCCTTTTTTTGGTTTGGGCCACTGCCCCTTAAAATGTCTGTGCACGGCCCTGCCTGTTGCTGATTTGCTGCCTAACAACCTCAACTTCACTGATTGGCTCCTGCCAGGAGAAGGCCTGCACTGCTTCAAAGAAAGTTGTGAAAGAGTTGCAGAGTGTGACTTGCCACATGGACTTCTTTTCGAATTCAGTGTACTTATAGATTTATTCAGAGTTTGAGTTCTATTGTGTGAGGAAACCTGTAGGGAGGTGGGTGCCATTTTGTTTTTCTTCTGTTTATGTGTGTAGTCAGGGAGGTAGGGAAGCTCAATTGTTGTTTATTTAATTATGTTTATGTATAAGTTATGGTTAAAATTAAGTTAGGAGACCTTTTGTTTGTTGTGTTGGCCTTGCCCCTTCCTGAGGCCTATGTTTCTATTTATTTATTTTTGATTAAATAAAAATTGAAGTTCACTATAAGGCTGTCCCCTAACAGTCGACAAACCATTAGTTGATGAGAAGAGACTTAGTCAACCAAAAATGTATTAGTCGTAGGAGAAAAAAAGTTCGCTAAAAGTAGGGAAAAGTTCCACAGGAAAGTTCCACTTCCACAGGAAGTAGCGAAGTCACGCAGTCTGTGACGGAGAGATCGTTAATAGCTGGTCTATGTGGTAATTACAGTACATCAGGCAGGACATCCAAACGCTAGCCTATCATTCATCGACCTCAAATATGGCATATCATCTGAAACATGTAAGTAGTAGCAACTTTACATGGAATGCTCACTTTAACGTTAACCTAGAAAAATGCGGGCTATTTAAGTGTTTGTGTGGACTGTGAAAGCCGAATAGAAGTGTGCTGACTGCATGACAGCTAACATGGAGGCACCGGTGCGATCACTTGCACTCAAAATACTCATACAGATTTTTGGTCATACAGATAAGAGTAATACATCTTTTGAATCTGTGAAGAGTCTACTTTTATTTGTGTGCACTCACAATAACAACAAAACGTTGTGCTTTTGTAAAATAAAAAGAAAAGAAAAAAAAAAAAAGAACCGAAACTTCATGCAAACTTGCCTTGCAGATATGGAAGATATATACTGAAAATATACTGTATCTATAGAAAGTGAAATGTCTACTTTTAAATTAACCAATTCAAATGGAAAACAAATATTCTTTGGTTATGTAATCCATATGAAACGTGCATATAGGCGCGTCCACTGAGAAGATGAGTCAGCATCATCAACTTCATTACTGCAGCCGAAAATACAGAAAACACTAGTTTATAAATTAGTTATTAAAATGCTAAAGCATTCTCCTTGCTGTTTTTCCCCAACACATTCATAATCATAACTTCTGCCAGTGCGCTGTGGCAAGCTTTATGCGTGCACTTGAACGCTGATTAGGCTATGTAGGCATTAAAGGCTCTTTATTATGATTTATATGGTTTATTAATAAACCTGCAATTAGTCGACTAATCGCTTGAAATGAACGACTACTAGATGACCAGAAAAACTTTAGCAGCCACTATCTGGACGTGTGTTACTGGGGCTGGAGACAAGAAGTTCCTGTGCTCTTTCTCCAATTTTTGTTTCTGTTACCCCTTTTTCCCCTAGATTAAAGAGAGGGCTAGTATGTAACATATGATATATGCACCATGCCACCCTGCCCTGTCTTCTCTGAACATGGTGCGAAAACCTGGCAGAAAAATTCAACGTACCAGAGAGTTTAATGTGCACCCCGCTCTGCTCCAGAAGAGTGACGTTGACCCGGCTGGTGGTGGCATTGAATGCATTGACTGTTACTGTAGCAGCCTGTCTCTTTCCAAGGTACTCATAGAATCCAGCCCAACCAGAGTTCAAAGAGAACACATCTGCTGGAACTAAACAAAACGCATACAGATAATTTCTACCTGTACCTCTGTGCAACTTCACGAAATGTGTTACAATTACAAACATATACACTATAGCTACAGGGAACCCAAAAAGTAGTTGGGCATTTAAGGTACACATGAAATTGCATGAAAGTAATTGCATTATGTAACAAAATATCAACGCAAGTGGCATTTATTTAAAGAAAGACAAGCAAATGACAAAACAATAGTAGTTCAAAATTAATACACAAGCATTCAGACACTGTTTGGTTGTCAGATGTTAGTAAAACATGGTTTTAGTTATTCGGAATGCAATTGTAAATTGTACAATGAATTCATTTAGTTGATTTCATCTACTAAATTAACCAATTGCTTGAACATAATTGAAAAATGGCCCAGAACAAATTAGGTTAGTTCTGAGAAAACCATAATTTGTTTGCAGGTGCCACTTGGTTGTTATTTTATCTAATGTAACAATCATTTTAGGAGTGTCCAAAAACTTTTGTTGAAGTGTGTGTGTAATTTCTGCCCTACTATAGCAGTACTAAATAGAACTGCAAAAACAATTTTCAAATGGTTTCCCAAACACCTGTGAATGGCTTACAAATAGCTGGTCTCTGCCAGTTAAAATGGGATAGGCAGTCATATTTTAACACTGAAATAACCAAACTTCACTTTTATCTTTGTTACTCTGACATTTTAAAAATATCATTTTCAGAATCTACATTACAGGCCCATTATTTCCAATGACTATAGGTTAAACTCATGTAGGCCAAGTTTATTTTTTATGACAGCAAAATGGATCATTCAAGGGGAACTTGAAAGGTTTCATACCACGAATCTTGTTTTTCTGCAGGTCTGGATCCTCATTTGATTTGCTGTTTATTTTTGGTCCAACTAGGAAATAGAGCAGATAATTGATCATTTGACATTTGTGGATGCAACCTGCACAGTGGTAATGACTGTTAATCAAAGTTTCCTGCTGTAGTTACTCTGAGAATGTGTCACTATATTAGTTTGACACAATAACTTCTATAAACGCTGACACTCCTATTCTGTGTAACTTTTTTTATTTTTTATTTTTTTACAGTTTAAACAAGTGACAGATTTAATCTTAATTGGTTTAAAAACTAAGAACATATATCACTATAAATCAATAGGCAGTGTAAGTATTAAAGGAATAGTTCACCCAAAAATACAAGGTCACCACGGTTTTTACAAGTGCAACATTTCTGTTCGAAAATTTAGTTCTAACCCTATTCCTACCCATAACTTATCCCTAAAATCAGAAGGTAAATTGCAGAGATTCTCACTGATGTAGAAGCACCTAACCCTGGCTGTAAGCCTAAACTTGACAAACCATAAACTTGTCCCTCAAATCTGATTGATTGATTGCAGTGTTATTCCAGGATCAACAAATATGCTGATCCAGGAACATGTTGCACTTGGTAAAATCACGTTCACCAAAACGGGCAAATTTTCTGCATTCTGTTATTTTCTGAGGATGAGTAAATAATGTCAGATTTTTTTATATTTGGATGAAGTATCCCTTTAAGCTTATGGGTAAACAACTGCTTCTGGCTTCACATTCCTGTCTGTATAAATGAAAATCAGTAGCTACTGCTAGTAAAGTGTCCTGCTCAAGGGCACGATGGACATAGTTAATGAATCAGCCCTTGCGGGGTCATGAGCCCAGTGGTTTCAGTACCTTTGCAGACTGGAGGTTTGCCTGACCACCTCCCATCTGCTTTGCAGGTCCTGTGCTCCGATCCTCCAGATAAGTAGAAGCCATCTTGGCACGTATACATGAGTGTGTAACCTAGAGTTGGCAAGTCTATAGCCTTCACGTCTACATGAGATGGCGTCTCAGGCTGCCTACAGGCATGTGCTGAAAAGGTAAAGAAAAAGGAAATTAGGTGGTCTCCTTCCCTGGGCAATCATGTAAACCCATCTACTCTGGTGATGCAGAAGAAATGAACCTGATGTTCAGACTTCAGTATGACTTTCATGGCATCTATATATTTTATGTATTTATTATAGTAAAACTCTATATACAGGACATAATAAGACCCTACAGAATTTATTTCCATATATATTAAGAGGCTGTGGAATTGTTTGAATTGCTTGTCTTGCTTCTGTATCTGTGTACTATTCTTTTACATTCTGAAACTTTTCTGTAATAATTTTTGTCGCAATATATAAATAAAAAAAGAATAAGAAAAAAAAATTATATATATATATATATATATATAAAGTAGAAGGCTAATTCTACGTTCCAATGTGTACATCAGAGATTCACAACTCTGGCCCTTGAGGTCCACTTTCTTTGATCTTGATCGGACTCACCTCTCTATAACTTTCTATTAATCCTGAAGATTTTGATTATCTTGTTCAGTATAGATGCAAGACAAGCAAGTCAAACAATTCCACAATATTAAGACATTTAACATAGGCCCTGCACCAAAAGCACAGAGAGTAGTTGTAGTGTAAATGTTGCTAAGCCATTTATGTCAAGTGCACATCATTGATTATTATTCACATGAAAATATTTTCTTTTCACTCAGAATGTTATTTCTGTAATTTAGCAGAAATTCAAGCAGAACAAAATTCCAGTGGAATTATCATAGTGAAGCAATCCTTGTTGTCAGTAAAACATTAAAATGTAGCATGCAAAATGTTCCAAAAGTAATGCATCCACTACTGATATTCTAATTACAGCTTAAATTCAGCCAATTATAACTTCTGGATAATGATTTCATGCAATTGTGTGCTTAACTTGTGTGCTTATCACTTGCTTTATAAATAATCTTTCTGATCAGTTTCATCTCCTTAGAAGAACTCAATGTTGCAACAGACTCTATTTGCTATTGACTCTCTTTTTCCCAGCACATTAGACACAGTTGCTCCTTTGCGCTTAAAGAGGATTAAGGAAAATAGTCCAACACTGTGGTACAACGAGCACACTCAGGCCCTTAAGAGAGTGGCCAGAAAAATGGAGCGCAGCTGGAAGAAAGTTTTTTGCATCTCAACTTCTAATGTTTCCAAACAGCACAGCAGTAATGACTTTATGAACTTCTTTACTTACAAGATTGATAATATTAGAGAGAAAATGATAACCATGCAACCGTCTACTACAGTATCACATCAGACAGCATTGTAGTGTCCCTGAGGAAAAATTCCATTCATTCATTTCTATAGGAGAGAAAGAATTGTCTAAACTTGATAAATCATCATAATCAACAACATGTATGTTAGACCCTCTACCAACTAAGCTACTGAAAGCGATGTTTCCAGGGGTCATAGATCCTCCTTTTAATATCATTAATTAATCTTTGTCACTAGGATACGTACCGAAAACTTTTAAGCTGGCTATTATTAAACCTCTTATTAAAAAAACACAACTTTTACAGGCTGATCTCGAATCTACCTTTTCTGTCAAAAATACGAGAAAAGGCAGTATCATCACAACTATGTTCCTTTTAGAAAGAAATGGTATCTGCGAGGATTTCCAGTCAGGATTTAGACCAGGGGTCAGCAATTAAGTTTGGCATCGGGCCAAATTTTTTTTTTTTACATAGTCAAAGGATCGTTTTAATTAATTGATAAAAAAAAAATGCAACTAGAATTGCCTGTGACAGGCTGTTACAGTGTCTTAACTTGTATTGAGCTGTTACTCTGTGTTAAATCCTGTAGTAGGACAGTCATTAACAAAAAAAATCCACATTTGTATGGCGGTGTCCGGGTTTTATACTGGATAAATTAATAAAGCGGAATAATGACCTGGCAAGTGTCTTCATTCACCAACTTGCAACACAGACCGCCTTGCTAAAACACACATATGTGGGAGATGTGGAATGGATAAAAATAAGAGGACTTGAATAAGCCCATTAATGGCATGTTTGAGTCATGCTCTTAACGCTATGTTTTATTTCCTCTTTCCATATTGTGAATAATTAATGGGTCTCATTTTAATTTACTTGTTACACAATGGAGCCTAACTTATTGTATTGTATATAACACCGTGTCTACACCAGACGCGACGCATCAAAAGATAATAGAACCCCTTATAATCAGTGATATTGTCTACACTGGATGTGGCGCGGTGCAACACGAGTCACACAACACAACACATTCCCGACAGTGAACGGATTCCATGTTCTGTTTCTGACGTAGTCAAAGTGCTTTGCAACAGTCGGTTTGTCAAATTCAGAGTAGACAGCTTTTAGTAGACAGCTGTTGATGCGCAGCGTGATGCGACGTGGAAAAAAAGTCGCGTCTGGTGTAGACACGGTGATAATAATTAGACGGCACCACAAGATGAAGATCTATTTCAGAATCAGCTGCTATCAAAATTATCTGGCTGTGGGCGCGGGCCAGATATTATTGCTGGCGGGCCAGTTTTGGGCCTATTGCCAGCCACTGATTTAGACCGTACCATAGTACTGAGACTGCTCTCATTATAGTTACAAATGATTTGCTCTTATCATCAGATCATGGTTGTATCTCTGTATTAGTGTTACTGGATCTTAGTGCTGCATTTGACTCTATCGACCACAACATTCTTTTGAATAGACTCGAAAATTATGTTGGCATTAGCGGAACTGCATTGACATGGTTCATATTGTACTTATCTGACCGTTATCAGTTTGTAGCAGTAAATGAAAAGATGTCATACCGATCACAAGTTCAGTGTGGAGTACCACAAGGCTCAGTACTAGGACCGTTGCTTTTCACCCTGTACATGCTACCCGTGGGAGATATCATTAGGAAGCATGGCGTTAGTTTTCACTGTTACACTCATGATACTCAGCTCTATATTTCTTGACGAAACTTACCAATTCACAAAATTAACAGAATGCATAGCTGATATAAAAAATTGGATGACCAGTAATTTCCTACTACTAAATTCAGAAAAAACAGAGATTCTAATTATTGGACCAAAAACCTTTGCACGAAATAACATATAATACTGTCTAACACTTGATGGCTGCTCAGTCTTTGTCGTCAGTTAGGAACTTCACGGCAACTCGTCAAAATAAAAGTTTGGTTTAACTTGTAACAGAAATATAGCCCTTTTACTATTGTAGTACTATATACTACTACATTTCTCATGTCCAGGAATTGGTAATGGTCTTGGCTCTAAAAATCCTGATCAGAGCATATTTCAAAAATAAGAGAATCACAATTCACAATAAAAGCAATATCGGAAAGATTTACAGTGGAATCCCAGCTGCCTAGAACGGTTGAGATAAAGCACCGCTGAGTGGAACGTTCTGGGACATGCCTTGAGTGCCGCCATCTTCCATAATATATGAACCATGTCCTCACACCTCACTTTTCGTCAACTCAATTCTCCCTGCTTCTCAGCTTCTGACAGTTTGACTTCTTTACACAGGCAAGACGCCCTAAGAATTTGGTAGGGCGCACTTATCAAAGGGGTCCAAAAATCTAAAATTTATGTACAAGCAGTTTAAATTTAGCTAACTTTAATTCTCAGGCCCACATCTGTTCCTGTCCCAACAATCTTTACAATACAAAAGCATCACAATGTGGAATACACATATACAGCTTAGAGGATGATCACTGGGACAGTGGCAAAGATCAAGTGCATGACACTGCTCAGAGAACTTCTATCAAAAAGTAGATTTGCAAGAGCAAACTTCTCTCTGCTAAGCTGTCAGAGTCTTTGACATCAGTACTCTCAGTTGCCCTAAATCTGAAGTAATCTGTACTTCTTCAAACAATGCCCTCCTGCAGTAATTTCCCGTGTAAAGATCTTGCTCTCTTTCTCCTCACCTACCTTTGTTTTCCCAACAGTACATCATCAATCACACACTGATGAAACCTTGTTTCGAATATAACAGTATGGCTGTGTTCCAAAACCTAGAGAGCTGCTTTGCTGTCAGACGCCAACACAGGAAGCTTCCGTTTGAGGCAGTATGCTAAGTGAAATGGAACCTCATAAGTGAGCGATCTGAAGCAGCCAACAAAAGAAGGACAGAGTGCTTTTCACATAGCAGATCTGACTCCCAACTGAGTTCGCTGTTAGCATGTTTCTAAGCGAACACTGTGATACTTTAATTTTGCTTTTACACTATACAATTTTAGCTCTGATTTTTCACTCAACAGTAACTCGAGGACTGAATTATACACCTTATTTATAAAACATACTATGTACAGGCAAGCAGATGAACCCAGAATCTATAAACGCAACAAAGTCTCCCGTTTTCCCACAAAAAAGAAATATCATAAAGAAAAAAAGCTTAATGTACATTTTAGAGTGTTGCGTTCATATGCATAATTAATAAGGTGTAAATTTAATTTGATCTATTAATATCACTTTCTTATATATTAGGGCATGTTAAGTGTTTTAGAATGTCCAGCTGTTTTTAGTGACTGGAATACTGCAGCAGGTGCATGAATTGTAAGTGCTGATAAAATGCCATTTGTTCACATAACTTTTTCTTCTTTTGAGAGGTGATCTAAATATCCATGGCTTGAAACAGATGGAAAAGGGTTGAAACTGACAGGTCTGTGCTGCAGTTCTAAGGAGGTTTTGTCCTTCCGGTCTCTACGCCATAACTGAAAACTATGAATACGTTTTGATACTGAATGCGTTATATTTAGAATTCCTGTTTTGCCATCTTGGAATGAATTTTTTTTTTTTTTTCTTTCTCCTCACTGACCTTGTCACACTGATCCTGGTTTTGCCTTCTCTGCAAAGGATACATGTGATGCTAAATTAGAATTTGGCCAAAAGATGATTTCTCAGAACAGCCTTCACGCTTGGGGGGACTATGATGCTGCCAACATAGACAGCTCACTAGATTTTGGAACGAAGTCCGTATATAGCAATACTTACCAACACACTCTGGTTGCATTCCACTCCATGTTAAATTTTCTAAACACGTTCTTGTTGTTGAGCCGAGGATGTGATAGTTTTTCCGACATCTGAAGAAAATTTTACTTCCGACCTGAAAGAAGAGAGTTATTGAGACTGAAACCATGAAACCAAAGAAGCATAACCTGTAATTTACTCAACTAAAGGACAGGAAATGATTGAATGTCATTTGTCCTCACCTCAAATCCCTGAGCCTGGACTGGAATTCCATATGCTGGAGTTCCGGGATCCTTACATGCATTGTTGGTTGGATCTACAAATAGATGTTTACAACTTTTATAAGAATTGATTAAAATTTATCATTACATTTTTTAAAATGGTGACGTCATGCACATGCATATTGTGGGTTCAGTCTATAGACGCATAGTGTTTCTTTACAAAGTGAGATCTCCCAACTACCGGCCTGGTGTGAACGGGGATCATTTTGACAGTGTTGTCTGTACACGAAAAACCAAGGAAAAACTTTTCTGTTTTTAGTACATCGTTGTCATGTAAACATACCCTCAGTCTTTGTTAACGCTTGATTAAACTTTGTTAACATTATTTAATAATAATACAACTGGTCATTGTTAGATCATGTTAGCTCAGGTCCATTAAATAATATTAACAGATACAACTTTTGAACTGAATAATGTATTAATAAATGTTGAAATAAACATGAACCAAGATTAATAAATGTATGTAAATATATTTTGTTATTCATGTTTATTAATTTGGTTAACTAATGTTGACAAATGGAACTTTATTGTAAAGTGTTACCAAATGTATTTATTATCGAATTATTATTAAAATACTTATTATAAAAAAAAAAAATGCCTTGTGAAATTATTCAAACCCCTTAATTTTCTTTTTCAAATTTTGTTATGTTGCTGCCTTATGTAAAACTATTTTTTTCTCTGTAACACTTTAGTATAGGGAACATGTACTCACCAATAACTGACTTTTCCCTTAATAAACTCTTAATTTACTGCTTTTTAAAGTCCCCCTAAAATTAAAATTTAAGTTTTTTAGCTTTTAGTATGAATATGTTAGCCTTAATGTTATTAATAAGATGGTATGTTCCAAAACAGTGACAAAATTCACATTTAGGAGATACAAGCCTTCAAAACTTAGTCTCTCACTTCGGCTAAAATGGATCACAGATTTTCATGGCACCACATTGAACTTCAGCTTCTCATCAAATCTTCTGTCCAATCAAATGCTCTCTAGAATCTGAATTCCCACCTCCATTGTATATGTATTCAAACCCTTAACTCAGTACTTAGTTAAAGCACCTTTAAAGTCTTTCGGGGTATGATGTGGCAAGCTTTGCACATCTGCATTTGGCAAATTTCTGTCATTCTTCTCCTCAGATTCTCTCAAGCTTATCAGGTTGAATGGGGACTGTTGGTGGACAGACATTTTCAGGTTTCTCTAGAGATGTTCAATTGGGTTCAAGCCCAGGCTCTGGCTGGGTCACTCAAGGGCATTCACAGAGTTGTCTATAAGCCACTCTTGACTGTCTTAGCTGTGTGCTTAGGGTCATTGTCCTTTTGGAAGGTGAACAGCATTCAGACTGGGCAGAAGGTTTTGCTGAATGCTTCTGAATGCTCTGGACTAGGTTTTCATTAAGGCTAGCTCTGTATTTTGCTGTGTTGAGCTTTCCTTCTACTGTGACGAGTCCCCCAGTCCCTGCTTCTGAAAAACAGCCCCACAGCATGATACTGCCACCACCATACTTTACTGTTGGGATGGTATTGTGCAGGTGATGAGCAGTGCCTGGTTTCCTCCAGACATAATGCTTGGAACTGAGGTTCATCAGACCAGAGAATCGTTTCTCACAATCTGAAAGAGTCCTTTAGGTGCTTTTTTTGCTAATTCTAAGTGGGTTTCATGTGTCTTCACTGAGGAGAGTCTTGAGTCTGGCCACTCTGCCATAAATCCCAGATCAGTGGAGTGTTGCAGTAATGTTTGTCTTTCTGTAAATTTCTCCCATCTTCATATATGATCATGTTGCTCAACCAGAGTGACCATCAGCTACTTGGACACCACTATAACCAAGGCCCTTCTCCATCAATTGCTCAGTTTGGCCAGGAGGCCAGCTCTAGGAAGAGTCCTGATTGTTCCAAACTTTTTCCATTAAGGATTATGGAGTCTACATGCTTCTGTAAACTTTCAATACAGCAGAATTATTATTATTATTATTATTTTGTAGTCTTCTCCAGATCTGTGTTTTGACACAATCCTGTCTTTGAGCTCTACAGGCAGCTATTAGACCTTTTATCGAGAGGTATACATCTCTCAAAATCATACCCATTCAATTGAATTTGCACAGGTTAACTCGACTCGAAGTGTAGTAACATCCACAAGTGAAAGTGGAATGTTCCTGAGATAAATTTCAAGTGTTGCAGAAAAGGGTAAAAATACTTATGCAATTTAAATATTTCAGTTTTTATTTTTAATACATTTGCAAAGTTGTCACAAATCTGTCACAAGTTTTTTCTTTTTTTTTTTTTTTTTTTTCGCTTTGTCATTATGGTGTATGGTGTAGATTAATGTGAAAAAAGAGTAATTTAAAGTAGTTTAACGTAAGGAAGCAACATAATAAAATGTGAACAAAATTTTTTTGAATTAGGGCTGTCAATCGATTTTTAATCTAATTAATTACATGATATGGCGATTAATTAATCTAATTAATCTAACACATCAAATTTGGCTGAGAAATGACTCCCAAAAGATAATTTCAAGTCATTATTGTGTAAAGCATCAAATAGACATTACAAAAAATAGTTTCAGCAAGAAATATTTTATTTGATACAACAAATAATTTATTACACATACTCTTTTGGACCATGAGGGTGAGTAAATGATGGCTGAATTTTTATTTTTGGGTGAACTACCACTTTTTTTTTTTTCTTTTTTTTTTTTTTTTATTACTATGGAAACATGAAATAATTTTTTAATGAAATTATGCTCTAAATAAGAAACTAAAACTGCCAGTAGGTGGTGGTAAATGTCTTAATGATTAAGTCATTGGGCCCTATCATACACCCGGTGCAGTTATCATCTTCACGTCCATGTTGTTTAAATAGCAAATGCACTCACGCCCATCTGTTCGCCCATGGCCGTGCTGGTCTGAAAACGAGGTATGTTCAGGCACATTGTTCACGTGTTGCTATTTTGAGGCAACTAAAAAAAGGACTGCACCACTGACCAACAAAAACTGGTCTAAAGTCAATGGCGCAGTATTATTTATTTATTTATTTTTTTGTTACTTAAAGGGCGCGTTAGTAATATGCGCCTATAGGCTGGTGAACAACACGCGTACACTCTGATTATTACACACACAGGGATGCACAGCAGCACACAAACATTTTTAAATATTAAAAATAAAATGATTCCCCTCTGGAGAAGCGTTCAGTCTTTCCGCTTGCAAATTCCGCCATGTAAATAGAGAATCCGCCTTGGTGCTGACTTTTAAAAGGAATGGGAGATGAGACTCTGATTGGTTTATTGCACGTTACACCCAAAACACACCCATGACTCATTAAGAGACTAGGTACAACCCTTTTGGACGCCAACCATTTTTTCCATCGTTAAGCTAGCAAAAGAGGATTCAGACATGCCCTAAGTACACCTGAGCAATGCGCTTCAGACCATTGTTAAAATAGGGCCCATTTAGTCATTCATTCATTTGATTCGTTCAAACAGCTGACTCTTTCAGGAGTAAAGGGAATGGTTCTCTTTATGAATGGTCCATTAAATCATTAGGCTTGTAGAACTTGAAGCTGCACAGACCAATCGGTGTATGACATCAAAGTACCGCATAAGCGATTAGAGAGCAGACATCTCTGTATGCTTTTGAATCGCTCTCGTGTTATTTTGATGTCATACTCCACTAGCTGGACTTAAAGCGAACAGTTCTGCTTTGTCTTTATATTTTCATTGGCAACACTGAGCAAAACAGACAATATTGTGTCTAAAATAACACAATATTAACTTCTTATTTATTGAACTGTTGTATAAAATCAGTATCACATTTGCACTATTCTGGACAGAAAAACAGCACTTGGTGATATAGCTTAACTAGCCTATATCATATGATGTAAATATGAGACAAAAAGTCAAACAGGCTATTTTTTTCCCCCATATCTAGAATTTTAGGGGCATTCTAACTACATTCTATAGGCTCCATCATGCAGTGAGTTGTTGCCCTGCTTAATAATGGTCATCAATCAACTGTATGAAATGTCAGATGAACTACATAGGTCTGGGGCAGGGCAAGTGCGTTAAATGCGTTAAAAATTTTCACATGTTATTTTTCACCGTGATTAATTAATCTAATTAACGCATTAAATCGACAGCCCTAGTTTGAATATTTTCGCAAGCCATGTATTATGTATTATGTAGCAAAGGGAATTCCATTGCATTTTTTCCAAGGTACATAGTAGCTCACCAATGCAAGAAGGCTGCATTCCACTCCAAGAACCTTCCGCCTCACAAACTCTTCTGGAGGAGCCCACCAGCAGGAATGGAGGTCTGCAGTAGAATGACACCTCTGATTTGAAGGTGAACTGCTGTCCCTCTATGTAGCCCTCTGCAGGGGTGCCTGGATCTCCACACAACACAGCTATAAAGGACACAAGTCAAAAAGTTAGCCCACTAGTTCTCACAGTATCATCAACATCTCAGTTCAGCTACTTTCACTGTAATTTTGTGATGAAAGGTGATGGTGTGTTTGAATTAGACAAATTTTTAGCAGTCAAATCACATTCCAGTAGTCAAATAATAGTTATAATAGTGCTGTTTGCTTGTATTCCCATGTGCTTCACTTATTTTTGAGGATTATTTTTAAGGCATTTAGAAGCTTTAGCATCACATTTGAGACAAGATCAACAGATGGCAAACTGAAAGTGCTACTAGTAAATTACAGCTAATATAGATACAAAGCAATCTCAATTGAAATATAATTTTGTATTAATGCATTTACTACTGAAAGAAGTGAGTCTGGAGTCTGCATCTGAAGATTGACATTTAGGGGAAGTTGAATCCATCAAATGCTTGGGTGAGTGGCCGAATATTCCTAGGTATCAGCATGGATTAGATGCAGGAGGGTGCTTGACCAATGACTGCCTTGTACGCTAAGGCAAATGTTTGAACTTGATTATAGCAAGTGTAGGAAACCAGTGGAGGAAATGTAGCTGAAGTGTGATATGACAGAACTCGAGAAGGCTGAATGTCAACTAGACTGCAGTATTCAGCATGAGCTGCATTGTGAGGTATATACTGTTGGGGAGGCCAGGAATAGCTGTCACCGTTTTTCCTGAAGCAAAAAGTAAGGCATAGTTTCACACTATAGTCCATGTAAATTATAATATAATATATTATATTATATATTATATAACTTATATTATAAGTTATAATAAAATATAATACAAGTCTATGACCCCTGCTGGCGTGGTTTGTCTGTGCCATTTACGTTTTTGCATGATCAGCTGGTATAATGACATTTGTAGTACAATGTTTGGTAACAATTTAGTATAGGGAGCACATATAAACTATTAACTACAACTTTTTCCTCAATAAACTCCTAATTTACTGCTTATTAATAGTTAGTAAGGTAGTTATTAAGTTTAGGTATTGGGTAGGATTAAGAATGTAGAATATGGTCATGCAGAATAAGGCATTAATATGTGCTTAATAAGTACTAATAAATAGCCAATATTCTAGTAATATGCATGCTAATAAGCAACTAGTTAAAAGACCCTACAATAAAGTGTTACCCAATGTTTTGTAAACAATACAATGTAGCCCCTTTTTGTGTCCTCATAAACCAAATGGCAAAAGGTTATGTTTAAGAGATGGGTTTAAAAACCATTACGCCTATGGAGAGTCCCCGTAAACCACATATGCAAGTATGTGTGTACACTACGTTTATCCCTATAGTAAAACCTGAGATCAGTTACATTGTACGGGCCAACCAGAGGTCCCAATGAGGGAAATGGATTAATAAACATACTAAATGATATTTCTATGAAAATGTAAAAGTGTAAAAAGATTACTGTAAAGGGTTAGGTTTAGGGATAGGGTTAGGGGATAGAAAATATTGTTAGGTCAGTATAAAAACAATAGTCTATGCCCCCATGAAGATACCAAAAATAACCAAATTTTTTGGGAAGCCCACAGTGGT
Organism: Elopichthys bambusa; assembly: GCA_037101425.1. Lineage (NCBI taxonomy): Eukaryota > Metazoa > Chordata > Actinopteri > Cypriniformes > Xenocyprididae > Elopichthys > Elopichthys bambusa. The sequence continues at coordinate 6,194,390 of CM074443.1, forward strand.
CGAAGTGCACAAGGAACATTGTTTAAAAGTTTTCTGTTTCAGGTATGTACTGTATGTTATACTGTTTATTGATACTTTTTATGAAAGACTTGCACTGAGCCGCAAACAGGTCTGGTTTAAACTAATTTAGAAAACAATGTTTTCTCATTCTAAAAAAAAATAAGCAGTCATATGTGTGAAGAAATATAATATAAAATACACATCTCATGCGAACGGTTCCTAGCCTCTGTTTTTATTTCAGCTCTATCAGATGAGGTGCTGTATTGTCAGTACAGTCATGGCTGAAGGGGTAGCACACAGGTACCATGCTTCAAGTTAGGCCTAACAATGCTCTTCAGCTGCGACTGTATTCACAATACAGCACAGCCTCTCATACCTTATTGCTTACTTCACATGAAATCAAATATTCTAAATAATTAATTATTTAAATAGCAACATATAAACACATGACAGCTTGACATCCAGACATCTAAAAAAAAATCTACAGCAGTTCTTTCATTTTAAATCCATCTTTAAATCTTATAATTAACACTTGTTTGAATATATATCATTGTGATTTTATCCAACAGCTATTACAAATATATCAAAACTTCAGTTTGGAGGATAAAATTCACAAAAATGATATATTTTATATAATTTAAGGATAGTTTTGAACGAGGAGTTTGAAACCAGCATACAAAACGACTGCTTGAGAAAACAAACATTTGTGTCTTGTGCCTGCAAACTTTTAGTTATTGTGATATAGTCCTCATGACATCTTTTTTTTGTGAGACAACTAGACAACTAGCCCTGTTCTCCTCTATATAATAGTGCTTCTTGGAGTGGGTACTTACGGTATGGGTTCTTTTTTATGGCACATTTAACGAGGATTTTTTGTTATAACAGCTGACATTGTGTCAAAGGCTTACAATAAAAGCCAGAAGGATTTAACAGCAGATTCTGTGCATGTACCTCGTACCTTTCACACTGCATGCTGGAAAGCCAGGCTACTTGAGGGATCCATTTGTGATGTGTTGACACTTGTATTGAAAATGTCAAAACAGGTTTTATGATGTGCTGTAGCTGCGTTTCACACAATTTCAGTCAAGCCATGAACCTTCCATCATAGCGACACAATACTCCAAACACAACAAATGTAGCTGCAGAAAATATCAACTTGTGGCCCATATGTGGATTTAGAGCTGGGCAGTATGATGGTATATATATGTACATCTTTTCACAAATTTCTAATGGACAAAAAGAACTGCAGAAAGCAGTGTGAAGTATGTCAGCACAAAACGGACTGTACTTATATCACAGCCTCATTTTCATTTGTAATTTAATATGCTGTCTACTGAAGCAAAACATATTGTTTACATCCACTTTTCATGGATGTGCTAATGGGGTTTAATTCTGTTTTGTGTTAATGGAACAGAGCAGTACTTACGCAGACACTGAGGGATTTCACCACGCCATGTGCCGTTTCCTTCACATGTGGCTATTCCAGGAGAGGACAACTGGTATCCTTCAAAGCAGCTGTAGGTAACACTAGAACCCCACTGCAGGTCCGAGCCCTCCACACGCCCATAGCGGATAGCTGGAGGCTGGCCACACATGATGACTGAAAAACATCACCACAACCAAGTTGGACAGAATTCAATATTTAAGAACTGGGTCAATTTAATTTCATGAGATGGAATTAGAATTGGCCATAGCACAATGGAAGGAATTACAGAAATTTTGTATTTGGCTGCATAGCAATTTAACCCTCTGGTGTTCCCCGCATGGTGACATTTTCATAGTGAAAATTTTATTTTTTTCAATTAACAATATTTTAGTTCAATGTTTTTAATATTTTATTTAGTATTTTGTATTTTTAGTGAATTTTATGGTACCAAATTATATTTTTACAGTATTTTTTAATCCATTTATTACCGGTTACCACTTTTTTAACATAGAACTGAAAATTAAATTTCCAAACTAAACTAAATATTGAATGCTTTGGAGCACAGACTTAAGTTTGGCCTCTTTTTAAAGAAGATACTTGGCAGATTATTGCTGAAGTAAAAAAAAGTTTTTAAAAAAGTTATAGAAGTTTAAGTTTGTAATAAAAAAAACTGCACAAAAATACTATTTTAAATTTTTATATGAACATATTTTCCATTTTCCATACATATTTTCCAAAACATGTTTTACTCTAAAACTGCAAGAAAATCAAAGCCATACATCTAAACAAGTTGTGTTCCAAATTTGAGGTTGATATTTAAAAATTTTGTTTGGGCGCAGTACCAAACATTACTACTAGAGGAAATATGTTTCCCATTCACTTCCAATGCAGACATTCTTGACTGCAAGGAGTACAAAGTGTGACTTTTTTTTTCAGGACAATTTAACCTTTTTGTTTTCATATTGTATGTGTTCACATAGCAAGTGCCAAAACCTTTACCAATTTTCATACCATTCAGATTACCAAAACGTTAAAAAATAACCAAAGAGCACCAGAGCACTATGGAAGATTTTCATTAAACCAAGTTTTGTGATGAAACATGATTAAATTGAAATTATCACAATTTTTAACTAGTTGTGTGACAATGTACTTGGTGACATGTAGAATACATCTTAACTGATTGCACATATTTCTCATAAAGGTAACAAACAAACAACAACAACAAAAAAAAAAAAACATTTTAATTTTTTTAATGAAGCATCACAACTTTAAAAACTAAAACTTACATCAAAATTTTGCACAAATTTTCCACCATGATCCATTAAATTTAATATATATAATTAAATACAGGGGAGTTGATGCGTAACATGAGATTATTCTGCCAACAACAAAATTTACAACAAATTGTACATACAGTGGGTACGGAAAGTATTCAGACCCCCTTAAATTTTTCACTCTTTGTTATATTGCAGCCATTTGCTAAAATCATTTAAGTTCTTTTTTTTTTCCCTCATTAATGTACACACAACACCCCATATTGACAGAAAAACACAGAATTGTTGACATTTTTGCAGATTTATTAAAAAAGAAAAACTGAAATATCACATGGTCCTAAATATTCAGACCCTTTGCTCAGTATTTAGTAGAAGCACCCTTTTGATCTAATACAGCCATGAGTCTTTTTGGGAAAGATGCAACAAGTTTTTCACACCTGGATTTGGGGTTCCTCTGCTATTCCTCCTTGCAGATCCTCTCCAGTTCTGTCAGGTTGGATGGTAAATGTTGGTGGACAGCCATTTTTAGGTGTCTCCAGAGATGCTCAATTGGGTTTAAGTCAGGGCTCTGGCTGGGCCATTCAAGAACAGTCACAGAGTTGTTGTGAAGCCACTCCTTCGTTATTTTAGCTGTGTGCTTAGGGTCATTGTCTTGTTGGAAGGTAAACCTTCGGCCCAGTCTGAGGTCCTGAGCACTCTGGAGAAGGTTTTCGTCCAGGATATCCCTGTACTTCGCCGCATTCATCTTTTCCTCGATTGCAACCAGTCGTCCTGTCCCTGCAGCTGAAAAACACCCCCACAGCATGATGCTGCCACCACCATGCTTCACTGTTGGGACTGTATTGGACAGGTGATGAGCAGTGCCTGGTTTTCTCCACACATACCGCTTAGAATTAAGGCCAAAAAGTTCTATCTTGGTCTCATCAGACCAGAGAATCTTATTTCTCACCATCTTGGAGTCCTTCAGGTGTTTTTTAGCAAACTCCATGCAGGCTTTCATGTGTCTTGCACTGAGGAGAGGCTTCCGTCGGGCCACTCTGCCATAATGCCCCGACTGGTGGAGGGCTGCAGTGATGGTTGACTTTCAACAACTTTCTCCCATCTCCCGACTACATCTCTGGAGCTCAGCCACAGTGATCTTTGGGTTCTTCTTTACCTCTCTCACCAAGGCTCTTCTCCCCCGATAGCTCAGTTTGGCCGGACGGCCAGCTCTAGGAAGGGTTCTGGTCGTCCCAAACGTCTTCCATTTAAGGATTATGGAGGCCAATGTGCTCTTAGGAACCTTAAGTGCAGCAGAATGTTTTTTGTAACCTTGGTCAGATCTGTGCCTTGCCACAATTCTGTCTCTCAGCTCTTCAGGCAGTTCCTTTGACCTCATGATTCTCATTTGCTCTGACATGCACTGTGAGCTGTAAGGTCTTATATAGACAGGTGTGTGGCTTTCCTAATCAAGTCCAATCAGTATAATCAAACACAGCTGGACTCAAATGAAGGTACAGAACCATCTCAAGGATGATCAGAAGAAATGGACAGCACCTGAGTGTCACAGCAAAGGGTCTGAATACTTAGGACCATGTGATATTTCAGTTTTTCTTTTTTAATAAATCTGCAAAAATGTCAACAATTCTGTGTTTTTCTGTCAATATGGGGTGCTGTGTGTACATTAATGAAGAAAAAAATGAACTTAAATGATTTTAGCAAATGGCTGCAATATAACAAAGAGTGAAAAATTTAAGGGGGTCTGAATACTTTCCGTACCCACTGTAGATGCATTAATGGGAATATTTTAGGTGCTGTAGCATTTTTTTTTTTTTACCCTTTTGCCTTAATTAATGGTCTTTAGGTGTGACGAATGAATTTTTAAAAGTTCCATGTAATCTCTATATTAATGAGGTCATAAAGCTGCATGCATAATCATTATATATATTTTTTTTTAATATGGCATATCACACTGCAAGATGTGTTTCAAAATAGTTCACAACTATCCTTATATAAATTAAATACAAACCTCTATAAGGTTTGATAATCAATTGATAAATTGATTATCAATTTAAACTAATATTTCTGCAAATACCACATGTAGCATTAAAACCTACACTTACAGCAGTGTATTTAAATTTCACTGTCCTACATTCAAATTGAAATTCCACATTCTGTTTGCTACCTCAGTTCAAACGAAGGGATGAAACTGGAAGGCATTTTAAAGGCATTCTGAACAGCCGACAGCCCTGATTTCATCACCATCATTATTATTGACTGAAGATGTGTCCAAACCCAACACCTCCTTCTATCACTTGTTCAGACTAGGCAAAGTGAGATCTAAAAGCACTGTATGCTAACAAGGGGCTTAGAGTTATTTATTTTCTTTCCTTGATCAGTACGTTCCGTTTGCTAACGGGAAGAAGTGTATTGCTAACAGGAGGAAATAATGATTAAATGGGATTACGCACTAAAATCACTCTGAATTTCAAGCATGCATCACATTTCTTCCTGTTACCGAAAACAAATAGCTGATATTTTCTAGAAATGATTGTGAGGAGGCTGAGCTGTCTTCATTGCACCACTCACTAATTTCATTCTGACATCTGATAACATAGATCCTACACATTTCATGGCAACATTTCCTTGGAGTTCGTAAGTGAATAATCTCACTTGCCAGGCAAGTCAAAAAAACAAAGATCAAAAACATCTGAAAGGCTTTTGATGTTGGGATGCTAAGAACTCCACAGTATTAGTATATCTTTTAAAAGCTCTCATGATGCTGTTTGCAGAGTGACAGGAAATGTTGCCCTCTCTGCCTGCAAAGAAAGAACTGTGGGAAAAAAAATACTTCCTGTACATTTAGGAGCTTACCTTTGCAGCTTGGTTTGGTCTGATTCCAAGTGCCATCTTTGCTGCAGCGTAGAGTAGATGAACCAGGGGGCTCCATCAAGTACCCAGGGTTACAGCGGTAGTGAATGGTTTTGTTAAATATGAACTCTTTTCCAATGTAAATTCCGTTGGCAATTGGACCAGGATCCCCACAGCTGATAACTATAAAGGGAGAGAATCAGCTAGACTCAAACATTCTAGAACATTCTTTAATAATTTATAAGGCTTGCACTTGAAAATAAAATTTAATTAAATAAAAAAAGTGATTTCTAGGCAATTAAATCAAATTTATAGTGCATTCAGAAAGTATTGTGACACCTTAATATCCACATTTTGTTTTGTTGCAATCTTTTGCTAAATTGCTTTAAATGTTTACATTTTACATTCCATACCACTTCATATGCAGTTATTATTATATTTCTTTTTTTTCCTTTTTTTTTGTTGGTCAGAATACTTTTTGAATGCGCTGTATATTCAAAGTTTTTCATGACTTTTGGGTAAAATTTGTGTGCACATTATATTAATTTTTCACCTTTTTGCAATTCCAAACTGGGGACCAAAAATCTACATGTGAAAATACTTACAATTTGCATTTTTCTAATTTATTTAATGTTATTTTTTTTTTATGTATTTTAAATGTATGTTTCATTATCAGAATAACAATTCAAGTGAAAAATAACATGAAATGTCAAAATGTCTTAATATTGGTTTTTCCACCTATTGCTTTAATGACAGCAGTCTTCGAGCTCCACAAGTTTGTATAAAACCTGATAATCATGTAAATCCACTGTACATTTTACAAAAAGGAATCAACATGTCATACATTTAATTAGTGAGAATAGTTCAGAATCTTGAGGACATTGTCTTGTGTTCGTTTTGAAAAAAAAAAAAAAACTTTTATCTATGCTTAAACTGTTCTGTAAAACCTAGATTTTCAATATGGTATCACAATTTGGGACCCAACTGTATATTTTCTCGCTACAGGCTATTACACAAAACTTATATCATGCAGCTAAAAGTGCTAAACTTGGTGAAAGATGAAGATTCCTTCTGTTGTGAAACTTTAGTTGACGAGTTCAATCTTTGTTAATAGTGGTGGATCTAATAGCGGTGCAGCTACTAAAGCACACAGGGTACATTGCATAAGCAATACGTATAATTACAAAATCAGGGTAAAACATTTTGCTGTGATCAAATAGAGTAAAGTTTGCTGTTCTGACCGATGCAATCTGGTGCTGAGCCGGTCCAGGTGCCATTGGTAGTGCAATGGCGAGTGGTGAGGCCAGAGGTCTTGTAGCCCTCCCAGCAGGCATACGTCACAGAGTTGGAAAACAGCATTCCGTCGCTGAAGACTATCTTGGCATAGGCTGGCGTTCCAGGGTTTCCACAGGATACAGCTGGGAAGGCAATCAAAGACCAAAGAATTTAAAGAGAGAACTCCAAAACGTTAGGAGTAAAAAGACTGCAGCCCGGCGGGACTGAAAACGGCAGTCGAGAGAGAAGTGCTTCTGTGAAACATATCTAAGGGCTAGCACCACAAGCAAAACACTTCAAATTACACCACAAGCACCGTGTTTTACAGCCTGCAGTGTTGTTGGCAAGGTAGATGAAATTCCAATTAGTTTTTGACGAGGTGTTTTTTTTCTTTTTGTTGTTTTTTTTTTTGCTTTTCGCTTTGAAGTGGCATTTTCAGATAAGGGCAGTAAAGATGATATGCTCCAATGTGGTTAATTGGAGTTTGGATTCTAATAGCACAGAGATGTGTGACAACCTTAAATTGGTCGGGTGTCCATACAACAGTTTTCACCAGCGCTTTTCTAAATTATGACGACTTGCGTACAACAGCCAATAAATTATTCATTTTCACTGGTATTGTGGAAACAAGGAACAAGAAATTAAGAGTGTTTCTATGCATCAAGGACATTTTCTAGTGTAAGAATTTCAACAGCATTTTGTGAATAAATAAATAGGAAACCGTTGTTGGTTAAGTTGCATTGGTCATTATGATACTGATTACTTTATTTTGCAGCGTAGAATGTTGTTGGTATGGTAGATCAACTTAGTTTTACTCCAATTATTATTTTTTTTTTTAAGCAGCAAATAGTTGCTAATAATATGCTTACATTGGTCAGTCGCTTAATGACTGACACCTGTCTAGTCTGGACATGTCAAAAGCAAATAGAACCCATTATAATCACTGATGCTGTCTACCCTGGATACCCGCAGAATTTAGGACATAGTTCACAGTGTTTGAGCTACTCCTGACAACAGGACAAATAGAAGAGTAAAGGAATGTTCACACTAATGTGTTCTGTTTAAACGGCTCATTCACATCTTTGTACAGACTTCAGAAGGACCCCAGTGTCAAGAACAAGTGTCGTCCCGGATGGTGTCAGAAAATTACGAGGCACAGTCAAATGGAGAGTTTGCAAAGAAACTGCCCAGTAATATCATCAGATCATTTCAGACAGAGGATCAGAATGAGAACATATTAAAAAACAACAACAACAACAACAACAACAAAAAACAATATGCTTTTCCAAGAGCATATTCAAGATCATAAGATCAACTGGCTGTTGGTTAAGTTACATTTAAGAAATCATAATGATACTAAAACTTATAATTACCCTTCCTAGTGTTGTTTTAGTCAGCAGAACTGTTGTTGACATAGTTGGAGACATACAAAACTCACTTAATCTTTATTATCATCAAAGTTTATAGCTGTAATTTGGTCCTTATATCCTCTTAGATTAAACAGTATACAACTTAAGTAAATAGAGGAAAAACTGGACCAATTAATGAGATCCCAGTGGAGGGCTGCTGATATGTTTTCAAACTTTGTCATTATTTGTGTTTCATTATTGTTTGTCATTATTTGGCTAGACTCTTGTGTTTCATGTCTAGTATCTAGAAAGTACTATCTGTAATCCCCACAACTGTACTAAAGCCCACTGTTGAGTTGCCCCCCACAGCGTTCAGTCTCAGCTAGGCTATGTGCTAAAGCCCTTATTCAATTATGAATGTGCCCTAAATAATGTATCTTATCGATCTCTTTTACGCAATCCTGTCTTACTGTCTGCAGCAGAAAACAAACAAATAAATTAGTGATAAAACACACTGAGTAGCTACTGGGCACAACGTTATTGTCCTTTAAAAATGTGGTATAAATGCTTCCTATTGTGTTTCCAAATTCCAGCTACCAGGAGGTTTATTTGCTTATCTGAGAATATCAAAATTACAAAATGAGATATACAATGGAGCTCTGCAATGAAATTGGTAAAATGTTAAAAATGTATAGGTGCGGGTTAATCAGAACATTAAATTACTTAATTTTGAATTAACCATTTACCTAAACTAAATATAAATTATACAAACACTAATGTAAGTATACATTTCTAACAGAAGCCGTGTTTCCATTTCCGCTTGCGATATTTTCTAAATGTCGATAAAAAAACTATTGTGACATGACGGCGTTTCAATTAACCGATGTTATGCGACTAAAACTCTCGCGATAAGTCATTTTCCAAAAGATATTTCTATCTGAGAGCTTTATTTTGAGTGTAATATTTAAAATATTATTTAAAAGCCCTTCTCCCTCATATATGCTATCCTGGGTGCTTCTCCAGTGAATGCTTCCTCATTTCTTCACTCCTCCATCCTCCAGCCTGTGACCTGGAAAACTATCAAAGAAAATCTCAAAGGCCATTTTAATTCTATAAATGCCATTTCAATTCTATAAATGCACCACAAAGAGGTGAGGAACAAGGCGTAAGGAAGCTTCCTGAGGAGCTTTGAGCGAGGATGCACAGGTGCATAGACATCTAATACTATTTAGTTTCTATTATGTTAATTATTAATTGTTAATAGATTAATACTATTAGTATTACATGTCAAACTTTAAGGGTTCCCAGATCCCTCGAGGCTCGAGCGTCACTTCAGAGCATAATCAGCTGCGCTCGAGCCTCGAGGGATCTGGGAACCCTTAAAGTTTGACATGTAATACTAATAGATCAAGAATATTCCAATATACCGGATTATATGTATATATATATATATATATATATATATATATACACACCCTAAGTGTCAGACAAGACTAGGTGATATTTAAATTATCACACACACATACAGGGACTGCAAAATTGTAGGAAAACTGCACAGAATAAGAAAAATACAATACTTTTTTTAAGTGTTCAAATACATTTTGGGGCAAGTACAAACTCTGAGGATTAGCATCAAAAGAGCTACTAAATTTATTTCAGTTATATTTTGTTGCGAATTGAACTTTTTACAATAATAATTAGTTTTAAAAACACAAAGGAGAAATGAAAAAGGTCACCATAGGCTATATTGCATTTATGTATGCTTGGGTTTCAGTCATTATATTTGTCAGTCCAAGCTATATTAAGGGTTACACACAGGTATTTAACGTATCAGTTATCATACTGGAAAAAGACTGAATCTTGTAAATTGAATTATTCACACTAACAATAACTGCTATCTACAAGTTTCATTTAATATTTCAGTGGATTGTCTAGGAACTGCAAAGAATAAACTACTTTTATTTTAAATCCCCCATCTGTTTTCTTTTAATAAGGAAACCAATTGAACTTTATCAACAACATTGAAAAAAAAGAAAAGAAAAGAAACTTTTCTTAGACTCTGAATCATGTCAAAATGTCCAGTATTTCCATTTACCAGTTAGCTAGAGTGGTCTATTCACAAATCCTTATTAGAGCGATGTATCATTATGCACCATGCTAATGACAGGGCCTTTTGTGCAGCTCCACTAACCAGAGTCATTGAGTTAACTGGCAATTACAGATTTTAGGCCAGTTAGCATCAAAAGATCAATTTTACACTAATTACAGTGTACAATTCAGGAAAAGAGTGAGCAGAGCAGGTTAAGAGAGGTTCAGAAACAAAGAGAACACGTTGTAATTTAAGCCTGCTTTAAGCCTGCTTCTTTATTTAAACCTTTTTAAAGGCACAAAGTAAAAATCCCTAGTCTCTCAAGCATACATTTTTCTCATTAGGACATTGCCTGCACTGGATCACAGTTTGCTCGGAGGAACGTTTGCCTTTCTGATCATATTAAGCTCAAGTGCAAAGCAAAATACTGGTGAATTTCACCTTGTGTGTTTCTCTACAGGTATATGTGACCCTCACCTTCACACACGGGCTGGGTACCGCTCCAGGACCCATTCTGCAGACAAGTGCGCTCAGACGATCCGATCAGCATGTAGCCTGCTTCACATGTGAACCTTAGCAGGCTTTTATGCCTGAACTCTTCCCCAAGACGAGAACCATGAGGAGGAATTCCTGGATCGCCACAGAATCCCGGATTATCACCTGAAATTTAGACAAAGCCAAGACTCTCCTTGACTACACACTTTCACAGCAGCCTCAGTTTCCGAAATGGTCTTCCATTCATGTTCTCCACAGGGATTTCAAAAAGTCATAAAGCAAACTAACCAACTGAGGGAAAAAATTATTGTATTATCATTTTACTTTAAAATCATTCAAGAGTCAAGCCATGAAGTATTGCAAATGACAATCAAATCAAAATAATGGCAGAATGTAATGATATTGACTTATTTTATACCAATTATATATAAAGTTTATTTCAAAATATACAGATATATAATTGTTGGAAAGTGTAGGGAGACTGACTTGAAAACATAATTTGCAATATGCTTTGGTAGCTACAAATCAATCTTATGAGATTGCTAAACATTTTGCAGAAATCAATTTCTCTATGGACAAAATGAATGTGTGTACTTCTGGAACCACGCTTATATGCTCTAGTCCAGGGCAGTCTGGTTTACGTTATTATTTTATGAAAGCATCACATAAACATATAATGTAAGAGAGCTGCATGATGTGCATATCATCTGGACTTTGAAGAAACAAGAACTTTGTCAGCTCTGATGTCAACAGCAGTTGCTGTTTAAACTTTAACATCTCTCTGGGCTCAGACAGATACTTAAGTCTGAAGTAAGATGAGCTGCTGAGACAGGGGCTTAAAGATCAGCTGGCTGGCTGGTCTGCAGTCTCTCGCCCTGAGGCTCTGCCACCTGCTGATGTGTGTACCTGAGCAGTAGGGTGGCGAGCCGCTCCACCGACCATCCTCCAGACACTGGCGCGTGGCATTCCCCACCAAAGTTCGGCCCTGGCTGCAGGAGTAATGGACTACTGCTCTGTTGGTGAACTTCTGGCCCGACATGAGAGCAAACGGCGGTGTGCCGGGATCACCACAGGATATTGCTATGGGGGCAGCAGGAAGAGAATGTAACATTTCAGATAAAAAAAAAAGAAGTTATTTTGCATATCATTAAAAAAGCTTCTAAATGCAATGGATGTTGTGTGTCTATGCAGTGTGTCAATTTTTACATTTATCATAGAAACAGCAGGCATAAGCTACACTGTTGTCACATGACCTAACCTTTGTTGCCAGTTTAATTCTGCAAGTGGCTTCCAGATTGCACCTCAGAAATTAATAAGGTTGATTTGCATTTTTATTCTTTTTTGGTTTAAAAATGGCATTTGGCAGTCTGATCAAATGGTCAAGAAGCAGGTGTTAAAAATAGCAGCTGATATTAGCTCTGGTTCATCCATCATACTGGAAAATAACAGTCAGGTCAACCACATTGCACTGCAGGATAGAGTATTCCATGCAGTGCAGTAATCTGTGCTGTATACTACTAAATTTGACAAATTTAGTCACATGTCTAGGTGTTCCATGCATACAGTACACCATATACAAACTACTGAATATACTGCAGAAAGAGTAAATTCAGTAGGGTATTATACTATTCTAAACAGATTCATAAGAGGCGATAACTTAGGCCGTATGCTTGCGTTCTAAAAGCTAGACGGATAACAACAAAATGGAACATAACGTAGGAGTCGTGAGATGTGTTTTTAAAAGTTGAACTATTTTTAACTCGGCACATTTAAAATACGATGTGTCAAGATAAAAATACACTTAAAAATATAATGCTCACAGCATTTGATGCTGAAAAAACAGAAGTGCGAGACAATGGCAAAAGATGTCCATCTGCATTTGTACATTGACCAACTATTTAGAGAACATTTTTGACAGTGCAGTAATTGTCTTGTTCACAAAAGTCATGTCTTTGTTACAAAAGTGGTCCTTTATGGCTATAGTAGAGCTTTTAAGTGGATGAATTTAGAGATGCAACTTCTCAGAGATGACTTTGGTGTGCTGACAGTTGAACACTTATTACTTTTAGCATTGTAAAGAACAGCACACTGTCAGCCTCTCTGAAAAAAAACATCTCTAAATGTATTTCCCTTAGTGCACAAGCGCTATATATATATATATATATATATATATATATATAAAAAAAATCTTAATTAATCTTTTTCTTTTCAGTAAAAAAATCTAAATATCTAAGTAAATTGTGTATAAGACATTTGTAGAGAACATATCTCTATATGGTTTATCGTTCTTATTCCACTGGCAAACCTTAATAACTTGTATAATTTTGCTTTTTGAGCTTGTTTTCAGGATGTTGAATATTACAAACAAACAAACAAACAAAATTCTAATTTATTCCATTTTCAAGACTGTATCCTTCTCTAAACGAGTGTGTCTTGGACGAAATACCAGACTATCACTCACAAAGGCACTTAGGAAGTGATCTGTCCCAGAAGCCATTTGACCGACAGGTGAGGACGGAGGAGCCAAGCAGATAGAAGCCCCTCTTGCAGTGATACATCACGGTGTTTCTGTAGTTGAAGCTCTCTGGGTAGCGCTGTTGAGAGTGACGAATGGCATTCTCCACAAAGCCTGGATCAGAGCAGTTTACCACTGCAAGATAAAAACAGCCAGATGCTTAATGTCTGACAGGGAAGCAAGAGTGAGGAAAGACAGAAGAAATCAATGGAGGAGGCTGAACAGTAGGATCGCTGGTGCAGCCTCTGGAGCAATTTCAATCAACTACAAACCGCAAACCACACTTTCTTTTTGAAGATATGGATTATAAGAGCATGAATTGTGCACTTTCAGAACTTTCTTTGCCTTTTATCTGTGCACTTCCTCAGCAGTCAAGGGTCTTTTGTTTTCCCATGCATACTTGGAGTGCATTGTGAGTGCATTCTGATCTGAAGTTGACACGCAGTATCTGTTCACGCAGTCAACGTTATTTTACACATGAAGCTGATTCTTTCTAGACTGTCTTGACAGATTTTGACAGATGTGGTCATATTACATTTTTCTGTACTCAAACCGGGTACATGCTGTTCTTGGCTGGCAGACTGTGTTGGCCATGCAGTTACAAATTCAGTTACTGCCCTTCGCAATTTAAAAAAAAAAGAAAAAAAAAAAAGACGGAAGTTGAGGCCATGTCCAGGGGAAATAAACCAGACTGCCTTGCCTCGGTGGCAGCTGTCAATGTCTCGGCACTCAATTAAGCCCCCTGGGAGAGAAAAAGTAGGCGGACAAGCAGCTAAAAAGTTGATAATTGGCACCTGTTTTTGGTGTGTTGTTTTACTTTTGAGAGATCATGATTTGATCTGGGCGCCTCTTGAAAAAAAAAAAAAAAAGTCTTATCAGAGAGATACAGCTCAGTATAAGAATAAGGCTTATAATTGTCACATGGTTGACAGCTGGAAAACAATAAAAATTGCTTGTGACAATTCTCTGTTTTTTTTTTTTTTTATTGTTTGTGACACTTTTTTTTTTTTTTTTTTTTACAATCATACATTATGATAATTCTGTTTTTTAAGTAATTCTACCTTTTTAAATTCCATATACCAATGCTACCAATTCCTTTTGTAATTCTATATTAAAAGTGTGTGTATTAAGAGTTCTAGTAATTGTAGTAAGAGTTGTGTAATTGTATATGACAGTTCTACCTTTTTTACCATTGTGGTTATACCTTATTTTGATGATCCCCTTTAGACATTCTTTTGACTATAAGTAACGTTGCACCTAAATGTCAACTAACTCTCAGTAAAGTATTAGGCGCTGTTTACACTAGTGATTTTTCGTTTTAAAATGCAATAACTTTTTCTACGGTTATACATGCCATCTACACTACTCCAACGTTTTCGACCCTCGAAAACGGAGACTTTCGAAATAGCTGCAGACCCCATTTTTGTTTGACAACTCTAGAGTTGCATTTCAGTGTAAATGGACCAGAATTGAGACTTTTGAAAACAATGGCATGGCTGCCCACGACAATAACTGACCAGGGCTGCGTTTCCCAAAAGCATCGTAAGCCTAAGTTGATCGTAGAGACCGTTGGTGGCTATTGTTCTACAATCAACTTAGGCTTACAATGCTTTTGGGAAACACAGCCCAGAGCAGTCTCTCTCAAAGGCTCTGTAACATACCAGACTCGACGACAGACAGAACTGCATGCTTTCGGTCGTGTAGTGTGAACGGAGATGCGTTAGGGGTTAAGGTTAGGTGATTTTGTAAACTTGAATATAGCCTATATCTCAAACTGGCTGTCAAAGTGAAAACTGCTACAAAATGTAACATCAGTGCAAGAACAAAAAATATGCAACTGAAATTAAATGCAAGATTAGTTAAAAATGCAGGTTAAACTCATAGCACATGCGGTGATGGAGCGCGCAGCATTTACTTTGAAAAGAACCGCTCTGAGACGCCAATCATAAGCAGCTCGTGTGAACACGGAGCACTCCATTCTGAATCCCGCTGCAACCAGCGCTTGCCATGTGATGGTGCTACATTGTGATTTCATTTTCTGTTCGATTAGTGATCTTTTAGGTTCATTACAAAACTGTGGCGGGACAGATTAAACCATGGCGGGTCATCTTCGTAATTAAATCAGAAATATATATTTGATATTGAGTGTAATAAGGCAGGATTAATTTAATCTATTTAAAAAGGCTATTATTCACCTCCTGTATGTGCTTTAAGTCTTTGACATAGACAGCATTCTAATCTTTGGTTTGCATAACTTACAGTCGACTTGTGTGAAATATCCACTCCTGTACGTCCTTTGCATAATCATCAGAGGATCTCTTTTGGGTGGATTGGACTGTAAAGCCGCAAGATGCGTGATATAACAACAGATGGCAGTAATGAACAAATTTAGTTTGTGATCTAGTAAGAAGACGACATTGCGCAGCTCGTGACCCGTCAGAACCAAAAACAGAATGTAGCTTTTGGTCGCACTACACCGCTACTTGTTGGAAAAAAATTAGCTACTAGAAAAGCTACACTGTTTTAAAAGTAGCTGAGCTACTGAAAAGCTACTGAAAAATGGAGTTAAGCTAGTAGTGTTGCTACTTGTAACTACTCCCCAACTGCCTGTTTCGTTTGTGTATGCCTACTTTTTTTAACAACTGGATATGGCAATTTTACATGTTTTTTCATTATTATTATATGACAATTTACATTCATACCAATAATAAAATTAGCCTACCTCTTTTTCTACTAGTGTAATAAATTCACGGTTTTTGTCAAAGCTATTAAACTGGACAACAACACAGCAAAATACTGGTAAGAAGACAAAGCTAACATCAACCCAATTTTGGACTTGTTTTATGGAACAATGCATTTACTCAGAGGCACATCAGCTTTTCTTTCTGCTGAGTGCTTTGTCCCTCGGCTCTACTTGTGCCAGTGGGGAATTGTCCATCTTAGATGCGTTGACCTGCCTCCATTTGCCGTCACGATTCAATTTCACCAGGCCACCGTCAACAACTTCCTTCGCACATTAATTAATCATTAAAGTGACAAGATGTGCACGGTTACTCCTACTTAATGTCAGAAAGCATCCCACAATGTCACACGGGTTGCTGCAGACCCATTTGACTTTCAAATCAACACTTCAAGATGGGAAATGACACACAGAGAATTATTTGCACATTGCTTCTTGTCATTCACTGGCTGACTCAGACTGCTGAGCACAGATGCTGGTTTCGCTCTGTTAAAGCTAAGCCCATGAGCTGTGGGTGTTAAACAGCCTTACTAAGGAGCTTCTCGCATAACAAGATGGTGTTCAAGGCTGCGTCTCCGTTGAGATTCTCAACAAGGGACAGGCTGCCTGAAAGCATTTGATATACAGTAAAATCCAGTTTCTTGTAAGGTTCATACCCTTGCACACAGGAAGAGGGTTGCTCCACTGCCCGTTCATGCGACACTGCGCTCTGGATGCACCATGTAACAAATACCCTGTGTTGCAGGTAAAGTTGACCACGTCGTTAAGATTAAACTCGCTGCCATTTGTCCGACCGTTTGCAGGGTTTCCAGGATGGCCGCAGGTTATGGCTGTTAAGAAAAAGGAGAACAATCAATCACTTCCTTTGTGAAGCTGCTGACAGGGCTTGTGCATATGTCGAAGTTACATTACACAAATTTTTTTGTTAGAAAGTAGGGTTGTCAATAAAATGATTGTAATCAAAATATTAACTACAAAAGTAACAATACCCCCCCCCCCCCTTTTTTTAAATAATGCTTTCTTCTACAAAAAATGCAATGCCTTGTTGATTAATCAATATCAACAGATAATGAATTATACATCTACTATAAGTATATCCAACCTTACCTGCATACATACAGTACACTCACATTAAGTGGTAATAGCAAATCTCAACTGCTTGGTTGTTACATCGTTGAAATACATAAACTATATTATTGCCCATCGTTATATTAAAAGTTGAATATATAGTACATCTTACTTTACCTGCATACATACTAGATATGTGCCTGAACTGAAGTCGAATACCTTATTCGGAAAGGCATGGATAATGGCTTCAAAATGAATAATACTGAATAATAGGAAAAATATTCAGCAGAATCATTCATTCCTTGTGTTTGCTAGGTGAGCCAGGGGATAGCATATCATGATATTATACATAACATAAACCTCTAAAATCACTACACAATAATGAATGTGTCAAGTGAATGAGTGTAAACTTTATGAATGAAATGAGCAGAGTGTAATTACAAATCTAACAGCAGCAATGCCGCAGAAAGTAGGGCTTTGAAAGAGTTATAAAATACTACATCATACACATTTTCTACTATTTAATGTGTCTATTTAAATGTTTTAAACCTTGTACGATATGATGTTTCTCCATCTCACTCTCTCCTGGAGAAGGCAGAGCATGCATTCTTTATATGTTCAGATTTGCATTTGTTACATAGTAAAAGTTATTTTAACAGTTTTCAACCACTGAATATTTTCTTTTCATTTTCTCTATTTAGCTATTTTATAGTCCTCTTATTTGAGGTTGTGGATGATTGTCCTAACATAACTCTGTATACAAAGTTTGTCTTGGGAAAATAAAAAAATAAAAAAAAATTTTCCCCTTTTATGTAAAATTTAGTATTATTGTTTTAATTGGAAGATATTTCAATACATTTTATATATATATATATATATATATATATATATATATATATACACACACACACACACACACACAAACACAAGCTTTACAAGGCATATTTGTTAAATGAAAACTATGAAGGGAACAAAACTACATTTAAAACAGGCTTCTCATACAATTTCATGAACTGGTTAAAGACCCGCCCACTTCATTATCTATCCGAATATAGATAAAGATACAAATACTTTTGAGATTGTTACAGATACAGATATTGTCTCCACTGCACACCCCTAATACATACAGTAAAACTTTTTTATCACACAACTCTTTATAGAAAGTTATATATTACATTATTTGCACACAAACAGTATATTCACGTAAAGCAATATATACACTATATAGTCTCAGTATATAATCTCAACTGCCTGATTTTTTTACTGTATACAACTGCTTGATTGCTTGCATTGTTGCAAGATGTAAACTATATTATTGCCCAGCTCTAAGCTGCTAAATGCAACTATAAGGCATAAAGATATTAAGATATTATTAACCTGTAAATCTGCTTTGAAACAATGTGTATTGTGAAAAGTGCTATATAAATAAATTTGACTTAACTTTATTGTAAATAATTGACAAAAATAAATAAATAAATCTATTGACAGATCTATTATAAAAGTGATTCATAAAAAAATAAAAAGTGTTAAAAGTCACTTACGAACACACACAGGTGCTTGCCCTGACCACCTGTGGTCTTGTTGGCAGATACGAACTGACGTCCCTATGAGCCGAAAGCCCAGGTTGCACTGATACACGACCGTGTCCCTATAACTGGATCCATCACCACTGATGTGGCCGTTAACAATTGGATCCGGAGAATCACAATGACCAGCTGAAAAACATTTAAAGACATCATGATCAACAAACGTCCCATGAAAATAAAATCTAAACAAACACAAATTCAAACTATGAGTATTACAGGGCGCGAAGCACAGACACATCAGAGCTATTTCGAGAGAGCACTCCGGCAGTCACTGCTTGACATTTTGATGAAATGCCCTCCGTGCTGTTTGGTCAAGCAGCAGGTGATGTGTCTGAGGGTCAGCACCGATCGTCAGACAGTGGCATATCTCAGTTTAGCTGCACTCACTGCTAGTTCAAGGATTTTCCCTTTTTCCAGTATTATCTAGCACTACAGAAGTCATAAATCAATACTGGCTATACAAGACTATGTGAGTTTAGGAATGTTGTTCTGACAAAAATAAAGCATCTTGATCCAGGAATATGTTCTTCTTATGGAAATCATATTGTTCTTAGTGCTGTACAAAAACTAAAACTATACAAGCATAATATAATAGCATAGGAAAGCCTCACTCTACACGTGAATGAATCAGTAATAAATAACATCCAATCACAGAAGCCTATCTGAAAGATGCTTCTTACCCAGACATTTGGTCTCGACTCCACTCCAGAGACCGTTAGCCTGACACTCCCTCACGTGTGAGCCCACTAAAGTGTACCCTGTGTTACACGTGAAGATAGCTGTGGCGCCATAGGTAGTCAGGGTGCCCATCTTCTTACCATTAGCAGGGGATGGAAGCTCCCCACAGGAAATGACTGGAGGAAATAGTCAGTACAATATCTTGAATACAAATGTCATTTTATCTGAAAAAAAAAATTGATGATGATGATGGACACAATATGCCACTCTTATTTTTAGTGACTACCAGGTAATGGGGAGGTGAAGGGGGCATGGCTAAAAGCAACACAGATGTGTTTATATAATAGTGCACGTTTCAAAGGTAACAGAAGTACACTAGTCAAAAGTCTGGACACATTTACTCTTTATTACTAATGTTTTCTCACACTGAAATAATGGTGACAGAACAAAGATGAATCACACAAAATAAAGAAGCCCTACAGTGTGAAAACTTACTTTTAGAAGTATAAATATTCCATGTAATACAAGGCCATAAAATAATAAATGCTCTTCAACAACTGTTTGCAAAATATAGAAACCAAAGTATTGTAAACAATTAAAAGCTATTTCATTGAGCAGTCTTTTGGGTAACACTTTACAATCCCACGTGGGTCAGAATTTAGTTTAGGGTCTAATTCTCACCATTAACTAACTATTAACTACGACTTTTGCCTTAATAAACTCCTAATTACTGCTTATTAATAGTAAGGTAGTTGTTATGTTTAGGTATTGGGTAGGATCAAGGATGCAGAATATGGTCATGCAGTGTAAGTACTAATAAACACATGCACATGTAAGTACTAATAAACAGCCAATATCCTACTAATATGCATGCTAATAAGCAACTAGTTAAAAGTGAGAATTGGACCCTAAACTAAAGTGTTACCATTTTTGTTAATGTTAGTTAATAAAAATACAGATGTTCATTGCTTGTTCAGTTCCAAGTGCATTAACTTATGTTAACAAACTTTTGATTTTAAAAATGTATTAGTAAATGTTGAAATTAACAAAAAATATTAAATGCAGTAGAATTATTGTTCATTGTTAGTTCATGTTAAAGGATTAGTTCACCCAAAAAATGAAAATTCTGTCATTAATTACTCACCCTCATGTTGTTCCAAACCCGTAAGACCTTCGTTCATCTTCAGAACACAAATTAAGATATTTTTGATGAAATCTGAGAGCTCTCTGACTCATCCATAGACAGCAATATAATCACCACTTTCAAGGTCCAGAAAGGTACTAAAGACATTGTTAAAATAGTCCACGTGACTGCAGTGTTTTAATCTTAATTTTATGAAACGACGAGAATATTTTTGTGTGCAAAAAAAAAAAAAAAAAAAAACTTTATTCAACAATATCTTCTTCTGCGCTGTTTACGTTCAGCGCTTCCAGGTTCTATGTCAGAACGCTGGCTCAGTATTGGCTGACGCTGCGTGTGATGCTGATGCAGGAGCTGGCCAATAAAGAGTGGGCGTTCTGATATAGAAGCTGGAAGCGCAATCAAGCGATGTCTTTAGTACCTTTCTGGAGCTTGAAAGTGGTGGTTAAATAGCTGTCTATGGAGGAGTTAGACAGCTCTCGGATTTCATCAGAAATATCTTAATTTGTATTCTGAAGATGAACGAAGGTCTTACGGGTATGGAACAACATGAGAGTAACTGATGACAGAATTTTCATTGTTGGGTGAACTAACCCTTTAACTAATGCAGTTAACCAATGCTAACAAATGAAATCACAGATACCACCTTATATTAAGTGTTAGCGTCTTTTTTTTTTATAATGATGAAATTAACTCGATTTTTACCTTTTCTGAAGGAAATATGAGTGGCGATTGGCCATGTATAACTTTTACCATGGTTTTAGGGAGTTAAGGTGTTGCTAAGGTGTTTCTGAGTGTTTCTGATCACTTAATTTCTCTCTTCAACAATCACAAGCACAATTTGAGATTTTATTCATGTCCGTAGCTCAAACAATGCAGGATTAATTACATGAGAACTTAATTTCATATTTAGGGTTAGAGGTTTGTTCAAATCCAATAACCCTGAGTATGAGCAATAGTAATAGTGATGGTTGCCTTAGCAAACAGCACTAATGAATTTTTAGGTGCATGGGCTAGTCATACAACCCACACACTTTTTTTTTTTTTACAACATACTAAGAAGTCAAATTACAATTTAAGCCCCAGCTGTTTGCATCTGTTCCTTTCATTAACAACTTACTCACCGTGGTGCGTAAACACATTAAAAATTAAGCTGCCTCTGATTAGAATATTTACATTTGCTCTCTGACCTCGAATTAGTTAAAGCATTTTTCACCGAAGACTTAATCACCATGATACTGTTTACACAGCCTATCCCCGTGGTGGAAAACCGGGCCACGATCAGAACTGACTAAGCAGTGGATGGCTTCTTGTGCGTGCATGCTAAATCCAGAGGATTACGCTTGGATCAGTGGAGAAATAAACGAGATGTGGTATAGAGAGCGGCCAGATTTCAGACATATTAGCTACCCTAATGAATTTGTTTCATTAGCTCACAATGGACGCTGTTTGGTAATTAACAAACTGATCTTTTCGTGAAATCCCAAGAGTGGAATTTGGAATTCAATTGTGCTTTTTTGTGGGGTCTTCTTAAAGGAATAGTTCAGCCCAAAATGGAAATGTTATCATCAATTATGCACTTTCATGTGATTTTCTTTCTTCTGTGAAACACAAAAGATGATAGACAGAGCTTCTTTTTTCCATACAATGAAAGTGGATGATGATTTATACAGCTAAGCTCCAAAATGGACAAAAAGGATCATAAAATGCATCCATCTTTGTAAATGTACATATTGTATTTGAGTAAAAGCATTCTTACTCTTACAGGTGGACTTCTCCTCCAGCCCTTCCCATGTTGCATTAGCTAAGCACTTGATGGTCCTCCTGCCCCCTAGATAGTAGCCGGGGGAGCAGCTCAGCATTATTCGTGCGCCAAACTCATTCAGCGAACCCGAGATGAGACGCCACACCATGTGTTCTGAGAGCATGCTCTCAATGTTAGGGCACTGAACCGCTGCAGGACAGAAGGCAAAAAACACATTAATGGAAAACCATGACCTTGTAGGTCCTGGAAAAGGAATAACTAGAGCTTACAGGATTTATGGGATAGACATACAATACCAGTAAAAAGTTTGGATGTACTTGTCTGAATTTATGTTTCTCATGACCTAAAAAAAAGTTTTGATTTTAAGGCTTCTTTAGATGCCGGAAATTATATTACACTAAAATGTCACTCATTTAATTTAATGAAATCGGAATCATGAAATCATTCCGACTGATGAATCTGAACATAGTGTTTACATGAACGCTAAATAAAGTGATTGGGTTGATGTGTGCGTTCATGCCACAAGTATATTGAATATTAGGGATGTAACAATACACCGTTATATCAAGATATCATGATATAAAAATGTGACATGTATTGTTGATGTAAGAAATAGATTTTATCAAAGGCTCAGCTTACTGTATTTATAAGGTGTGATTCACACAAAAATGAAATTCTATCATCATGTACTCGCCCTCTTGTCATTCCAAATCTATAAGATTTTCGTTCAACTTCCAAACACAAATTAATTTTTATGAAACCTGAGAGATTTCTGTCCCTCTTAAAGATCCCCAAAAAATGCCATAAAGGCATCATAAAAATAATCAATCGAGTAGTCTAATCCAAATCCAACTTTTTGGATTTGAAATCGAAATTTGAAACGAAATCTCCTATGACAACTTTAAAGGGGCTCTATGTAAGAATGACAGCTAGTGGTTGAAATGGGTACTGCAGTTCAAATTCAAAATATTGTTCGCCCCGCCCCCTCCTCCTCAGGATTGACGCTCTCGCGGGTTGCCAGTTTGAAGACACACGACAGGAGCGAATTGGAAGGTGAGATGACTTACACACTGTAAGATAATTAGTTGATTTATTGATTTATGATGAGTTGATATCATGTTTTAATATGCTCCAGTTCGTAGAGATTTTTAGATGGATGCTGAGGCTTTTTAGGTCGGGTAGAATCTGCGATCTCTGACCCAGTTTGTTCACTGGCTTCCATGGCAGAAATTCGCTGCATGTGTTTACCGCCAACTGGCAACCCGGGGTGGAGAAATACTATGGGGTAAATTGTGAACTGAGCATGTTTAATAAATATCTGCAAACATATTATGGTATTTCTATGCTTTAGTACAGTCAAAAACGTACATAGAGCCTCTTTAAGTATCGAGGTGGAGAAAAGAACACAACCCTGCAGACAACAGGTAAATGCAGTTTTCGATGTTTTCCATTTATGTGAAGTAAATATGTTTACGCAGCTTTTTAAAAATGCCGGGTGCGGTGTTTGACATGCGTTTGGCCCATCAACGTACGCTTACATTACTGGTAGTTCATATAGTGCTGGTTTAGACCCATGGGCGGCGCTAGCTAGGGGCTAGCAGCATCCCCAAGAAAGATCAAAGCACCCCCCATAGCACCCCCACAATTTTTTTCAGCAATTATATACAGGTTGTGTGTTATATTTAATAAATAAGTTGATAATAAAAGCAACAAATGAATGACGCATCATTACGCATGCATGACGTGATTTACAGCTACTGTCGCACTTTTTGTAACGTCATAGCATTTTATTTTAAAGTGGAGAGGTTCCTTGTGCCAAGAGCTGCCCCCGACTAAAGATTTTTCTAGTAGTCGTTCATTTAGGCCATTAAACATTTATATTAAATTAATTAATATAATAATAGCCTACTAAACCATCCTTTAATAATCTATATAGCTGTGATATAGCACATTCCGCGATCAAGCTCGCGCATAAGTAATGATTATGAATGTGTTGGGGAAAAAGAACACATTTTAAACTATTTAAAACATTTAAACTATAGTGCTTTCTGAATCAGTGTCGGCTGCAAAGATGAAGTTGCCGACGCTAAGAGAGAGAGAGAGAGAGAGAGAGAGAGAGAGAGAGAGAGAGAGAGAGAGAGAGAGAGAGAGAGAGAGATCGCACGTGCGCCTCCTACCTAAGCGTGCTAATACTTTAGATTCCACACTCCTCGCAATAAGCAATAATTTACTTTTTGGACCATATAAAGATGCGTTTATTGACTTGTACAAACTCCTCTCTATATTTGAGAGATCTTTGTCCTGTCGCCAACATTTGAAGACATAGAAGCTAAGCAACTGTGGGGATGTCCGTGACAGCAGCTTGGCACATTTGGCCATCGTCCACAGGCTGGTTTGAGACTTTAAATAGCAAGTAAATATATCCCAGTGTTTTTTGTTGTCATATTGCCATTGACTGAAATTTCGAAATGCTGAACATCTGTCTATTAAAAAAAATCAAAAAAAAAATCTGGGAACTGACTGATCTATGTGTTTGTTTAATTTCTTTAAATAAATTAAAAAAAAAAAAAAAATTAAATTGTGTCAAATAATCATGTAGTAATAAGATGTTTAAAATCGAGTGGGTGGGTTTTCCTCATTTTTATTTTATTATTCATATAAAGAATAAAACGTCTTTGCGCACATTTACAAGTATTTGCCCAGCTTCCCCTGTCAATGATCTAGCGCCCCCTCAGCACCTGCGTTCAAAATTCTCTGCCGCTGCCCCTGTTTAGACCCTACTATGAAGTAGGAGCTTATTTAGTATCCCCCAAAAGGAGTTCCTAGATCAAAAATCGTTCCTAGTTCCTATGGTGCGAACATGTCAAAATCCTGGTACTTCAGCCAATAGTTGTAAGAACTACAGCATGAAAAGTTTCCTCCGGCACAAAAGCCCCTATTATTCAACAACAACACCTCATTCCGTGCATTATACGTCATTGCACATGCGTAGAACTTTCAAGTTTTGGTTTTCAATCCGACCAAGTTTCCAATCGACAAATTAGAAAAGGTTTAAATCATCCCTTGTGAAATTTCAATCAGATTTAGCCAGGGGGGGGGGGTCATCCTACCTCACACTCGCACCACTGGTTGAGTATGTTGGACTGTTCAAACAAAAATAACTTTTGAAGGAGTTTTTGCTCTTTGTAAGTCAACCTAGGCTTGGCTTTTGTTTAATTTCGTTAGCACATTCAAATGTTATTGATGTGGATTTGTCTTGAATGTGAGTTTATATAAAGGTGGATGAAATCTGAAGTGAAAACATAAGCTTTCAGAGTAACAATATTGGAGCCAGCATGGAACAGATGGTCCTTTGATTGAACAGCACAGTGCATAGCTCAGATTCAAAGGAAGCTTAATTTCGTGCGGGCGCATCTAATTTTGAGGGGGGAAAAAAAAGACTGCAAGCTAGGTCAGGTATACTAAACAAGATCTTAAGTAGACCAAAACATCTTTCCCTCCCTTTTTTTCCTCACATTATGTTCCCTCTCCATGTTCTACATGACAAAGGTTTCATATCCTTCAGCTCACACTTGTTTAGATAATTATAAACACAAGATACAGCTTGAGCTCTGTAGTTTAAAGCTAGTCCCAGACACCGTGGATGTGTCATACTATCGTCTGAAAGCTTTAGAATGAAAGAACACCTTGACATAGTGTTATGTAGCAGGGCAGAAGCCTCATCCTTTCTCCTTCCTGTCGATGATGACCTCTGAATGCATAATACACGGTTATTTGGCTGTGGGCTCTTTGGTCGGCTTTGTGGGCTAATGGTAATTCAGGTGAGAGGAGGGAGATGCCACATCATACCATTTGTCTTGTTTGAGTTGCCAAACCACAAAAAATCAAGTCATTATTGTTAATTTTGCCAATTACCTGCCCTACAATACTCTCAGAGGGGGAAACGAGTGAGAAAGCGGCTGACTGCGGCGGTTCAATGAGGCGGTAGATTTTAACATGCTGTTGGCATAGAAACAGAGGACTTGATTTGCTCACGTAAACAGCGGGAAGGATGTGCCACGTTGCTCCAGGTGCCATCCTCCAGGCAGACGGCGGTGAGCAGGCTGCTTGCGTCGGGCCTGTATCCCTCCTCACACTGATACTGCACTTTACTGCCCACCGTGTACTGGAAGCCATGGAACGATCCGTTAGCAGGAGACTCTGGCACTCCGCAAGATACAGCTGCCAATCAGAAACAAACAGCATTGTATGCATAATATATGCTATACAGTGTATTTATATAATAGCTAGTAATGTATATAAAAATACCCACATTTAGCAAGATTATATTCAGATTCTTTCAATACCTAGAGACTTGTTTTGCTGTTTACTGCCTACTGCCTAAAGTTGATCACTCACATTTAAAGGTTAGCATTCACAAATATGTGTTTTGTTAGATACCATGCATCAATATGTGATAGAAAATTCATACAGAAATAAATGTAAAATATAATATATTTTAAAAATGACCATATTATTTTCCGATCTGAATGCGTGGCATCATACTAATGAATCACAAACTTGGAAGTAGGAGCTTTGCAGGAACACTTGAAGATAGTAAAACCATAAATTGTAATGATCAAATAAAATGTATTTATTTATTTATTTTTAATCGCAAACCTGATGGAAATCTGATTCTATATATGTGGAATTATTTTTTTACAATAAGGTTCCATATATTAACATGATTAACAATGGAGTGGGGGGCATACTTCTAAAGCATTTAGAAATCTTATTTAATGTTAAATTCAACATTTTTATGAACTAACATAAAAAAAGATGAACAAATACTATAACAAACATATTGCTTATTGTTAGTTGTAATGCATTAACTAATTTTAACTAATGGGACCTTATTGAAAAGTCATCAGAAAAACTGACCTGAACCCGACTTAAAACCTGACGGTTTGTCCGGTCCTGTTGGTCTCGGGTCGTGTACCAGACCTCTATTACATGCAACCATTCATATATGAAATTGGCTCTTTTTAGCAAGAAAAAAAAAAAAAGCTCTTTAAAACTACAACACACACAAGCAACCATTCAGAGAAAACCAATGGGACCAATTAAATCTCTTCCTTTGTAAAATGATCACATCCTGAATAAAAAGCAGGCCCTGAGCCCTCCTCTACCTCTGTTTGACCTGCTGGCAGACTGCATGGATTGCTCCCACCACTTAAAGAAATTATTGGCCTTAATTAGCACCCATTCTAGATGCCCTTCGTTACAAATGGGGCCTATTCAGAGCTCTGTGCAATGGTAAAAGGATATTTGTGCTATGACCTCCAGTCCTTGGAATAGTGTAATTTACCTTTGTGTGATTAAGAGTAATGAGATTCCTTCTTTCTGCTGTTGAATGTATAGAAACTTTGGCTGGCGTCTTTGTGAAATGTCCTTAGAAGATGCTAATTTAACAGAGGTCTGGGAAATGTTTTTGGGCAACAGTCAGGAGCAGCTTTGCATTCACTAGAATGCTCTGACCCGTGGCAGACTGGGCAGCGCACCTGCTCATGACGTACAGCATAAGATCTGTTTGCTAACAGGGATGCAGTTTTGATGTCCTGATTGTATGGCCCATCTATCTAATTTTTCTGTCCTATACAATAAAGTCCCACAGGGTGCGAGTCTGCAAAAATTGTAGTGCTCACTATTTGAGACAAGCTCAACCTATCAAAGCTTGTTTCCCCCATGGAATAAACTTAAAAGATAATTTACGACTTTTTATTTTTTTTATTTAGATTAGGGCTGGGACAAAAAAACCCCAAAAAACTCCAGTATCAATATTGATTCAAATTATATTGCTTTAATTTAGCCCTTGCATATACACGAGGAGGAAAGAAGTTACCCACTTTTGTTCAGACAGAGCATAATGTGCTATCTCTGAGTGTTACGCAACCTAATATCCCTTTCAAGATATGCAAGAAAGCGATGAGATTACCCGCGCTTAAATGAATGAAAAACGCAACACTAAGTCAAATAAATGCATTGAAAAGCCTTCACGTTACTCATATACGCTTTGCGTCAGATATCAATGCTGAGAAAGACTATAAGACTGCAGAGCTGCACGATTAATCTCAATTCAAACACCCACGCAATCTTATTCTTAAATTACAACAATTATTCATCTGTCTAATAAACCTTTGACAAAATCATATCGCAACATTCAAATCGCGCTGCTGCTGAACCAGAGAGAGCAGTTGTTATAGGTGTGGAGCAGCTTCATAAACAGTCTTTTCAACCTCATAGTATCATTATTTCTGTGATACAATAGTTCAAATTACCATATAAGTACTGGGAAAAAAAGTTTATAGTTCAAATGTAAACACTGATGTCTACAGTAGCGATCAAAATAGAGTAAATCCCCTTTTGATTAAATAACGTGTCGAATAACGACTATCAACTGCGACAATAGACTGAAAATGTGTTTGTCATTAAATCTTTAATCATTCAAGATAATGTCGTACTATAATGGATGATGCTTCTGAAGTGAAACTCAGAAAGATGTAATGAATTGTTTTGTAAATATGACTCATATCATGTACAGTCCATATAAATGTATGATTCAACTGTTTCCCATAGTCTAGTGTAAAAAAAAAAAAGGAAAATTGCAATACAATAGCAATATCGAATCGCAATACATATCGAATCGGCACCCAAGTATCGAATCAGGAGATCGTATCGTCCCATCCCTACTCACGATTCTGACTTTTTTCTCAGAATTGTGAGTTATAAAGTCAGAATTGCGAGATATAAACTTGCAATTGTGAGTTATAAAGTCCAATTCTGATGAAAAAAAGAATGATCTTTTTTTCTCAGAATTTCGAGTTTATATCTCATATCTTTATATCTTGCGACTTTATAACACACTTGCAACTTTTTAAATCACAAAATTCTGACATTATAACATGCAACTGCGAGTTTATATCACACAATTAAAAAAAAATTCAGAATTGCAAGATAAAATGTCACAATTACCTTTTTTTTATTTTTAATTCAGTGGAGGAAACAAGCCACTGTCCTTTCACAGAGGGAGAGAAAAACTGTTTTTCAAAAAGTATTATTATTTTTTTATGTTAGGCCCTATTTCCTACATTACTCATGGAAAGTGCAGTATACTTATAATCATCTCATATAACCTGCCTTAAACCTGCACAAATAAAGCTGGAACAATTAGACCTACATACAGTTCATTGGCTCACTATTTATATGCACATAAACGTCTGATCTAAAGATGACTCGTCTTGCTAATGAACACACAGAAAACCTCCAAAAGAGACCATTTTCTTTGACAATGCTCTGGAACAGAAGACGCGAGGCCTCAATGCGAAAGGAGAAAGGGCAGACAAAACGCCACGTGGGCTGAAAGATAAAATTAGCACCTCAATAAAAGAGGAAGGAGCAGAGAAGGAAGCATGAACAATGAAATTAAGAGAACCCGTGACACATCAAACGCATTCAATTACATTTCTGTCTTAGTCTTAGCGTGACTGAAGAGTCACCCATTATGACATTGGGACAAAGGACACTCTTGATCTCATTGCACAGTCCTCGACGGAAGTGTTTAATGGAATAAAAGCAGCTTCTCGTCGAGGCGTGCGGAGGTGCTTTGAGCGCCCCGCAGAATGAATTTTGTCATACGCGAGGAGGCAGGTTGCCTTTTCAAGGCAATTCCCAGACATTTGAATGAGAGGACTGAGTCAGTGAATGTCTCTGAATAGTGTGATTTACCTTGGCATAGTGGAGCTGGATTGTCCCACTGGTAAAGCCCATTGGGATGGAGTCGGCATGTGGCATTTCTGTGACCCACGAGCCTATAGCCAGCATTGCAGTAATATTGGAGTCTGCTGCCTGGCCGGTCTCTCGCCCTATTGATGACTCCTCCATTCTTGGGTGGATCGTTCACACTGCAGTATGCAGCTGCGGGAGGCGACAACAATCACAGTTCATTACAGTATGACGTTAAGGGTGATTCTTCAGTTAGCATCACTTTTGACCATTTGAAATCTTGAAAAATGAAAACTTCTTCAAATCTTTTTCTTCATCCATGTTAAAACATGCATCACATGTCCTAGAATAAAGATCCAATCATGGCCTTGATTAACCTTTCAGTGGATTTTTGTGACGGTTTGGATTTTAGTGTGTGGTAATATTATATTTATCCCTTTAGTGAGTGACATTCAAAAACTATCACCTAATCTACATAAGGAATCTTTGCAACCCTGAACATGGCTTCAAATGGAAAGCGGATGAACATGGTATGTGCCAACCACAATGTGTTTACTGTCCTAAATTGGTAGCTTAATAAATGTAAAAAAAAAAAAAAAAAGAAAAAGAAAAGAAAAAAAGTACAATTCAATGTTTGATTTTTAGGAGATTTGTTTACTTTTTTAGTTTTAGTACTGTGTGGCCATTGTAAATTCAGAGTACTGAAGCAAAACCAGTTCTCCACTTCACTAGAAGCTTTTTATTAGACAGAAATTGATATCTAAGAGTAATTCATATTATTGGTTTTAAACATGTTGATCTGATATAAGTTATTTTGCCAAATTTTATGGCTTGACAATTTAGATGATATGAACTAAAAGCCATAAATCTCAAATTCTGATTTCATGTAATCTTTAAAACTGTGTTTAAATTTGATTCTGAGATTAAATGAATGGGAAAATGCAGCTTGATGGTTATGAAAAGATCATTAGATCTTGTTTTTGATGTGACACAAATACAAGTTTACCCATCATAAAAAGGAAAGCAGAAGCTCAAGGGATGTCAAAGCTTAATCTCACTTCAGACAGATCAAATCAAATGCATCATCACACCAACTCTGCTGAGAGGTCTAGACTTAGCTGCGAGTGATTAACCAGACCTAGCGTAAAAAAAAACGTTCATGTGGCACTGAATTCTAATTTCCGAAAGCCCAATGGACTAAGAAAGGCGGGAAAAACAAGGAGGGCTTGAAGTTGGTTCTGAAAGATGTTTCGTGAGATAAAAGTGTTATATTTATCAAAAAGTGATACCTACATCCTGTGATTATTTCAACTCAAGAATCTAAATACACAGTAGCCACTCAGGGGATTTCAAAAACACAATCCCTCTGAGCAATGTAGTCGTTTCTCTTTCTGTCTGCTCTTGACAAAATCCAATAAACAGGAAACATGTGGCAACACACTGGAATAATGGGCCTGCATAGGGCACAGCATGTTATAAAGATCAAGTGGAATGAACAGAGAAAGCAAGAAACGTTGACAGAGAGGCAGAGGAACGGGTGAAGAGATGCCAAATAATCATGGCCACTGGCTTTGCGGCATATATATAATGTTTAGCCATTGGTGGAAATGTCGGTCAGAAGAATACGACATGGTAGTTATTCAGCAAAATTCATTACTGCATCTTTGACCTCTATTACAGCAGACTTGCCAATGGCTCCCCGGAGGTAGGACGTGTCTGGTTCTAGCCTAATGAGGGCTAACTTAGAAAAGGCTGACTTCCTCACTTATTGACCCATTTGGATCCAAAGCAACAACCTTGGAGGGCTAAAAGTCAGGAATAAATCCGGCACACGCATTACTAAATACTACTGAATGTACCAACAGGCGACTAGGCAGAATTGTAAAT
This sequence comes from Elopichthys bambusa, assembly GCA_037101425.1. Lineage (NCBI taxonomy): Eukaryota > Metazoa > Chordata > Actinopteri > Cypriniformes > Xenocyprididae > Elopichthys > Elopichthys bambusa. Next base: position 6,226,289 of record CM074443.1, read on the forward strand.
GTAAGCCTGAATAAGATGTCTAGACGCCTCAAATGTGAAATAGATAAATCAAAGAATCAAACAAATGGAGCTAGAGAAAAAGTCTGTCTTTTATTCACCAACACATTCTGGTGCATATGCCTTCATCAGAAATAAGAGTAAAGATTTTTTGATTCTTTGATTTCTCCATTATACAAGTGTTGCTGGTTTTCTGTTCAATAAGTACTTTCTTTGTTTGTTTTATTGTTTGTTTGTTTTTCTTTTTTTCTCCAAGTTCTATAGAATGACTCTACAGTACTTCTAGATGCCTGAAAAAATGTAAAATATGTTTAACAAACCTGTGTAGCGTATTTTGAAGCCTTTCTTGCTGGTTGCATGATCAGTTGACCATCTGAGGTAAAGCTGGTTTGTTTTGCTAGTGAAATTCAATTGTGTGGAGTGGTTCCCACTCAAAGCCACCAACAACGGACTCTGTCCAGATGGCCCTTGTAAATAAAACATCACAAAAACAAGTAAAGCTGAATATTGCAAACCATGAATCTGTTGGGCAACGAGACAGACGAGGCGTTAAGAAGGAACAGCAATTCGCCAACTTTTTAAGCCAAGGACCAACTTCAAACAAAACAGCATATCCAAGTTCCACCTAGTACCAGTTCACATTAAACCTTTTTATCCCTGTCACTTGGCTGGCTTCTAAAAGATCTCTAAAAATGCTCTAAAACAGACATACAAAATAATAGCATTTAAAATTTTACAATTAATTTCAGTACCACTAACACCTAATAAAAATATATATTTATGAAGCTTGAGCAATGTGTTGTATCTTAAAACTTTTCCAGTCTGTATAGAAGTGCTTGGATCACTCATTGATGCTCCAAACTGAGTGTTAATTTCGGCGTTTGAGTCAAATGCAGATCACCTGTTAAGCTTGCCTCCTAATTATCAAGCAGCCTTTTTTGTTTTTATCATCTCAGTTTTTGGCTTGACTTTTTGCCAATTTTTAATAGTGTGAATTTACTTTTTAATGAATTGGTCAAATGTGTCACAGATGAGCCCTGAAAATATATAATATAATATAATATAATTAATATAATATAATATAATATAATATAATATAATATAATATAATATAATATAATATAATATAATATAATTAATATAATATAATATAATATAATATAATATAATATAATATAATATAATATAATATTGGGGACATGGTGTGTTTTGCTGCACTCCGGCACTCCAATGACGCTACATAGGATAAGCATAGATAACATTCCATCTGTATAGAGGAAACATAAATAAAGTCTACCATCAAAAATCTCCAGTTCGTCAAACTGCTTCTCGCTCTGGAACATTTCCACATAAATGGAGATTGTAAAGGAAGGCTGCACTCTGATGATCCAAGAGCAGGTCTGGGAGTTGGGGTAGTTTTTTGGGAAGCCCGGACTCAGGATCACACCAGAGGAGGCAGATCGCTCCTCATTTGCAGGACACTGAGCTGTAGGGTAGACACAGCATTCACAAGAATCATGGTTATTATTACAAATCGCAATGTGGTTATCCTACTAACAAAGCACTAGATGCAAGCTCAAGAGTATTCCAGTAAAAACAGTAAAGTTTAAAAACTTTCTCTAACATGCGCAGCGCTTCTCCTACATTCACCTCAGGGGCCGCGAGCCTTGGTTTGAGGAAGCAACAAAGTGAGTTGAAGCTTTTTGTTAATCCGCCTTGTGGGCGGGAGGGTGGAGGAAACAAACCAGGAGAACTATCGCTTCTTCATGGCATTGTACAGAAAGTACAGACAAGCCAAACGGCTCAAATTTACAACTGAAAGCTTTGCTAAGGATAACTGGAATGCTTTTTTCCCCTTGCTCCCAAGACAGCTGTCGGCTACTGTCTATTTGTTACCATACAACAAAACAATGTTGCTTCTGGGGCTTCGGTGCCATCTTTTTATGGATAATATTTTTTACAAGCTTTGATTACAAGAATCACACTAATGATTCAGCATCCTTATTATTTCCAATCGCTGATCCCCGATTGTCTTTAAATTACTTAAGCGAAGTGCACTCTTTTGGTTGTGTTTTGTAATTACCATTATTCAAAAGATGCTCATTACTGTAATATAGTGCTTTATTTCCGTATTACAATGAAAAAAAAGGAGGGGGGAAAAAACTAGAGGAACTGGAACTATAGAATGATTGTAAAGTTTTAGGCTTCATGCAGCATCAGAGTCACTTTTTCATAATTTTTCTAAAATATTGTATTCGAATATTCGGGCTATAATAATAATTTATTATATTATTATTATTATTATTATTATTATTATTACCTTACATATTTCAACAGGTTTTGTTAGTCTTTTCTTCACTGACCTTCACATGCTGGTGGTGGTCCTTCAAACTGCAGGTGAGAGTTCAGCTTACAGGTGACCTCATCACTGCCAACCAATGTAAATCCAGGAAAGCATCGATACCTCACAATATCACCTGCATGGTCAGTAAGATGAATTCAACATTTTACAATATTTTTTTTCCCATCATGTCTTTGATATTCTTTCACAATTGTCCAGCTGTTCATACCAATTTCATAGTCCTGGTCTTCCAATAATATCTCTGCTTGTTCAACCATAGGGGGAGGAGGGCATTTCTTGAGCCGATAAGCTAAGAAAATGAAAAAAGAAATTCTGAAGCAATTTGACTTTTCATTTACCTATGTAAGCATGACATGACACAAAGCAACCCACCTAGAGTATAAATTACAAATACAACAATGAATCGTTCTATGAATCGACATACTGAGAGCCCTCTCAAGAATAAAAAGTTGTACTTAAGCCTCCCGTCTATAACTCACAAATATGCCAGACTTGTTCTGGAATGAAAGTTGGAAGTTTAGATGAAAGACTGGTTCATTTTCACACTCTGATTTTCCTATGCTGTTCAACACATGCCTGCATGCTGACACTGATATCAAAGAGGCCAAAGGAAGCTTCTATTTTTGACTCTTCTAATCTCCTGAAATAACGTGATGTCATCAGAAGCAGCAGTCATGCCTCCTTAGTGTATAAAAACAAGTTGAATCCCATGCTTTGAATATATTTCGAGCCGCACTTTACGGTGTGCATTGCACTTCTGCGGCAACATTTTTCATTTGAAGGAGAAACTAACCATGGAAATTGAGGACAAAGAATCCACTTGTCGAGAAGTCGCTGTGGAACTTGATAAGAACCTGATTGAAAGTGCTGTAGGCTGACTCGAGGGCTGTGTTGCCGCTGAAAATCCCCAGCTGTGGGTAGCTTTGCTCTGGGCCGTCCCTGGAAGAGGGAAACATGCATTGAAATTACATTACAACCTGTGATCCTGCCATTAAACGGCATAATATTGCCTCAAAATTCCAAGTGGTTTGCGAAAATTGATTTACTTCCAAAGTTACAGTGAGATTGTGCTGACTTTTGAATAAAAGCATTACATTACAGACCAGCTTGAACAAAAACAGTAAAAATGATGACTTAACAGACTAGTCCGCTTGTTTAATGACTTCTGAAGATTAACAGCTGATATTGCTGGAAAAGCGCCGAAGATGTGTATTTCCATATTATTTTAATCAACTCAGTACCGTTTCAGATTATTCAGAAGAAATTACAACATTCTGCTCTGTGTTCTGGTATTATTAACAAAGCAAGATTTACATTCATTTATGTCTGTAACTTTAGTAAAAAAAAAATGGAGGTGTTTAAAATGAAAAATCATTGGGTCAAAGTCTGAATATATGGAATGAAACTTGAATATATGGAATGAAAGTCTGAATATACTGAATGAAACTCGAATATATGGAACAAAAGTTTGAATATATGGAATGAAGGTCTGAATACATTGAATACAAGTTTGAATATATGGAATCAAACTTGAATATACTGACTGAACCTTGAATAAATGGAATGAAAGTTTGAATATATGGAATGAAATTTGCAATATCCGGAAAGAAAGTGCAAATTTGACAGTACTTATTGAATAACATATAGCTAGTTATATCCCTGTCATCAGCAGGGTTGGGGAGCAACAGAATACATGTAACTTAGTCACATATTGAAAATACAAAATTTGAGTAATTGTATTTCATTAGTTACATTTTAAATGGGTGGTAATCAAATGACAGTTACATCCTAAAAGTATTTTAGATTACCAAAGTGATTACTTTGAATTTTAAAATGTCATTTATTTCATTTAAACATTAATGTAATCAAAAACCTCTCTGACTCTGATAGTCTGCAAAAGCAACCGAAGCTTCAATTCTGCTCATAAGTTTCATATCCCTTGCAGAATATGCAAAATTGTAATAATTTTAACAAAATTAGAGGGATCATATTTTTTAGTACTGTCCTAAATAATCTACTTCACATAACAGTTGTTTTGTTTACATAATCTCCACAAGACAAAATGATTGAATTTATAAAAATTGCCTAATTCAAACATGTACATACCTTTGAATCTTAACTGTCTGTCTTTACCTGGATGATCCATGACTGTTTTAATATTTTGTGATAGTTGTTTGTGAGAAACTTGTTTGTCTTGAACAGTTAAACTGGCTGCTGTTCTTCAGAAAATCCTCCAATTTCTTTAAAGATCATATTTTTTATGTTTTTTTTTTTATTTAGTACTGCCCTACAGAAGCTAATAATTACAGGTTTTCCAGAAGACAAAATATGTATAAATTTACCCAGAGAACAAAATAAGTATAAATTTACCGTTGATCCAATTCAAAAAGTAACCTTCCCCAACCCTGGTTATCAGAGCAGTAGCCTTTTGAGTTCCATGACTTTAAAAATGGCATTCCATGATATTTTGTTGAACTAGACACATTTTGGCAACAGCTGGTCATATTCCAAACAACACAAAAAGGTTTTTGAAGTCTATATCCTGTCATTTTGAGGATCACATTTCCATTCCACAAAGTTCCATTAGCAACTTTCACACAGTAATCCCAGGAAAATTGCTGTAAAATTACAAGAACAACTTTACAAATAAATTTAAACAACGATGTCCCATCTTTTTATCGGTGAGATACCATTTACACATCAGTTCCAAAATATCAGTAAACTCTGTGATGTCAATCCACCTGAGAAGAAGCGCTGTTTCAAGTTCCATCAATGTATTCAGACCTTCATTCCATATATTCAGACCTTCATTCCATATATTCAGACTTTCATTCCATATATTCAGATGTTCATTCCATATATTCAGACCTTCATTCCATATATTCAGACCTTCATTCCATATATTCAGACCTTCATTCCATATATTCAGACTTTCATTCCATATATTCAGATGTTCATTCCATATATTCAGACCTTCATTCTATATATTCAAACTTTCATTCCATATATTCAAGTTTCATTCCATATGTTCAGATGCTCATTCCATATATTCAAGTTTCATTCTGTATATTCAGACTTTCATTCCATATACTCAAACTTCATATTATAAATACAATAATTTCCTGAATGGCATGCCATAACATGTATATATATATGCTTTTCGCCATTTTAATCACGAGATCTCGTCACACCCCTAATATATATATATATATATATATATATATATATATATATATATATATATATAAAATATATCGTGATATATATATATCATAATAATATGTTAGTGTATTTGTTGGGTTGGTTTACAATATTATAGAGCACAGTAATTACTTAGAAAGTAAAACATCTTAATGCCCCGTATTAATGTCAGGTTATTAATTGTTAATGGCATATTAAAGTATTAAAGGCACAGTATGTAATTTACACCTCTAGAGGTCGCTTACTCAAAACAATAACAAAGAAGTAGCTTGATGACACAGTGACGGAGCGTAGAATCATGGCAGTTGTTGTGTCCACCCCCACAGACATTTTCACATTATGGGGTTATCTTTGGCGACAGAACCCACAGCAAATGATAATAAATAATTGTGGTTAATCACAAACGTGCAAAATAAACAACTGTGGTTTGCTAGACGCTACCTGAGATTGTTGACTTTGATGCTTTCTCTGGATTTATCTATATTTTACTGTTGGAAACACTTGGTATAATATAAGCACACAAGGCAAAACAATATATAACATTGTTTTAGTGATTTTTGGATACTTTAATGCAAAAATCATACTTATTGTAATTAATCATTATTGTAATTCATTTTCTAAAACGTATGTATACATGGTTTCTTTTCTTTCTTTCTGAGAATTACCCCAATGCTTTGTGTGAAAAGACAGTTGAAAAGACAACTGAACTTTTCTTGAAATCTTGCTATGTACAGTGACTACAGACTACAAATATTGGTAAACAAAGTGGAGCTCGATTTGTGTAATGATTTGCTTGACGTACAACAACAACAGCAGCATTAGTCTAGTCTGCAAGCTCAAATAATTGCCTTGTCCTCATCTCAGTCTGATATTTGCCAAAAGACGGAGCTGTGCTCACCAGACGGCGATATAGTCAGTCACAGGCTCAGTTTGGAGCAGGGTGAAGTTGATGTAAACTCCATGACCATGAGGCACAGTGATGAGCCAAGTGCAGTCCTGAGAGTCTGGGTACTCATTTGGGTACTCTGGAGAGAAAATGGTGCCGTTTGGAGCCGTCACGTTGTAGCCACAGGGAGCTGTGTGCAAATAAACATTACTCAACCATGACTGCATTAGTAATCTGTCTTTTAGAATGACAGCAAATGTTAAACACCAGGGAATGCAGCAAAATCCGAATGTTAGGGGAATAACTCACCCAAAAATGAAAAGTCTGACATTATTTACTCACCCTCATGTTGTTCAAGACCCATGCTGTTACCCCCTCCCCCCAACCACCACCACCCGCCAGCCCACAAAATTCATAATTCTTTAAAATGGACCAAAAGCAACATATAAACACTATTTTTTTTAAAAAGCCCTTATAAGATACTTATAAGTATATCTTTATTTGGACCTCAGCAGTACTTCCGGATAACTAAAGTGCAATAAGTACAAAATTAGATGTTCCAATTTAGCAGAATTTAAGTATATCAAATTAGTATACAAAAGTACAATTGCAGGGTATTTATATTAAGTACATAAATATTTAAATGTATTTGTAGTATACTTAGCATACATTTATTTTATGTCAAACACATTTTAGTATATTTATTTTTCACTAGGGTATAGCTGAGAGTACGGTTTCAATTGCAGATGAGTGAAAACTGAGGAAGAGAACAAAACATTCCTGAGGCTGCATTAAAGGACGTGGATAGAAGATACTGGCACAGAGTTCACAACACAATAACACAGTTACAAAAGAAAAAAAAAGAAAAAGAAAGAAAAAAAATTCCCAATAGTCTTTGCAGTTCAGATTCCCTGCAAACGGAAGCCTGGGAGGAACAAGTTGAGCGACTAATCGATAATAGACAGGTCGGCTTTCACACTACACTACCCACGCTAATCATCAAGGCTACAATTTAGAACAGCTCCCAGTAGCCTATGTCTTGACTGTTCAGGTCTTCAAAGTCTGTTTTAAAGATGGTTTTAAAACACAATGGCTTTTTATTGTACTAGTAATACAAAGTAGTAACACTTCAGTTAAAGAGCATAGTTAAAAAGGCATTTGGGAGAGTACTGATAATACCTTTGTAAGTCTTGAAAAGTCTGAGAATTTTTGATGCTTATTGTTTCAAAGTGTGGACAAAGACGGCTAAAAATAACAGTGTGCTAATCACAACACAACTTGAGAAACTTAAATGCTTACAGGGATAGAAGGAAAAATAACACATTTCTTTACTTTCTTTCCTTCCCTTTACCTTCACAGCGAGGAAAGGGGTGGTTCCACTTCCTGTTGATTCCATGCTGGCATGTTAGCACAGGATGACCGACCAACACGTATCCAGGGAAGCATTCAAATGTTATGGATTGGCCTGCGTTGAAATCGCTGTTGATGATGTATCCATTGTGAAATGGATATGGGTCTTGACAGTTTTGTAATTCATATGCTAAAATAACAAACAGAGAAAACAGAACAGAACATATAAATATCTGTAAAGGCATGTCTGGAAGTTGAAGTATTATATTTACTAGTGGGCCCACTTAAAAGAACTGAAATAATTAAAATAATTGTTTAATTCTGTCATTCCTTCCCCATAATCATGTTGTTCCAAACAAATGTGACTATCTTTTGTGAAACATAAAATAATATGTTTATGCTTCATAGAAAAAAAGACAAAATGGGTTTGGAACAATATGGAGGTGAGTAATTTATGACAGAACTTTCATTGTTGGATGCATGTTAATTTCTTTCTTTATTTACACTGATAAAAATTATTCTGTTGTGAAGTGAATACTACAGAAAAAAATGTCATTTCTATATTGAATAAGTTATTTCAGGCAAGAATACATTTTTTTATTCTTTATTAGTACTTAAAGCTTGAATTTATAAGCATTTTTTTAAATTGTTTATGTTTACAAAGATTCTTCAAGTAAATATCAAAGTTATAAAATTATGTAACACCTACTCAACTTTCTGATACTAGTGTTCCCATCATGCACTGGGGGATGAATAATTAATAAGGCTGCATTTTTCACAGTTCTTCAGTTGTATTTAAACTGTTTAATCGTTGCTTATGTTGTTAGGTTTAGTAACTTGCTGTTTTGTCATACTCAAAAAACAGTTGAGTATTCTATCTGTATCTATCTATCTATCTATCTATGTGTAACAAGAAATCTACTGTTTTGTTTATTTACAGTAAATGTTTCTAAGTAAGCATCAATTTTAAAAGCATGGCTTAATACACACTGTGAAAAAAATTCCGTAGTTTTTACAAAATAATTTTGGCAGCTGTGGTTGCCAGAATAATTTTGTAAAAAATACATAAAAACTGTAAACACATTTACAGAACAAACTGTAAATTTTACAGTATAAAATTAATTTACAAACAAGAAACTTTGAATGTAAACCAGTAAATTCAACAATGCACACTACTACAAAAATCTGTTTTGTATCTTTAACATATACTGACAACCACCATTATAATGCAGGTGGTGAAAGAAAAAGCCACATGAAGAATCAGAGTTCATCACAAATAGCTTTTCCACAAGCTGAAGTATATACTAATATAAAGAAGGTGCACAGAGTGATTCACGCAAATGCAAAACACCACCACGGTAACCCACAACACTTAAGTAATGCAATAAACATTCATTAAACAACAGAAGATGTAACATAACCTAATGTACATAACTGATAACAAAAAACTATTAAGAAACATGATTATTTAAACAAAATACTTTCAAATGTGGAGGTCACACAGGGAATTGTGGGAATATCAGTTTACGACTATAAATTGATAAATTGATTTGTTCTTTTTTACTTCTAAAAATTGTAAAATTAACAGCATTTACATACTGTTAACATATTTTACTGTTAAAATCACATTCATTTTTTACAGTGCATTGTTTAAGTAAAAAGTATTGCAAAGTAAACTTCAGATGAGTAAGTAGACATTACTCAACAAACTAACTGGCCAAATTAAATGTACTTATTCTCTTTGTTAATTTTACATACATTAGTTAAGTAGATTCCATACATGTGAACTTTACTTTAAAAATCTAAATAAAATTTTACTTTTTAAGTGTACTTTATTTCTAAATATCCAAAACCAAAAGTTTGAGACCACAGGTAAAATAATAATAATAATAATAATAATAATGATAATAATACAATCTAAACTAATTTAATAAAACATTTTCATTACACCTAATTAGTTTATTAGCATAAGATGTGAGAGGGAAATTGAACAAGGGCAGTTATCTATACTCATTTTTCGTAAATAGCATGAATAAAAACATGAATAACATCTGCACCAAACTGCATATGTTGCTCAATTTGAGCCTGAAAATTTTTTTTCCTCCTCGAGTAAGAGATCCATATTCTCCTTTATCGCAAAACAAAACACATGCAATTTTTTTTATTTTTTATATATGTCGAAATTTACAGGGTTAAGATAAGTGAGATATATATATCAATACTAAAATAATGTTTTAAGGCATTTATGACAAACGTACACACAACAAACAAGTTGCTAATCTGCACATCGTCACCAGTTCAGTAAAGAAGCAGAAAGCTTGTCAAACTAGCATACAAGCATCTCCAGGCAGCATTTCAAGTGCACTGCTTATGATCAACAGCTGTATAATCATATTCTTTCATCCTGCATCATTGTTTGTGTATCAAAACATGGCATCAGTATTCCCCCCCGCAAAAGCCCGTCTGGCAGCACAGATCAAGGCTGTGCCTGGCTCTTTTCAACTCAGACTAAAGTGGATAAGAAAAAGAGAGAGACGAACTGTTTGACCTACAAGCGAGGAGACCAGACAATGGTGAGTTATTTATATCGAGTGGAATCCAAGTGCACATCCAAATGCACCATCTTATTGATTTTGAAATGCTTTCAAGACCCCAGCTGTCATAATGGAGTGTCCTCCCAGTGATCTCAAAGGAAGTGAATCTTTAGATATTTCCAATGATCCTGGTAAAAGGCCGTCACTCCCACATGAAGGGCCAATACAAAATCAAGGACGGCCAATGTCTGCAAGACAAGAGAGCGCAGTATGCAAATGGAAGATGGGAAGTCACTCACCTTGGTAAGTGAGTTTAAAGCCCTGTCTGTTTTCGGAGTGGTCGCTGTAGAAGTGGATGATGGTTTCGTGAGTGCTACTCAGCAGAGGGGGCGGCAGTTGGCTTCCGCTGAACTGTCCAATCAGAGAGCTGCTGTGGTGCGGCCCATTGCGAACCTCTAAAAAATCGTGGTTATCCTCAGAGGTGAAGTTGAGAAATTGGATGTGTGCCCCTGCGGAGTGAGAGGTCACATGTTAGACTTTCACAGTGTCAAACAGGCTGTGTGTTATGTGCATAATTTACATAAGGAATGTCTTTAAAGTGACAGGCTTTTATTAACCATTAACTCTGACTGGCCTGTACAGACCTGCTGCTTCTGCTGCTCTGATATGCTGTTAATTGGTGAATATCAAATCGTTTTTACCTCACGTTAATAAAAAAAAACAAAAAAAACTTAACAATCGTGCTCAGTAATTGGCTTCCTGTGAACTGTGATTCATTACTGGAAAACAGGAAGAAAACGAACATATTACTAACAAACTGATCTTTATTCTACAGACTCCAGAGACATTTCACACATCAGAATCTATGTAGCCTCCTATCTATAAAACCATATTTATTTCAACTTATAAAAAATGTATTATTTAAAAGTATAAATAAGAAATGTATTGTTGCATTTTGCATGTTTAGTTTTAAAAATGCAGGACCAATTGTTTGAGAGCACAAGTGAATCGTTTAATAAAATATTTCCATTACAAATTAGGGGATAGTCACCTAAAAATTTAAATTGTGTCGTCATTTACTCTCCGTCATGTGATTTCAAATCTATAAGACTTTTGTTTATCTTCTAAATACAAATGAATATATTTTCTATGAAATCTGAACTTGGACACTTCAAAAAGTTCATAAAGACATAGAAAACGTGTTAAAAGACATGATCGCTTTACTGTATATAATTTAGGCTTTTTCATAGTTCAAACGTGCTTGTTTGACACAGCCAATAAGGTTTGTTCTTGCACGTCAAGCAAGCACTTTTGATCTTCCCTTTACCATATTTCATTAATAAATAACTAAATAAAACCAGCATATATAGCGACCTCTTAGAATCTTGTCAGAAGACTCTCAATCAATCGATTAAACTCGAACTAACAGCTTATGGATTTGGAATGAATTACTATTAAATCCCTTGTATGAGGTGTACCATAAAGCCTACATGATAAGATGTTGGTAATGCATATGCGTAATTTACTTATTTGCCAAACGATGGTAATTTTTTAAAAATCTGCCACTTACGGAGACTTCCGGGTAAGCTGATCTACAGCAGCTTTTGCGCCTTCACACTTTTGTTATGGAACGTCATCATTGTCCCGCTCATTGGTTTGCCGGTCTATAGAGGATTTGATGGGCAGGATAAGCTGTGAGCAGATTGCTCACCCAAGAGGAAAAAGAAAGCTTTGCTGCCAGATCTCAATCACCGAAAATCACATTGTATTTGATATAAAACCTACTAGACTAAATCAAATGGGGGGAAAATCATGACTAAAACTATTTTCATAATATTTCATTTTCTCCATAAGGGATTAATTTTTTTACGAAAACGTATAAATTGTTTAAGACAGTCGTACTATAACAATCAGAGGATGTTAATCGATACTTAACAATTGCACCTCAATGTTCTGGAATTTATTTATAGTTTATTGTGCTTTAGCCTGCTTGTATTTTTTTTTCCCCCTCGCTTATTCCTTTTTATATCAGAAGGTAATCTGAAAGTTTTTTTTTTTTTTTTTTAACTTATGTACTTCATATTTGAAGTTATTTTTGAATATTACTTAAAAAGCTTTGGTTTTCTTCAGTAAATTCAGAGTCCAAGTGCTGTCAGCGTTTCAGTGTTTTGGAGGGTATGTGGGGCACAATCTACAATCTCGTGTAGGGCTCAAACAAAGTCTGGGCCGGCCCTGACTACACTAGAGCTGTATATTTCTGGTTCTATGGCTGTCACTGAAACTCATCAATGTGTAGCTCCAAGCCGACAGGAAATAACATGGGGAATACTCCAGTGTAAAATTTTACAATTACGCACCATTAACTTCACCGCATCTTCAACAATTATTCGGTCTTTGTCTTCAACTAGATGATTTAAACTTAATATTTGTTACATAAAAGAAGATGGTTGGATAATACAACAACAGAAGAATCAAACAAGTCAGCCGTTTTCACTGAAAGCATGTGTCGCTCTGAGATGCCTAGGGCAACTCTTTTAAAGATTAGCTTTATTGTCATTCTGATGCAGTGCTATCCCCTAACTGCACTTAACTCTACCTATTCAGACTGTCCTAAAAGCTATAATCAGCACCCACAAAGCCATCTGTGTGTCTTATTCAAATGATTGTAGCCTGTTAATAGTGAAAGCTAATGCATTTTTGCTACACAGCACAAACATGATGGTTCTTGCTCTTGTTTGTGCAACGGCTGCTTGATAAGGCAGAAAATTGCTTTTGGATATCTCAATGTTACATTGTTTTCTTCCAAGTTAGAGGGGGTTGGAGAAGAAATAGTTGTGCTCCAGGATAAGTGTGAATGGCTTTTTTAAATGACATGCAATTACCTTGTTAACATCTGGAATGGTTCCTTTGTTCCATCAACTCATTTGAACTGTGAGGCGGGAGAGAGCAAATGGGCTACGACTAAATGACTTCAGAGAGTTGTGTCGAAAGTCTCAAACAACATCTTAAAAATTCCGATAAATGAAACCAAAAAACATTCTTGTGTCAAGTGTCAGAATGTCAGAAGTGTCTGTCGGTATCAGCACGATGCTGTCTGCTTTTAGGGATCTTTTTTTGGGTAAATACCAGATACCAGAAGTCTTCTTAGACAATGGGTGTTATTCATGAAACACGAGTGAATTTCTATGTGTAACGTTCAGAAAACATTCTTACGCAATTGTCACATTCATTTCATGTTCCATCAATGAGATTCACAGAGTAAACAAACTCATGAACACTGTCAAAATAAATTGTGTGAGTTCTGATTTCAAACAACAGCAAGCTTTAATCAAATATTGACATTTTAACTATTATTTCCTGACAAAACAAAGACATAAAATACTATGTAGGGTCTCTTAAAATCTCAAAATGTTTTATTTAACAATTCATTAAAATAAACCAATAAGCTAAAATCTGATTTTCTTGTTGGAGGAAAAACGTACCAATTTTGCAGCCCTCATTTTACTGAAAAATGTAAAGTCAACATGAAATTCTGTACCCTACAGAGGATACGGTTTTGGAGAACGGATGGATGGATTAAATGCTGTTTTCAATCCTGTAATGTGATGCTTTTCTGAGTCTGAAACCAGACACACAGAGCAGGATTTGATTTTTTAAGTTGAAATTGATTGGATCAAGAAAAGTTGGCATTACATATGAGAATGAGGAGAGAACGGAAGTTGAAAAAGAAAGAAAAGTTGTGATTTCATCCAAAAATTTAATTTGCATCAGAAGTGGAGGTATTTTTTACATTTTGATGAAGAATTGTGACAATTTTATGCTTATTATTTGTTCACAATAAGATCAGGAAAGTCCATTAAGAATATAAATATGGCTGATTTAATTTCAAAGTGAGTAATTTCGCTATACTGCAGTGTACAAAATGAAGAGGACAAAACTTCTTGAGAGAAACCATTTGAAGTTGTAATCTCCAGACAGCTGATTCAGAAGCAGCTCTCGACACACTCACCATATCCAACGGGAAGCACGATTCTCCAGGTGCAGTCCAAGTTTCCAGGGTAGTTCCCAGGGAAACCCGGGCTCAGGACCACGTTGTTCATATCGTACAGACTCCCGCCGCATTTCGCTAAAAACACAAGGAGACATAAAAGAAAGCCAAAAAGTGTTTGAAAATTAAAAACTATGAAAAAGTCATATGGCTCAGAAAATGAGCCATCTGATTAGAATGGAAAGACATACCAATACAGAGTGGAGGGGGGTAATTCCAGCGGCGCACGGTTCCTGGCATACACGTTATGTGAGAATGTCCCTGGAAAGCAAGAGATCACGTGGTACCCTTTTCTATCACATGCCTGTCCTTTTCTACCGGTGTGCATGTGAGGCATTTGTGTGTCAGGGCTGTGGATAATCAGCACCATACCTGAAGCAAGTATCCCGGCTCACAGCTGAACGACACAACCTCATTCACCATGTACCGGTCGCCATTCTTGATGCCATTGGCTGGAATCACGGGTTCCGGGCAGGTAGTCAGTCCCACAGCTAAATGGATCAGAGAAGGCATGGAGACAGGTTCTTAATACAGAATCTGGATATTATACCATAGCTCTCAAAAATTGATGAAATTATAGTGTCAGGTATTCCTAATCATTTGAACGCATGTGCTCACTGTAATTTTATACCGTCTTTTATCCACTCGATTTCAGTGCGTAAATTCGCCACCATAATAGACTGTGCAAGATGTTGCCATGGCAACGGCTGTGGTGTGGTTCATGAGAGCATGCTTTCTGCATTTCTCTTGTTGAGATATGCCACACGATGGGTGGCTTTGTCACAGTGGTGTGCTTTTTTTCTGTATTTTTGTAAACATCACTCATTGAATGAGTGATCAAGTTACACTGCAGAAATAGGTCTACAAACAAAAAGATTAAAAGAGAAAATTGCTTTAGTGATCTTTAATGGTCACTAAAACTAACAATAAACCAACATAATACATGAATAATAATACGTAATAAGATGACGTTTCATGGTCATCTTGCATAGCAATGCTGAAGCTAAATTTCTCATGTTTTACTGTGGGCGAGTGTTATTTTAGTATCATTCAGATACTAATATTGTTTTTTTATTAATATTTTGAATGATTTTTTTATATTCTCCTTTTGCATTTTAATTTTGTTGTGTTTTTTGTCCTTTTTAAAATATGTCTGTATAGTTATTAATTTTTACTTCAGTTTTAGTTATTTTAGTACATCAAGTTAAACTAAATGAAAATTTACCTTGATAACTAGCTGAAATAAAATCTATAATTTTTTAATATTTTATTTTATTTTAAGTGACAAAAGTTATATATATATATATATATTTTGCCATATATATATGATTTTAGTTTTCTATAATGACCCTGCTGTGGGGTCTCACAGAGGATGTACTATGAAACTGGGCAGGGAAAGGGCTTATGTTCTGAGAGCTGAGCCAAAGATGACAGCTCAAAGCTGATGGCGATGTAGCAAATTGAAGCGGTTTGCCAAGACCCTCTCTTTCTCACTCCATTTCATCTTTATTCATAGCCCTCTAGTACATCAGAGTCAACATGATTCTTATATTTTCAACAAAGCTAATGTTGCAGCATATATTAATCCTAGTGGTGTGTGGTGGTCATCTGAAATGAAATGGCAAAGTCCCCCTCAGCATTGGAGTTTTTTTTATTTTATTTTTTAGTTCAGTTCCATTCAGTAAATAAATCGTATTCCATTTCCATTTAGTGTTACAAGGTGTTTTTAGTGTTTCAAGGCATAAGGAACAGCATTCACCTCACACGATCAACAAGAAAATTATAATATTTTATATACACTGAAAAGTGAACAAAGTGAAATGACTGTCATTTATTTAAAGTGTATTTTTAAACTGGTCTAATAAAAAATTATGGTTTCTGGTTTCAAACGTATTGGTTTTGTTCAGTTTGTCTAAAAGCAAAAAATCGGGAAAAAAAACAAAAAAACTTGACATCAAAGTGTGAATGTGCAGAACGAGCTTTACTGACTGCAGAAGTGATTGTGGATTTCATTAATTTTGCCAGTTTTTTAGCACAAAACAATATATATATATATAAAAAAGACATCACAATTAAGGTCTTTCAAAGTTGTCTTTGTAAGTATACTTAATTAAACATTGACTAACAAAATGTTATTAGTCTTATCTTAAGACTACTGAAATTGTACTTTCATATTATAGCTAATTTAGCTTTTGTTTACGGTAAAATTAAAATGTAAAAAAAAAAAAAAAGTTAAAAAATTGTATTGACCTACATTAAGTAACATTTTGGCTAATGTCTAAATGAAATATATTGATTAAGTATGTTTTTTTTTTATAATAATCTATTTATCTTTTTACTTTGTATGAATCTTTTTTTCTGGGAAAATTATATACAATATTAAATCAAAATTTACGTCATTATGCGACGCATAACACTGCAGACTGTCGTGAATGCACTCAGGACTGTTTGCTGAGGCTGTGGATTAGAGGTATTAATGCTGTAAATAATGTTCAGTTTCCTGCACAGACCAATCGTTTTGCTTCTTAAGACCTCAATGTATTGTCAGGAGCCGTAGGTATTAATTTTGTTTTGTCTCAGCCAAGTTTGCATATGTTTTTTTCTCCATCTCAGAGTGACAGCACCCATTGACTTCCAATATATTTATCACCAAAGACCACAGTTTCAGCTAAAAATCTTCTTTACTGTTCTACATAAGAAAAAAGTCACCTACATCTTGGATGGCCTGAATGTGAGTAAATTAACAGCAAATTTTCATTTTTGGGTGAACTATCCCTTTAAGGGATAAAAGGATGATTTTACATCTGCTGGAGTTACTGTTGGGCAGTGTTACTTAAAAATGACTCATTTACACATTGTTTGATGCATATTTCTTTTGCTTTATCTCTGTACAGTTATTTTCTCATTCGTTTTTTGGAAGATACGCTTGGCAGTTTTTCCTTTGCAGAAAAAAAAAATGCCCCTGATTAATCCACTGGAACACATACAGTAAAAGAAAAAGGAGCACAAGAAGGCAATGAATGACAAAGAGAGTCACAGAAAAAAAAAAAAAAAAAAAAAAAAAAAAAAAGAAGAAGAAGAGAGAAGCTTATCTCAGCTCACCAGGGTCAAAATGCCCCTAACTCATAGAACTCCACATTGCACTTGTCTGTTTACTAACCAGAGAGATGCAGATAAGGTATTAACTGTATTTACTGAGGCTGCTTACACTATATCAGAGCAGTTACAATTTTTAATGCTGCTTTTGATGGAGTTTAATTAGTAAGTAACATACTGTCTTTTTTTATTATTATTAAAATGGATAGTTCACCCAAAAATGATAATTCTATTCTCATTTACTCACCCTCATGTTGTTCCAAACCCCTAAGACTTTCGTTCATCTTCAGAGCACAAATGAAGATCTTTTTGATGATATGTTGTCTATGAAGGGACAGAAAGCTCTCAGATTTCATCAAAAATATATTTTTTGATGAACAAAAGATGAACAAAAGTCTTATGGGTTTGGAACATCATAAGGGTGAGTAAATGATGACAGAATTTTCATTTTCATTACCCCTTTAAGCTTTTTGAGACCAAAATGTTCAACTGTAACTCCAAGTACTTTCAGATTATCAAATCTATTTTGTGACTAGTCACGTGTAACATTACTGCAGCCAGTGCTCCCTAAACTGCCCTTTCACAGACAACAGAAAGAAACATGGATAAATTGGGCTGTCCCACTGGGAACACTGCCCTCAGAAATGGACAAATGGGACATGCAGAAAGTGAATTGGTATGGTGGTTTATTTGAGGCTTGGATTGAGCACACTAAAGGTCACAGTCTGAAAGGCTTACACACACACACACACACACACACACACATACAGACACGGTACAAACTGTATTCTATCCAATAAACCAACCCATCACAGAAAAATTTCTGCATTTAATAAAATGCAGATTTAAAAAAAAAAAAATACATTTATAAACCTTTTTCCTCACTGGGACCAAAAAATGTCCCCACAAGGACAAGGATTTTGGATATCGCCATCTTAGTGGGGATTATAGTTTATACGAGTAGTTGTGCGATATCGCTCTATATCAGCACGGCTGTGATTCGGCCGTTTATTAATCACAGCCATGCTTATATTGAGCCATATAGCTTATTACACTTCCATTTACCTTTTTTTTTTTTTTAAGCTGATATTACTTTAATTTTATATGGGATTGTAGCCCTGGGTGGGGGGGATGTGTGTGTGTGTGGGGGGGCCATAAATATAGCTTATATATTAACTGTTACAGTAACTTTGGTGAGTGTATTGATTGAGTTCAATGAATGCAGTCACTTAGAAAATGGAATGTGATGTTGCACACAAAGGGAAACAGCTAAAAATAAATGTTGAAATGAAATTGAAAGTAGTTAATAAAATACAGTTATTTGATATAATTAAATAAATATTAATTTAACATCATGTCAAAAATATATATTATTTTGGATGGTTTTAATTGTTGGACAAAGTCAATAAGATCAAGGCCACTGAGACACTGGGACAGGTCAAAACGACCCATTCAAACTACCTACCTTTGATGCTGTGATAATTTTATGTTAGATCATAGTTTATATACTGTAAATGCACAATTATTTTCACTACAAAAACATGGGATTTGTGCTTATAATGCTTTAGAAAAACTAACAAAACACCAAAATGTACCTCATTGATGGAAAGTAGATAAACTAAAACTGTAGTCACTGTACTAAAAGTCACGTCAATAATGGCTTAGAAAAGTGAATGCAATTATATAAATAATATGCATGCATTTGTGAGTGTCCAAATACTAGAAATAAAAACTACTAAATACATGAACTTATAACTTTAACAGTTATATTTTAGTTCTGAATCTTAAGTTGTAAATATAATTATTCATAGCTGTTTATACAAAAGTGATAAATGTCATCTGCAAAATTCATTTCATATTTTTAAATGAATGATTGATTGTTAAACCCTCAGTCCTGCTGTTCTGTTAATAAGAATATTATCAATTTCTTTGAAAGGAAAACTTTAATCATGTCAAAACATTCAGTATTTACATATGCCACCTGCTTTGATATTTTGTAATCTATTGCAATAGTTTTCAATCCCGGTCATGGGGATCCACTGCCAGTGTTATTGTAGTATCATTGGTATTCTATTATTTTACTATTATACTACTATTTCATTATGTTTTGTTATTATTTTGAATAAGATTTTATTTTAATACTTAATTATAACAACTCTACCCACAGCACTGCACATTTTGTATGTGTTTCTTATCTGACACATTGGCTGTGTTCAAAATTGTGTCGATTCCCCACCTCCCAATACTCGTAAATAGGGCACTCTTTGAGGAGACAGCCATTTGTAGTGATGTCCGAAACCACAGTGGCTGTTATCGAGTGCACTCATTTAATCCCATAATGCACTGCAATAACGAGTGTACAGCTGATGTACACTTAATGGCTAGAAAATACCCATAATGCACTGTGAGGGTCAAGCCAAATGAATTCCCGCGTCTCGTCAGAAGATGAATCATCCATTCATCCATTTTCTAAACCACTGGTCCAATACAGTGTAATTTCATACAAGCATAAATTAATTTTTTATTGATTATTAAATTGTTTAATTAAGGTTTATACATGCTAGTTTCCATGACAGAGTACAAGATAAATCTTATCATTAGTCTTGGAGCTGCCAGTTTACTTAAAATTATTATTAAACAGCAAGCACAAACTATGCAAAAGTGGCAGCTTGTTTTCATTCACTCCTTTAAGTGGACTATATTAGTGAAGTAATGTAGAGAATAGTGAATGAGGGTATAAGGGGTGAGCACAGCCATTCAGTTCAGTTCATTTGTGAGGTTTCTACTAATGCTAATGACCTGAGGATCTGAATCAGGTATTTTAAATAAGGAAGACATACAAAATGTGCATGACTGAAAACTACTTATTGCAATGAAATTTAATAGTGCTATTGTCCAGATACATTGTAAGGCTACTGTAGATGACATCAGTAAAAAAAACAAAAAAAACAAATACATAAATAAGTAAATAAAAAGGTACGACTGAAAATATACTTAGAACGTAGTTTTTTTTTTAAAGATTTTTTTTATGGACCATGTAAGGTTGAACTGGATCCCCATTGTTTTCCAATTTTCTTCATGCTGGCATCGACAAACACAAACGCCGCAGCCAAGCAAATAATGAGAGCTGGGGTGCGCAGTCTTCTGCCTTTACCTGGCAGCAAAGCAGTAAGAGAAGAAAGAAATATGGCTCAGTGTGTGTGCATGTGTGTGTATGTGTGCGTCCGTGTCGCTGCCATGTGTGTGTTTGGCGGTGAAATATAGCGGCGAGTCTTGCTCTGGACTGTTACCAAGGGCAGAGGGTTCAGGATAATGAAAGCACCATAGTGACATGTTCTATACTCACTTTTGTACTCAAGGTGAAATCCAGCCGCAACGACACTGATATCTGTATGGAAGTGCAGGTAAAGCTGGTTGGAGGTGCTGTTCAACAAGGCTGGAGCCGTTGTACCTGGAAGATAACACCAGAGAGGGGCCTGAGCAGGAAAAGGGCTGGAGTTATCACACAAACGGACAGCGTGTTCTCATTCCAGCACTCACACACACACACACACAAGCTAAATGATAAGAGTGTGCACACAGAAACAAAAGGGCAAAGGGAGGTAAGCAGCTGTTAATCACGGCAGGCGTATCGCTCTCGTGAAAGACTCGCCCGTTTTGGACATCAGCCAAATGAAACAGAGTCGAGTAAAAAGGGACGGCAAAAAGGAAATGTTTGACAGGCGCTAGTCATTGAAGTGTGTCGCTATCCTTCCGAGCTCTCATGGGGGAACTTTCATCACAGCTCAGAGGAAAGAGTCACTTATCATCCGACTAAAAATCAAAACAGCTACTGCCACTCTGGATTCAAAGCAGAGGATTTTCCTTCTGCTTATACATATATGGACAGAACTATTATAGAGCGTGACATCTTTAATAAGTGGAAAAAATGTCATGAATACTGCATAACATCCTTAAAGTCAACATGAAACAGTGCTGCAGTGCAACTTATATAATTTCACATATTTCCGAGTGAAATGGAGAGAAAGTCTGTTGGTTGGGACTTGATTTTATCCTTCAGGAATTAGCTGGATTGTTAAAAAAAAAAAAAAAAAAAAAAAATGGCCATTATGTCAGGCAGTTGGAGGGGTGGATCAAGTTATTACAGAAGTGCACCAATGAATTGTTCACATTTAGAACAAAAATGTGAAATTTCGATATTTTCAATATTTAACATAATAGGGGTTATTTTTAATAATTTCATATTTTTGACTATTATACTTTTTTGCCACTTATAATTTTAGTAAATGTTTCTTTGCACCAAAATAGCATTTTATTTTGCAATTTATTTTGTTCTACCCTTTCCCTAACATACAAAATTCAACAGGCTGTTTTTGCTACTGTATCATTAAGAAATTCCTGCCAAGTCGCAGAATACTGAACAGGCACTGATAAGTAAATGTGGGCGGACATGTGTTAAAGAAATGTTCTGGGTTCAGTACAAGTTGTGCTCCACTGACATGTAGCCAGATATCAATTACCACAGAAATAATTCTGAGTCACCCCTCAGTTTGTAAAAACAAAGCAAAATCGTATATAGAGTAATGCTTGTACAGTTGCATCAGGTTAAATGTTAATACACAGTTCCCTTTTATGTGAACATCGACGCTGCATCGAAATGTATTGGGATCACCTCTGCATGATTACGTCTTGAAGCACTTGTGAAATCGAACCAACAGGATGACGGGACGTCAGAGCGGGTGACGTCATGGACCAGGAAACTTTAAAGCACACCTGAGAACAAAGAACGCCAGCTTCTGTGTCTTCAGCAAGTGCTGTGTTGTCATGTGTCTTATTTGGTGTTGTTTGTCAGTTACATATACAGCCTGAAAATATCTCTTCGTCTGAGGACAAGAGTATTTTTGTACACCTGAGCATATATAAATATATATATTTAAGACACGTTATGGCGAGCGAACAACAGCTTTTTAAGTATGTTCATCCCTGCCCTTGTTTCATCACGGGTAGGGATACACACGAGATGTGCGTTGTTTGTTTAGGAGTGAAGCATGCCCGTGCAGCTCTCGAGGGAGCTGTCTGTGTGCATTGCGAAAAGCTTACACTTAGAAATCTCCGTTCTCGTCGGGCACTCTTTGATAAAAAAGAGGAGGGTGCCGCGGCCAGTGTTCCCAGCGGGTCAGGTCCCGCTTCTGCAGAGGCAGAGCGGCGGCTGAACTCGTGGGGTTCACAGATGGATCTGACAGAGGGGTTAGAGACGGGCCCAGCCTTATCTCTGCCCTCACCTGTCAGACCCAGTGTCTCTCCTCTGCTGGCGGATGCACGCTTTGCGGCTTCTTCCCCTCGGAGAGAGAGACACCGGCACTTCATCTATCCAGCTCTAAAAGAGGTGGATGTGGTGAGCGTTGACGCTGGAGATGAGGATTCGCCATCCTCTTCTCCAGTCTATGAGGAGCTGCTAGAGGTTGTGACCAGGGCAGTGGAAAAGTTACATATTGAATGGCCCGCTGAAAGACATGAGGCTCGGCAAAAGAGTAAGCTGGATGAGCGCTTTCTGTCCGCTCGGTCACAACCTCAGCGTCAGGGACTGCCGTTCTTTCCCGACCTCCACACCGAGGTGTCAAGGTCGTGGCAGAGACCAGCGCAGTATAGAATGTTCAGCCTCCAGACCTCGGTCTATTCTAATATCGTGAGGCTGAAACAGTATGGTTATGGGGTGATGCCTCAAGTGGAAGAGGTGCTTGCGAGCTATCTCTCGCCCAAGTCTGCATCGTCCCTTAAATCACTGACGCTGCCCACGAGACCACTAAGAACTACATCAGCGCTGGTGGGCAAAGCTTATTCGGCAGCAGGTCAGAGTGTCGCCACCCGTGCTCCCCCGTAAAGAGCTTGGGGACCGGGACGGGCGACACAGTCGAAACCTTCCAAGGGTAAGACAGATTATTGTGAGGAAGGCTTCGAAGAGGTCTGGTTTGTGACAATAGATCTGAAAGACGCTTACTTTCATGTATCCATCTATCCTCAGCACAGGAAGTTCCTCAGATTTGCTTTCGGGGGCGAAGCTTATCAATACAGGGTTCTTCCTTTCGGCCTAGCTCTTTCACCCCGCACCTTCACGAAATGCGTGGATGCAGCTCTGGCTCCTCTAAGACTCCAGGGCATCCACGTGTTGAATTATAACGACGATCGTCCCTTCACGAAATGCGTGGATGCAGCTCTGGTTCCTCTGAGACTCCAGGGCAGCCGCGTGTTGAATTATATCGACGATTGGTTGATTCTAGCTCAATCCGAGCAACTGGCAGTTCAACATCGAGATGTTGTTCTGTCCCATATGAGAAGGTTAGGGCTGAGACTCAATGTCAAGAAAAGTGTGATTCTTCCAGCTCAAACTACCAACTATCTAGGGGTAGTCTGGGATTCCACCACGATGCAGGCACATCTGTCCCATTCTGTCTCATATATCAACCACCAGGGGGGTCTGAGGTCTAGCCAGTTGTGCAGATTAGCCCTTTGGATCCTCCTGTGGGCCCAGGGGAAGCTCCTCTCCCTGAGAGCAGCTTATATCCCGGGGCATCAAAATGTGGGGGCAGACATCCTGTCGAGGCAGGGGCCGAGGCCCGGGGAACGGAGACTCCACCCCGAGGTGGTGGAGCTCATTTGGAAGAATTTCGGCCGTGCAGAAGTTGACCTGTTTGCTTCGAAAGAAACTTCTCATTGCCCACCTGTGGCTGGCCGAGGCTGCGTCTGTACGCATTTCCTCCGATTGCTCTGCTCCCAGAAGTTCTGGAGAGGGTTCGCCAGGACAGGGTCCATCTCATACTGATAGCCCCATTCTGGCAGACCCGAGTGTGGTTTACAGACCTAGTGTCTCTCCTAGACGGCTGCCCCATGGAGATGCCCATCAGGCAGGACCTTCTGTCTCAAGCGGGCGGCATGATAATTCACCCCCGCCCGGAGTTATGGAAACTGTGGGCCTGGCCTCTGAGGGGGCTGGGCTCATAGAATCCGGTCTCCCAACCGAGGTTGTGGAGACCATACTCCACTCCAGAGCTCCTTCCATGAGAAAGCTTTATGCGTATAAATGGAAGCTGTTTGCTACTTGGTGTAGACAACGTCAGGTGGACCCGTTCCACTCCTCTATCAGTCTTTTGCTGCAATTTCTCCAAAAAAGATTCTAGGATGGTTTATCTCCTTCTACTTTGAAGGTATATATAGCGGCTATTTCCGCTTATCATGCTCCTTTGGGAAGAGACCCCCTAGTTATACACTTTCTCCGTGGTACCCAGAGGCTGAGGCCTTCTGTTTGTACAAGAACTCCGGCCTGGGACTTGGCTATTGTATTGGAAGGGCTAGCTCCCTTCGAACCTTTAGAGGAGGTGTCTGAGAGATTCCTCACTCTTAAAACCATCTTTCTGTTGGCAATATCATCTCTCAAAAGAACTGGAGATCTTCAAGCACTTTCTGTTGCTCCCTCATGTTTGGAATTTGCGCCTGGTATGGTTAAGGCTTTCCTTCATTTAAGACCTGGGTATGTACCCAAGGTCCCCACCAATGTCCCAGGACTTACTGTACTGCAGGCCTTCTGTCCTCCTCCTTTTGCTAATCCGGATCAGGAAAAACTTAATCTGCTGTGCCCGGTTAGGGCCTTAGACACGTACGTCCACAGAGCTGCCCTGTGGCAAAAAACTGAACAATTGTTTGTCTGTTATGGGTCTCCTAAGAAAAGGAGACCCTGCGTCTAAGCAGAGAATGAGCAAGTGGGTGGTCGAGGCCATTTCTCTTGCTTATGAGTCCTCCGGGCAGCCTTCACCTTTGACTGTCCGGGCACACTCTACTAGGGGTATGGCTGCTTCAAAGGTTTTAATCTTGGGGGTCCCCCTCCATGAGATATGTGATGCAGCTGGGTGGTCTTCTCACCATACATTTATTAGGTTTTATAACCTTGATTTGGGCTCCACTCCGGTCCGCTGTGCTCTCGTCTCAAAGATAGGCATCTCCTTGCCATACTCCCTTCATGCCTGTGAGCGTCTTGCTTCAGCCAATCAGAAGCTGGCGTTCTTTGCTCTCAGGTGTGCTTTATAGTTCCCTGGCCTGTGACGTCACCCGCTCTGACGTCCCGTCACCCTATTGGTTCGATTTCACAAGTGCTTCAAGACGCAATCACGCAGAGGTGATCCCAATGCATTTCGACGCAGTGTTTTGTTCCCTATTCAGGGAACAAGGGCTACAGACGTAACCAGAGACGTTTTTCATCCATCCATGTTAAAAATGTTGCATATTGTTCATGTAGTTAATGGTAAAATTTATGTTAAATTAGTTAATGTAATGTATTATATGAATAGTTTGATTATAAGGATATTTTTGTTACTTGTATTGTACAATAAACATGTCTGATACTGTGTTGGTTCCCAATTAATATCCCAAGTAAAATTGTTAAAAATTGGGTCGTGAAGAAAACCAGAGCCACTGTTATGCCACAGAAGACTTTCTAGACACTGGAATTTCTGTACAACGAGTTAGTCTTTCTTAGTTCATTGCTAGCTCACATTAGCCCAGGTCTAATATTAACAGTTACGACTTTTATGTTATTCATTGTTAGTTCATGTTAACTAATGTAGTTAACTAATTTTAACAAATGGAACCTTATTGTAAAGTATTACCATCTCACTTGTGGTAATATTACAGTCTGCATGGTTAATTCAAAGCATTTGAAGAATGTGATTTATGGTGTAAAAAGATGGACAACTATATCTCACAACAACATGATAATAAATGAAGTAGAGCAGTGGCAAACGAAAATGAAAAGAAGAACATTTCTGCAATGTATCACATCAGAATCCAACATCTCAGGTTCCTGCAGGCTTTCCAGCTTCTTTTCTCCTTTGAGCTTATTTGCTTTTACCCATATTCTTTTTATCTCCCCATGGGAATGAAGGTACAATTCAAATACTGTGTAAAAGTAAATAAGGCCGGAGTAAACAAGACTGTAAAAAGAATCAACAAATACTGTTTATACTATTCAGTGCCTTAGTACGCCGCCGCATAGCGACTCAGGATGAATGCTTAAATACACCCACATAGCCATGGCATGCTCTTAGAGAACAGTTTAGTTTGAGAAGAAAGATTGCTTTCAAACTCACAGCTGTAGCATTTATTCATACATGGCTTGTTTATATCTTTACACAAATGCCCAAAATGGTGTCATGTGGTTGCCAGGAAATGGTTCCCCGGCATGTTTTGCATTGAAAACATCCTTCCCATCTGACTGCTAATATTCCAGTCGATCCAAGTCCAAGTACATTAGACTGATGACCGAAGCTTGAAAAATGCTCCTTTGCGGTTGAATGATTTGACTAATAATTTTTGGATGAAGTTTGACAGCTGCGTAGAGCTCATCCAGTGTCCAGCTATTCAGCAGTCTATCATCTCTATTAGGGACAAGGCAATCTAGAGAAGATCTTAAAACGCTCAGACGAGATTTCAGATGAGCTTAAATGGACTTTGCCAGACAGAATATGTTACACTTAAAGTACTATATCACATTGGTTGCCAAATAGGACAAGGAAAGATGCATCCTCGCAGATTAGGGGGATTTGAGAAGAAGGATTCTTTGTGAAATACATGCCCACGATTCCCTCTAAGATGAGCACTGATGTTGCTCCCACACAGATGGACAAAAAAGTTGCACACAGAAGGCAGACTAGGTAAATGATGAATGGGCAGCGTTTGAACTGGAGTCCAACCACATGTCTATTCATTTTTGGTATGGAACTGAAGCTGTGGCAGATATTGTGCAGAAACACGAAGCACTGATTAATTTGCGACAGGAGGAGCAAATCCTAAAACACTACAGAGACTACATGTTCATAATGACAAAATAACAGGACAAATATATACAGAAATGTGGACTCTAGATAATATAATTATGAGTTATACAATAATATTTCTATAAAAATGTAACACTTTATTTTACAGTGTCCTTGTTACACACATTAGATGTACTTAGTATAATGATAACAACAACAATAAAAGTAAATTATACATAAATACATGCATAAATAACCCTAAACCAAACCCTTTTCCTAACCCTATAGTAAGCACATGTTGTTAATTAATATTACTCAGTACTTAAATATATAATTAAACAAGGACACCTTAAAGTAGTAGGTTCTACTTTATTTTAAGGTGTCTTTGTTAGACTGTAATTATACATTTAAGTATTGAGTAATATTAAGTAACTACATGTGCTTACTATAGGTTTAGGTTTGGTTTGGGGTTAGTTGCATGTAATTATGCATAATTTATAGTTATTAAAATAGTAACTACATGTAACAAAGTCTTACCTAATAGTGTAACCAAAAATATGATTAAATATTACATATAATAATCATGTTTCATCAGGTGGTTGAAATATATGCATTAGTTATTGATTAGTTTCACATTAATTATGAAAGTGTATATAGTTTCATAGCAAGTCTCTGGGAGGTATGAAAAAAAATTTAGTTACCGATTAGCTAATAGTGAATTACCGCATTCAACTGAGTGCTATTACTTAGTAATTCGTTTATCAGAGTTTCATGTTAGTTAATAGTAGTTACTAGAATGTTAATATTGCATTCCTCTGTTGTTCTTTTGCAGATATTCATTAATTTTGGAACAATATTCTAAAGTGTTACCCATGTTTTTCATAAATTTAAAAGCCTCCTTTAGAGAAATAGTGATTATGGTCTGATCTCAAGCATGTTTCATCTTTAGAATCCTAATGTGCAGTCAGAATTAGGTAAATAATGACAGCGATATCTTTTAAAGACACAAAAAAATGTGTGCAGTTGTAATTAAATTGGTATTTGTTGAGCCGCAATTAATCCTGCATGATGAAAAGTGTGGGGAGACAGAAACACAAAACATATCTGACAGTTTAATTAAGGGTATTATCCTAATGGATTTGTGACTAGAGGAAGAATGAAACGACCGATTGTGATGGGCGAGTGTGCGGGGGATATAAAAGGCGATCACGCAGGCGACAGGAGAGCGAAGAGTGCATTTTAATGGGCAGCCAAACACCATGCCTAATGACGCTGGCTCCTGATTCCCTGCCATGTCTTACCAATGCTCGCAAATGACTCCGGGCTTGTATAATTTGGACCATTGAGATCTAAATGAGGGGAAATTACCGTTTTATCATCAAATTCAATCATAGACTGGCATCAGGTGTCTCGGGAGACCGGGTGAAGATGGTTTAGCATTTAAAGAGCTTCTTAGCTTTTGAGAATATGGCTTGGGGAAGGTGAGGAGTGCTAGACAGTGTGAAGTGCCAGTGAACACATGCCTTAGAGCAGCTGGAGCTCCCTGGCTGGGTGACCTTTCACCAGCATGCTAGTGTGGCACAGAGGCGAAGTTCATTACAGCCGTGCTGAAAGTATAGCCAGAGGCCTGGCCACGATTCTGTCTACTGGGAGAGCCCCCAAAAAGGTTAAGCCTCCTCTCTCAAAGGAAGATCTTGCCCCCTCTTCCTAATCCTGCTGTGAGACCTTTTTGTGTGTGTGTGCGTATTTTATTATATTTTATTTTGTAATGTTTGTTTTGTTTTTTTATCTTATTTCCCCTAAATAGCTTTATCTAATCTATCTTTATTTGATTAGTTTGCTCTGTTTAACCCTCATTATATATTTTAATATACATTTTATAATTTTTGTTTGGGTAGTTGGTGCATAATGTACCTTTTTGGACTTTTGTTGTCTTTTTTAATCAATATCTTATTTTTAGGTTTGTGATATAACATTTATAATAATGTATAAGGGAACATGTATATCTTAGGTCATGTAACTAGTCACTATTTCTGTTTTTTTTTTCTTTCCCCATTTTAAATGCTGGTAATAAACATTGGTAATATCTCCAAAAATGCAACTTTTCAGGGAAAAAAAAAAAAAAAAACACTGCTAATTAAATTGCACTGCATTGTCAAAGTTGATATTATGGCATTATATGGTCAGACACTTGCATTTGTCATTATATTGACAAGTGACAGTGACGATATCTCTCAGTTGCATTATATAAATATGAGATCATAAAATGCCAACTTTCCTGAAGTGTGAAATACTACAATAGAAAAATAGATAAACACTTTTCAGTAAAGTAAGAAAAAGCTAAACTCTACTGATTAAAACTCAAACTGTAATTATGACATTTATAACACTCATAACAATTCTATCTTTCATTTTCAAACATTCAGCTTTTTGGTACACAACACTGTGATAAAGTGGGATAGGATAAATGTGGGTGGTGGTTTGCCAACTGGAACCCAAAAGGGTGTAATAATTGATACTGTTAATCAACCAAATGTAAAATGAGGACATTCATCTGTTATGTAAGGGATGGCACATGGACAGTCTTCCAGGACTGGAGCTAATTTCAGCCTTTCCAAGAATCCAGGGGCATAAAACCAGTGGCGGGGTTTGGCTCTCAGTTTTATTGCAAAATGAAACTGTAATGAGCTATAAAGAACTACATGATATGCAAATGAGCTGTAGGAGGACTTCTGTAAATCAGATGCTGTATCACTCCAACAGACTATTATTGAAATTAGCAGTTAAAAGGGGATTAATAAAGACAATACAAACCTGAAAAGCTCCCAAGCTTTGGAGCTGTCATATCGCCACCATCGTAGATTTCTAACGAGTCCCAGTTATGCTCGGTGGCAAAGCTCATGACTTGGATCTGCCGAGAAAAGGGAGACACGCTTCATGAAATTACAAACTTATGTACAATGAAACAATTTATTAACGTAATGGTCATATGCTATACTTCTGCAGCACTGCTTATAATCATAAGCATAAGCTTCACCCCCTCTCTGAACCTAAACAGGCGGTTTCTGCCAATGTACCTTTAAGACATCAATATGTAAATGTCTTCATAGCTTGATGTACTTAATGTACTCATACCATGAAGATTTCTGAAAGATCCAATTTTTTTTAGTTTAGTTTTCATAAATGTTCTGGCTGAAATGTGGAAGTAGTTGTGTGCTGTGAACATTACAGTATGTCAACACAGTAAATTTATCTCCTTACAGTACTTTAGCAAGACTAAAAAAGATGTAATTATGTCAGTCTTTCTACAGTATAGTGCAGTATTGGCCCTTCAGCCTCTTGTACCTTATTGCTTGCATAAAAAAATAACAACTGTACATAAACACAAAGTTATTAATAGAAAATAGTAATAGAAAAATGTTCTTAAATTCTGACAGCATACAATCAGTATTAATAAATTATGTGTTTTACATTTGATTACTTTTGTAATTGTTTTTTTTTTTTTTTTCCTGAATGCTTACTTGGATACATCATACAGTTGTCAGATTACCTGAAAAACGTTAAGCACTGTTAATGTGTATCTTTGTTTTATAGCTTTTTTGCCCTATAATTTGTTCTTTACTATATTACTAATTGCTTGCTTGCCTTAAATGAGGAAAAGTGTGAAGCAATGCTTGGTCAATAGAGAAATACTAGGCTACATTCCATTGCTTTAATTTTAACATTTGGTTGTTCTTTTAATTAATTGTACTATATTTAGTTAATATGTATATACCTTTTTAAACAAAAGAATGTGTTTAACAGCTTTTTCTCCATGTGGGGTCGAAATACCACGGCTGTCATGAATTGCAAAGCTATTGTATACATTCAATAAAAATACAATTCATACAATGCGACAATCAAAATTTGTCTGATTTATCTTAAAATTTCATTTATGACCATGTTCTACATATGGCATCACATTTGGATCTTTTATACAAAACAAACACCACTTTGAACAACATCAAATATATATATTATATATATATATATATAATGCTAAAATTAACTTTTGTAATTCACTCCCTTGCAGTGTGCAGAGGAATCTTTCCATCTTATCGCTTCAGCAGGTGTAGCTATACTGCATTTGATGAGTTCACACGTGGCTCTTTTGTACTTACCTGGATACCGGCTCCTTCTGTAACAATGATTTTCCACACACAGTTCAGGCTGTTCCCATAAGGCTCTGGGAACCCGGGGGAGAGGATGGTACCTCTCCTTTCTGTCAGATTCCCGCTGCATGGAACTGTGGAGCAAAACAGAGGCAAAATTGAGCTCATGCTGAGGATGGAACAGTACAAGTGCCTGAACTGAGTCCTGTGAGAAAGACAGCCGACTCCTTTGACACAAGATGCGATTACGCCCGAGGTAACATGAACCAAAGCCATCATCACCCTGCTAAAACATACATTCTCTGCATGAGAAATGTCTTTCTGGGAACACTTCTCCCAAGAAGCAATCTTGTCATTGCCTTTGTGAAGACTTATTTTTTTAGCCACAGAAGCTAACCAAATTTAGTCAACATGACCAACAATCCAAATTTACGAAATATGAATTACGGAAGTAAAATGGGTTGCGCAAACTGTTTTCACGTGTTATGTAGTACTTTTTTCAACGTATTAATGATGTCATGCTTTATCATTGCTGGTAGATTCTAAATTTATACTGACTATATTTTTTCTATTGACGGATATTTAAAACAAATGCAAATATGCTATTCCATTTGATTAAAGTAGATGTTTTTCCTGCATCTGAATACTACATACATACTACATCTGCCATACTGTTACTTTTACTGTCACATGACCTACCAATGTCAGTTGTGTCGCTTCACTGCCATTCACAATTCCTCTCCAGTGGCATCCATCGAATGCACACTTTATAATCTTAATGGAAGTAGTAGGTCATCCGGTTACTATTCGCCTGCTGTTTTTCGAACACTATGTATTCAGACATACTATTTTTGTGTACTGTTTTATATAGTATAGTTTGTGTACTATACTATATAGTAAGGAAGTATGCAATTTTGGACGCAGCATATGTTTCCTTCACATCACTTGAGAAGGATTTTCATGACATCACTTTCCTGCAGCTCCAAAGCAATTAGTTACATGACATTTATGGCTCAAGCTCTCTCTAGGTATTACGGACTGACCTGCAAACGGTGTTTCATGTTGACTTTAATTCATAGATGAAATGGATGAATGTGGAATGATTTTTTTGTAGCTAAATATATTTAATTTCTATTAATATTTAATAGATATCTACCTTTCAGTTTGTAATTCCTATGAAAACTGGGGAACTGAGATTTGAAAGCAGACTGAAATGAGAATGTGCCTTGGGTGTGATAAAATCGTGACAGCACTAAAGAATACGGCGACAGCTAAATGCTCAGTATTAAAGCCTGGAGGTTACGGCTTTGAACTGAAGGCTGTGGCCCAGAGGCCCTTGGATTCAGCTTTCAGTCCCTTGAGGATGGCAGTATAGAAGGAAATATTAACTAGAGGCCTGACATTTTAAATCCTCATAGAGGCCACTGCCATTTCGTCCCTTATTAGTTACCTCAAGGTTACATAAGACCACAGGAAACTCGCACATTTACATTCTCTTGAGAAAACACGGGCTATGAATCAACATCTGAATGATGGTACCTGTTAGAAAGCAAATAAAAGTCACATGGAATTTGTACTGTCTGTGTTTTTTCTATTTCTAACCCTCAGTCACAATGAATTGTTTAGTCCTGAATAAAACATGACTAGCGTGCATTTTCCTTGGATAAATCTAAGCTATCTTACCTATACAATTTGGGATGGTGTCATTCCACTGTGCCAGAGCGTTAGGGACCGCGTGACACTTGATGGCTTTGGATCCCTGGAGAAGGTATCCAGGGTTGCACTCAAATCGAACAATGGAGCCAGCTGAGAATTCTGAACCGATCCGCCTGCCGTATCTGGGCTCTGGGATGGAGCTGCACTGTGTATCACTGGTGCGTGGAACAGCTAGTGGACAGAAAACAGATCTTGGTAACACTTTAGTATAGGGAACACATATTCACTATTAACTATGACTTTTCCCTCAATAGACTCCTAATTTACTGCTTTTTAATAGTTAGTAAGTTAGCTATTAAGTTTAGGTATTGGGTAGGATTAAGAATGTAGAATAAAGTCATGCAGAATAAGTCATTAATATGTGCTTAATAAGTAATAAACAGCCAATATTCTAGCCAATATATATATATATATATATATATATATATATATATATATATATATACTGTTCTTTTGAATGTTCTTTTCATCAAAGAATCTTGAAAAAAAAAAAAAATCAAAATTTGCACAAAAAATATTATACAGAACAACATATTTTTTTTTTTTTTTAACTTTGATAATAATAATAAGAAATTGTTTCTTTAGCACCACATCAGCATATTAGAATTATTTCTAAAGAATCATTTGACAATGAGGATGTAATGATGCTGAAAATTTAGCTTTGCCCACAGAGGAATAAATTACAAATATTTCACAATATCATTGTTTTTACTATATTTTTGATCAAAATGATGCAGCCTTGCTGAAAATAAGAGACTTCTTTAACATTAAAAAATCTTGCTGACCCCAAACTTTTCAACAGTAGTATAGGCAAATATAAATACAAAAGGATACACAAATAATACCACTAACACAAACCATATAGGAGACTCAACTCAGTTAATTTCAAATGAGTTTTTCTTTAGCATGTTGCTATTCTAATGGATCAATACTTTAATAAACCCATAATAAAAATATTTACAGTAGCAGATGTTCATTGGGTAAAGTCCATTTCTATTTTTGATAGTTTAAAACAGTGACGTTTTCATGTTGTGTTTTTTTTTAATCCTTTTCAGTATTGAATGAATTAAAAACAACATTTCTGTCTTAATAATAGCACCAATATTTCACTTTGAATATTCCATACACGTTCCATATTTGTAACCTACTGTATGTTTCCCAGTGCAGCAGTGTACACTGTGACTATTTTTTTTTTTTTATAGACTATTTCTTTTTATAGAAAACCTACATATATATTTTCTAGTACATTTGTATGAGCATCTTCATGACCCAAGCACAGAGAACTTTGCTGGTTTTGCTGTTTTTGTTTGCGAACATTGTAGCAACTTTGGTTATTTTTTCTGTTTGTGCTTTAACTTTAATCTGACGGCTGTGGATATATAGGAAGAGGCTGGTAGGACCATCCACCATCACCTGGATGCCTCCATGAGCCAAATGAACTGTCCTAACTGTCAGAGAACATTTCTCATACACCCGCTGTTCTCTCTGCGCCCATTGCTGTACACTATAAAATGGTGAGGAGATATATAAAGAGACATAACAGGCTTGCTGCGGTCTGCGCTGTGTGTGTGCGAGCACGCTGATGCGGCTGTGAAAGATTCCTATTGTATCTTTTTATAAGGCAGCTGATAAAGGGAGTTAAAAAGCCTAATTTATACACTCTTTTATGACATCTTTTAAAACGAGGGAAAATGCCTCAAATGTCCTGCGGCACCCTGCTGATGTGTGGAAAATTTGAAACATCAGGGGTGAGTCATTTAAAGAAACAGTTTAGCAAAAAATGATTTACTTACCTCATTTCATTCCCAAAAATAGCTCACCCAAAAATGCTTTTAAATTTTTTTTTTATTATTGCTGTCAAAATTACTGCGTTAATGTGTACGACTCGTGTGCACAGAAAGATGTGAGTTCTCTTTCACGCTTGAACAAACAATAACACACAGAATTATGTCAAAATGCCTGTTTTGTCGAGAATCCTCATAAGAGCAGTCTTAAATTAATTAAATAACATATTAAATGAACTTAAAGAGTTGTGAGGAAATGAGAAACGCAGCAGATCCACGTCATGTTCAGCAGCAGCACGTCTTCAAGTCACAGTAGCCTAATAAACCAGCTGCTGTGATGTCTGTCATTAATGTTAATCAAAGAACAAAGGTAACAGAGAAAATTGTAGCTTTAATAGTATAGTGTTTGATAACTTCTGTATATTTCCTACCTGTTAGACAGGTAATTATCACATTTTTTAAAACCTAGCAAATGTTATACTGTAATGCTGAATGTATATACTGTTTATATATATATATATATATATATATATATTTAATTATAATCAATTTCATAGAGCCATCAGTACCAGTATTAGTATCAGTGATACTGGCCTTCATTTATAAAATGATGCCATTAAACAAATATTTAAAATATACTGTCTTTAAGCTGTTTCTACATTAATTTAGAGAGTAACTGTGAAATTATTGCAATATAAAAATGTTAAAACTCCAATGTTAATCCAACTCCAATAAATCACGATTAATTACAAAAAGAAATGTGTGATTAGTTTTTTTTAATCGATTGACAGCACTAATTATTTTTTCTAATATTATTATTATTTTGAATAGCACTGAAACCAAATCAAGCGTGCAAGGCAAAGCAAAAAATAAATAAATAAATATAGGAAAAAGAAAAATTCTCAAAGCATAAAACTGTGAGGCAACTTTCAAAATACTCAAGAGAACAGCGTACAAATCATTCTCCTATTCGGCTTTATACTCAGAGCTAAATACATTACAAATTATATCAAATTCAAGACCCTTCCTCATTTGACTCTATTGTGTACTGGTTATGACATTGTGATTGCGCTGTTAACTTCTCTGTGTGAAATATAAAGGCTATTTCCCACAGTAAGCGGGCTCAGGCATACTGATCAGCAGGCCGCCCCTACACTTCACAGTGAAATCACTTCACCCTATACACGCTGCCAATATATACACGACAGAAACACACCAAAGGCTAACTGAATGATCCAAAGCCTTGGCTCTGAAAGATGACCTGTTATTGACTGAGATTTGAGCGTGTGCTTACCTTGGTAAACAAAATGGAAACCTTTGGCAGATGGGCCGCTTTTTGCGCTGAATCTCAGCATGATTTGGTTTGAGGTGGCCAAGGGCAAGGTTTCTCCTGCAAAAAACACAATATGGCAGACATTAAAATCTCTCAGAGTTGCTTGTGGAGGCAAATGTGCCGCAACAAACTGTTGCCTTAAGGTAGCGTACATGACGAATGGCTTAATAACTCCGATCAGCCTCCGGGGCAAAGGGTGGAGAGAACAGGTCAGCAACAATGGGCCTAAAACTGATGGATACCCAAAGAAATACTCAAGCTGTCTTCAGCATGTTCATAGATGCAGTGGGTAAATTAAAAGAAAAATCCCCAACCGGCAAGGCTAACTTACCCTTGAGCTAAACTCTGAGCTTTTCCAAAATTAAAGTGTACTTTTACAAAGTTGCATCTAAAGGAAGAAACACTGAAACTGAAACATTACAGTTGAGCCTGGAGGGTTAAACACTCTAACTATGAATTGAGTGGCCTGTCAAGATTTCTGGCCCACTGCTCACAAAGCTGAGATAGAAATGATATGAATTTACAGCGCTTCCCATGGGAATATAATGTTGTACAGCAGACCATGAAGATATACAGTATAAAAATGCCATACAAACAGTTTGTGTCCAATGGCCGCCATCAATCCTGCAAAGACTGTGGAATTAGCCGTGATTTTCTTGTTCTTGGCATTTTATTACCTTTCACTCAATAATACCGACAATAATTCAGCAGGAAGCTGTAAGGATAACATTTTCTTTTTAGAAAGAATTAAACAAGTCTGGAACCAAAGGGCAAAAATGACAACATGGATCCAATATTTAAGATTTAATCTTGATATAAATACAATGGTCCTAAAAAATATTGGAACAACTAAACCACATTTAAAATGTCAATAAATAAAATAACAAAATATTAAACCAAGCGACATTCATTTAAAAAAAAAAAAAAAAAAAAAAATATATATATATATATATATATATATATATATATATATAGCACAAACTTTACAGACAAGAAAAAGGTCTGAAATATGATAATAGTCCTGGTTTCACAGACAGGGCTTAGATTAAGCCAGCTTTTAGTAGCTTTTGTGCCTTAGACAAAAACATGGTGTGCATCTTGAGACAAAACAATGGCACTGACACTGATTAAAGTCATTGCAAATATGGCTCAAGTTTGTAAAATTATAGGAAACTAAAGTTCTTTGTGAGAAAATCCTAGCTTCATTTGCTGATTCTATTTGCTTTTATATTGTGTTGTTTAATGCAATGACACTTTTTTCTTAGATTTCTTTTCAAAACAGATTGAGGCAGGATTTATCGGAACATACAAGGGCAGTCATGGTCTAATGGTTAAAGAGTCAAACTGGTAACCCGAAGGTTGCGGGTTCGTTTCTCAATACCTTGAGCAAGGCACCCAACCCCCATTTGCTCCCTGGGTGCCACAGCAAAACAGGCTGCCCACTGCTCTGGGTGTGTGTGTCCACAGTTTGCAGTGTGTGTGTGTGTGTGTGTTCACTACTTACTACTCCTAATGTGTATGCACTAACTTGGATTGGTTAAATGCAGAGGAAAGATTCAGAGTATGGGTTACCATACTTGGCCTTCACATGTCACGTTCACTTATGCTTAATCTTCATCATAGCTAAATTCAAAGAGATCCAAAAGTAGGAAGAACTTATTACTGTAGGTTACAACTTTGGTACCATTTTACTTAAACATTTAAAACTGTATTTTATAATAATAATAATTAATAATTCCTTACATTTATATAGCGCTTTTCTAGGCACTCAAAACACTTTACATATGGAAGGGGGAATCTCCTCAACCACCACCAATGTGCAGCATCCACCTAGATGATGCGACGGCAGCCATATTGCGCCAGAACGCCCACCACACACCAGCTTATTGGTGGAGAGTGATTAAGGCCAGTCAGTATTTGGGGATGATTAGGAGGCCATGATGGACAGAGGCAAATGGGCAAATTTGGACAGGATGTCGGGGTTACACCCCTTCTCTTTTTGAAGGACATTCTGGGATTTTTAATGACCACAGAGAGTCAGGACCTCGATTTTAACTTAAATTTGTATTGTTTCAGTATTATTTTACTTATTTTTAAGATAATTTTATTGGGTATAAAATTCAGACTGTTCTGTTGGAAGAAAAATAAAAAAAATAATTAGCATATACTGTAGATGACCCTAAAGTCCAAAACTGATTTCATGAGGTCTTTCAGGGTGACCATGTGTCCAAATATGTATTTTAATTTATATTATGACTTAGTAAAAATATTACTTGTGTTTGCCTGAAGCTGACGGAGTGTGTGTTCACTGTTTTATACTGTATAACAGAAATTTGAAACAATAAAAACAAACACAAAACTATTAGCAAACACTTACTCCCTCTGCATTTCCCCCTCAGAAAGAAGCCATTAAACCTCACTTGAGACCTCGTTCACTGCTCAATTGTCTGCACAATTGTCTTTTTACTGATTTAAAAAGCCATATATGCCTGTTTGCTTTTTTTCCAAAGGGTTCTGTGCATTTCAAAGCAAACTCAAAGCAACAAAACTAGGGTGAATGTAAAGCTATTACTTACCGGAATGAGACCCAGCCAGGGAGCTTAGCAGCCTAGAATTCTGATTGGGCCCATCAAATAACTCAACGGAGTCGTTCATGGCTGTCTGGAAATAGGCAAATTGCCCAAACACCACTGAGGAAACATAATGAAACACACTGAGCGTGTTACTATCATCACCACTGCTGGGAAGAGACACTAACAAAAGAAGTACAATAAGTT
This sequence comes from Elopichthys bambusa, assembly GCA_037101425.1. Taxonomy (NCBI): domain Eukaryota; kingdom Metazoa; phylum Chordata; class Actinopteri; order Cypriniformes; family Xenocyprididae; genus Elopichthys; species Elopichthys bambusa. Next base: position 6,265,327 of record CM074443.1, read on the forward strand.
AAGAATAAGTCACATAAATTTCCCATTGACACTGTTTCAGGTTGATGGTTTTATAAGTGTCCAGTCAGCACAGAAGTATGTATAGCCTAGTCACATCAGCCCCATCTAGATAAAGTGGCACATGAGATTTAATTCAGTACAATAGAAGATTTTGATTACAGAAATCATGCCGTGAAATAAACTGTAAACTCATACCGCAGAACACCACTTATAGTACTGAGGCAACTCTGTCTTGAAAACAAATGACAGAGCTATATGGGAATCAAGAGCTGGGTCTTTGCTTGTGATTGACGAACATATGACTGAGCTGGTTCTTTTTTAATTAAATAATCCAAATGACAAATCAAACACATTGGTTTGTTGACTTGCTCACTAGAAAAACTCAAAGGGGCTATATGCAGAATTCAGAAACCCTTGTTATTAGCGACACTGGTGGCCATAAAGTGAACTGCAGCTAGCAATTTATTGCTTGTGCTCGCACTTGTGCACGCGTAACATACTGAACGTGAAGAGAGTGAAGAGAATGAACGTGATTCAATGCCCTGATATATGTATTAAGTTCTTTTTCATTCTTTGCTTAGAAGTAAAAGGAAGTTTTAGGAAATACCTTTGCAGCAATATAGGCTACTGTTAAAAAACATCCAGAGGCCGACCTCACTGCTAAGAGCAACGATTAGATGAATATGTAAATATGTGCTGCACACTTTCCTCTCGATAACAAAATAATCACACAACAATGAGAGCTGTGAGAAAGTAAGAAAGCATCTGATCATTGCGAAAGCTCTGCAATTCACCAGCATCATGTAAACAGATGAGGTAATTAAAATTACACTACGATCGTTTGATTATAAAGTATATTTGAGACTATAGACTATACAGATCTGGCTATGGTAGACTATAGTTTAAAATAATGCAATTTCTTTGCATGACATTGACATTACAGTACAGAATAGCTCTTTAGGCATCATAAAATGGAAGAGAGGCACAAACTTCTGGAGTCCTTCACATACAAATCAGTCTACAGAATTTCATAGACAACCTAGGAAGTCTGGGAAGTTTTTCGTTTCTTAAGATTCGTTACAAGCTGTTCACACATTGGCAATAAAAAGGCGATTAATACCTGGAAATTCTTACATATAGCCCTATTAATGCTTAGTTTAGTTACTGACTTTGTTGTTCAAATAACAAAGTATAATTAAATAATCAGAAGTTTTATGTGTTTGACTGTTAGTGTACATCAAAGTATAAGAGTGTTAATATCCTTGTACCCCTTTTTATTGCCTTAAAATCATGAACCTCTGTCTTTAATATATGCAATATATGCAGAGGTGTAAAGTATTTGAGTAAATGTAATTAGTTACTGTACTTAAGTATCTTTTTGACTACTTAGTTGTACCAGTATCAAAGATATTGGTAACTTTTACTCTCTACTTGACTACATTTTTGAGCAAGTAAATGTTTTTTTTTACTCCACTACATTTGTGATGAGTAATGCAATTACAAATTACATTTTTCATGGCACCTAACTTCTTCTGAAGCAGTTTGTTTTTGATATAAAGAAGCAATATTGCCATCTAAGGGCATTGAAGGTACTATATTGCTTTGCCTTTACTCACCCAAACGGTAAAACTTTATAATAACTACATGCTCATAAAGCATTAGTTAAGCATTAGTAAATAGTCAATTCATCATTTATAAAGCATTAATAGACATTAGTAAGCAGTTTATAAATACACCTATAAATGCTTTGTTCTTGATTTATAAGTATATCTATAATGTGTTTAATAATTGTATTTTCATACTTTATTAATGATCAGTTTATGATTTCTAAAATAAGTATTACATTATTTACAAACCAGTTATTTAGGAGTTGGTTCATAAAATCATTTATGAAGTGTAAGTAAATGATTAACAAACTATTTAAACAAACATTTATACATATTATTATTTAGACATATGGTAATAGTTACTCAGTGTATTAATACATGCTTTATTAATACATATAACCTACTGTAATTCATGAATAATTCAGGTAGTTATAAAACATTCAGAGGTGGTCAGTTAACTATTGTTGTGAGTTCATCTAAAGTGAAGACTATTTATGCCTCGTAAAGCTTTACAAAGGAGATAAAAAGTTATCCTCTGCACTGCTGTTCTCTAATGTTTTAAAGTTAGTACTGAGGTAGATTTGACACTGTGAAATATTTTATTATATTATTATTGTTTTCTAAAACTTTATTTGTTGTATTTTGGCACTGGTACATTTTTATTCAGCAATGTTTACACTTCACAGAAAGTTATTTTTATATCAGATTGCAAAGGCTTAGTTTTATTTAGTTTTCTGGAGGTGTACAGGAATTTTTATTTCCTGTGACATTGCAGAGGTTTATTTTTAATTTTATATCAAATTACCCTTCGTAAAGTTTCTATTTTCTGTATTCTTCAAATCTCCTTCATAAAAGCTTTACAAGGTTTAAATAGTCCTCACGCTAGATGAGCTTACAAAAATAGTTAACTGACACCTACTAAATGTTTTATAACTATCTGAATAATCATGAATTACAGTAGGAATATGTGTTAATAAACCATTTATTAACACATTTATTAACTATTACTATATGTCTAAATAATAAGATGCATAAATGTACATTTAAATAGTTTATTAATAATACTTACACTTTCTAAATGATCTATGAAACACTGACAACTCCTAAATAACTGGTTTGTAAATAATATAATACAGACTTTATTAATGATCAATTTATCATTTCTAAATTATGAAAATACAATTATTAAACACATTATAGCTATGCTTATAAATCAAGAACAAAGCATTTATAGCTGTATTTATAAACTGGTTACTAATGTCTATTAATGCTTTATAAATGATGAATTGACTATTTACTAATGCTTAACTAATGCTTCATAGCGTGAGTTATTATAAAGTGTTACCACATTGTTTTATTTATCCGCTATATTGACAAGACCTTTTTGAAGGATATTGGTTTACTTGCGACCTTTTTGTGCACTTGAGCTTATCTGAGACTTGAGAGTTTGTAGACGTTTAAAAGGTTGTTGTGTCGACCTTGATTTATTGCAATATTGAGGTGTTCAGTTTTATTTTGATTTTAGAAAATAAACTTAATTTCTCATCTTACAAATCAATTGTTTATTATTTTCACCGGCATGTCTCTCAGATGTTGAGGACTAGTGCATCTTTGAGCCCACATTCAGCACGAGTAACATACTTAAGTACTGTTAAAATCAGATACTTTAAGACTTTTACTCAAGTCGTATTGGAATTGGTTACTTGTAACTTGTAGAGTCATTTTCGATGTAAGGTATCTGTACTTTTACTCAAGTATGGTTTTCAGGTACTCTTTACACTTCTGAATATATGTATGGTTGGTCACATCTGGTGTCCATTCCTTCTGACCTGAGACCAGTGATGAAGCTGTGATTAAATGTGTTGCCTTGCTAAAAAGGGCACATGGTTCACACGGTAGGGGATGAGAGACCAGGGAAATCACAGAGACATGCTGTGCATGTCAGGTGCTGGTATGAGAGCCAGCTAAGCAGAGAGGGGTGGGAAGGGGTCATACGGGCCACTGCAATGACTCTATTATCTCCCCTGTAATGAGATGTCGGCCCTCGCTTCATACTCAAACAGTACAGAAAACCTGAAGGGCCACTGCTAGTGGCTGTGTAAATATCATTTTGACTGGATTTCTGTTGGCTCACAAATACTTCCAGAAACTTCAAATGTTAAAGCTTTACTTACACTCCTATTTGTTATGCATGAACTGCAGTTTTTTGGAATGTATTTATTAAACTCTGGTTTTGTGCAGTTGTGGATATGAAATATGCCCAAAAAATTTATTTAAACTACTCACATTAAATTTCTGTTTATATTAGAAAATATGGGTTGAGGACTCATCATTTGAATTAACTGTTTCCTGGCCACTGACTTAATTTTTGTGTTATTTATGAAACAACGCTTCTCTGCCATGGACAGAATTTTCCAGCAATCCATGTTCCGCCATGTTCAGATCAAAACACAGTCAAAGAAGAAGCAGAAACAAGCTATAGAAGCATTGATCATTAAACAGCATATAAACTGCCTAATGTTACTGAATGAAATGTCGAACCCAGGATGAGGTATAGGACTGTACAAGCTTTAGTGGTGTTGATGGACTATCTACTCCATCTATATTTTGATCATCATTCTGAATCTGATACAGATGTAGTCTTTGACAAAAATATTATTTTCTTAGCTTTTTGTTTAAAATGGTTTTTTTTTTATTTTTTTTTTATGAAACTTACCCACATTCCATTAAAAAAGATGAATCAATGCATGATGCTAGATTTTTTATTCATTATTATTATTATTATTATTAATATTAAGCAGAGGCTGTTCTTTTTTTTTTTTTTTTTTTCCTTTTGTTATGTTTAGATGTTCATACAACAAAATATTCTGTGGGCCATGACTTTCATAAAAAATTTTTAAAAAAGCTGGTGGGGAAAGGGTTAAGCAGATTATTCAAGATAAACTGAGTTTATCAATTAATACATTTAAAATATTGAGTAAAATTTACTTACATCCTGAGAATTGTATGTAGATTTTGCTTTGTTTGCTTTAACATGCTTTGTTAAATTTACTAGCAATTTCTGATTGAAAACTCCCATTTTATTTTTAGTGTATTACTCAGTATTACAGTAACTAAATCGTGACCTTTGTAAGTAACTTTATTTACTTACCAAACTCTCCAGATACTGTGATGTAGTAGGAGCAGGTCTGGCCTGTCGTGTAGTTAAGAGGGTAATTTGGGGATAATACCACGCCCTCTGATCCAGTGTACTGCCCACCGCATGGTGCTGAAAAGAGAGAAACAACCCTAAAGGCTCGTATTTACTCTTGTTCAGTCCATATGACACTAGGTAATGAGGTCATTTTTAGTACTGTATTATATATGTGAAGTCATTTTTCCATTATGATTGGTCAGATTTAATAAATGTACTTTGTGCTTTCTGGAGTCAATATGTCACATGTATGTGTGTTATATACTCTCAGTCAGTAACACTCATGTTTCATGTGCACATTCTATAAGCTTAAGGTACCTTCCGATTGCATTCCAAGTCCATATTTGACTAATATAATTTAATTACAAATCGCACATGCTACATTCAAAGAGCAACGCAAAAGGCATTGGGATTAAGTGTGTATAGATGTATCAGTTGACACAGGGGATTTACCCATCAGCAGTTGCATATACCTTAGTAATACACAAAGTTCAGTTAAAATAAAGTAATATAGAATAATAGAATAATAATAGCCATGTGTTCCCCAGGTAAGCGACACACACACACACCCAGCCATCCACGTGATGTAAAAGAAAACATAATTCATCAGACCAGGCCATCTTCTTCCATTGCTCTGTGGTCCAGTTCTGATGCTCACATGCCTACTGTTGGTGCTTTCGGCGGTGGACAGGGGTAAGCATGGGCACCCTGGTCTATGCAGCCCTATACTCAACAAACTGTGATGCACTGTGTATTCTGACACCTTTTTATCAGAACCAGCATTAACTTCTTGAGCAATTTGAGCTACAGTAGCTCATCTGTTGGATCGGACCACACGGACCAGCCTTCGCTCCCCATGTGCATCAATGAGCCTTATGGTTAATGGTTGATGTATGGTTATACATGAACACCATCATGTATTATATATATTTATATGAAATATATATATATATATATATATATATATATATATATATATATATATATATATATATATATATATATATTTCATGGTCATTTACATAATATTTATATACATTTTGGCTAAAATAAACTAATATAAACTGATAAATTGTTGTTTTGCTGTTGTTAAAAAAATATAAACTGATAAATTAATACTTAAAATAAAAGTCACACTTACTTTAATATTACATATCATCCACATTTTAAATTTAGTTTTATGTATGATGAATTATATATTTTATATTAATTGAAATATATTTTAATATATTTATTATACACACACCTGGATGCATTATATACATTTACATAATATTTTGTTTCATGAGCATGTCATTATATTTGAAACCTCTAATCTGCATGATGACTCAGTTGTTGCCTGTGTTTGATGAAGTTGCAGGGCATTACAACTGAATGAATTTTGCCAAGCAAAATGAACTTCAACAGATATTCCCTGCTGAGTGTGCAGAGAGTAGTAAACATTGTGTAGGTTTATAAAAAAAAAAAGATTTCAAGGCTTATTCAAAAACAAGGCACTGTTTGAAAAGCAGATAATTACCAGAGGAAATGTAAAAAAGGCTGTTTTGAGTGACTGACACATTTTAAAACACACTGCTGTTTTAACAATAAATTAATAATCAATCACTGTACATCAAACATGATTCACATTAAAGACAGAAGTAGCTCTTGCTAATAACAACGCAACAGTAATCGCTGTGTGGACTCGTATAAGCTAATGACACCAGATCATTGCATCCTGCAGCAAGCGGTTCACTTAACTCCTAAACATTTATTGGAGCAAGAAAGTCAATAACAAGATATTGGAAAATGTACATACCTTTATACAGGCAGGGTTAATTTGCTTGAGCTTGACATTAATTGCACAAACCAGCTTTATGGTAGCGCTGCTAGAATAGCCAACAATTAACACATCATGCAAACTGTGTGGAAAGGCTTTGGGAATTGCTATAGCGTCTGACAGGTATTTTAGTAAAACTGATTCGTAATTCAGGTCTGAGCATGAGGAGGGAGTATTGAGGAGGAGCAGCCAATGAAGACTATAAATCATCTGTGTGTTGGTGCATTGGCGTGTGTTATCTCTTTATCATGATCATAATGGGTAGAGGCTAAACGCTTAGGTGTTTGACTGTGCATGACAGGAAAAACAAGTGAAAATCAACCACAAAGGTCACTGAGAGGATTATTGGGAGTGCTAAGTGTAAAAAAATTTGAGGCTAAGAAGGTCAGCAAAGAGTATTTGTGGAGATATTAATCAATGTCAGTGCTTCTATCACACCTTTCCCATTGCGTATGACCTTGTAACCGATGGACCACCTGTGATAAGCAGTGTTGGGAAACTTTAATTTTAAAAGTTATTGTAAGAAATCAGCCCATTTGTTGGTGTTTAGAGATAACTGTGGTCGATAACTGTGCCTGCTTGGCCGATTAACAGAAGTGCTACCAACCCCCTTGTATCAGTTTGATCATTTTCATTTTTTTTTTTTTTTTTTTTTTGAGAATTTCAGGAAAAAAGTGAAATAAGAGTTTATATTAGCAAGTGTTAATGTTATGCATGTAATTGTATCATTCATTTATATGCACAGCATATCAGTCATCCTGCTCTCTAGATCTCAGCAATCGCATTGGCCATTAAAAAACCCATTTTAGTTGACCAATAATAATTGCATTACTCATAAAAAAGTTATTAATTACCAAGCTGATTACCAAGGATGTTTTTGCTGCACTGACTAAAGGAAAACCTATATGAAATTCTGCAGTAAAGCTAAAATGTGTTAAATTGAGTTAGACTGCTAATCTGAAAGTATAATCAAATTAGGCTAAAAATATTATAAACGAACACGCAAGAGGCCAGGGATTTGTAGAGCTATGCAGAGGGTGCAGAATCCATGCAAGCCTGGTCATTTTGTTACATTGTTAATTGTATCCAACTTATTTTTAATGTGAGAGCAGACACAGCCATTATTTACTTTGAATGTGCAAGCCTTCCAGTGTCAGCCGTTTCCAGTTATTTTAGCTTTTTAAAAACAGCCCATTATGCTGTTTGATATTGAAAACTGGTGTTTGTTACTACAACCCGAATTCCGGAAATGTTGGGACATTTTTTAAATTTGAATAAAATGAAAACTAAAAGACTTTCAAATCACATGAGTCAATATTTTATTCACAATAGAACATAAATAACATAACAAATGTTTAAAATGAGAAATTTTACAATTTTATGCACAAAATGAGCTAATTTCAAATTTGATGCCTGCTACAGGTCTCAAAATAGTTGGGAAGGGGGCATTTTTACCATGGTGTAGCAACTCCTCTTCTTTTCAAAACAGTGTGAAGACGTCTGGGCATCGAGGTTATGAGTTTTTTGAGTTTTGATGTTGGAATTTGGTCCCATTCTTGCCTGATATGTTTTCAGCTGCTGAAGAGTTCGTGGTCTTCTTTAACATATTTTTCTCTATAGGTGACAGACCTGAACTGCAGACAGGCCAATTCAGCATCTGGACTCGTCTACGATGAAGCCATGCTGTTGTAGTAGCTGCAGTACGTGGTTTTGCATTGTCCTGCTGAAATACACAAGGCCTTCACTGAAATAGACGTTGTCTGGAGGGGAGCATATGTTGCTCTAAAACCTTTCAGCATTCATAGTGCCTTCCAAAATATGCAAGCTGCCCATACCGTATGCACTTATGCACTCCCATACCATCAGAGATGCTGGCTTTTGAACTGAACGTTGATAACACGCTGGAAGGTCTCCCTCCTCTTTAGCCTAGAGGACACGGCATTCGTGATTTCCAACAAGAATGTAAAATTTGGACTCCTCTGACCATAGAACACTTTTCCACTTTGAAACAGTCCATTTTAAATGAGCCTTGGCCCACAGGACACGACGGCGCTTCTGGATCACATTCACATATTGGTTCCTTTTTGCATGATAGAGCTTTAGTTGGCATCTGCAGATGGCACGGCGGATTGTGTTTACCGACAGTGGTTCCTGGAAGTATTTCTGGGTCCATTTAGTAATGTCATTGACACAATCATGCCGATAAGTGATGCAGTGTTGTCTGAGGGCCTGAAGATCACGGGCATCCAATAAAGGTCTTCGGCCTTGTCCCTTATGCACAGAGATTTCTCCAGTTTCTCTGAATCTTTGATGATGTTATGCAATGTACATGATGAGATTTGCAAAGCCTTTGCATTTTGATGTTGAGGAACATTGTTTTTAAAGTATTCCACAATCTTTTTGCTCATCTATACTTCTGAGAGACTCTGCCTCTCTAAGACATCCCTTTTAAAGCTAATCATGTTACAGACCTGATATCAATTAACTTAATTAGTTGCTAGATGTTCTCCCAGCTGAATCTTTTAAAAATGTCTTGCTTTTTCAGCCATTTGATGTCCCTGTGCCAACTTTTTTGAGACCTGTAGCAGGCATCAAATTTTAAATGAGCTCATTTAGTGGATAAAAGTATAAAATTTCTCAGTTTAAACATTTGTTATGTTATCTATGTTCTATTGTGAATAAAATATTGGCTCATGATTTGAAAGTCTCTTAGTTTTCATTTTATTCAAATTTAAAAAATGGTCCCAACATTTCTGGAATTCGGGTTGTAGATTATTTCTCATTAATTATCATAAACACACTAGTTTGTAGACATTCTGAAAATATTTCTATTTGAAATATATGCTGTTCTTCAAACTTCCTTTTAACATTTCCACACTGTCGACTTTCACTAAGCAGGACAACCATTTTCATCTCAGCATATTAGAAGGATTTATTAAATATCATGTAACACTGAAGAGTAGAGTAATGGCCACTGAAAATGGAGCTCTACCATTACAGAAATATACATACAGTATATATATATATATATATATATATATATATATACACACACACACACAGACAGTTGCAAGAAAAAGTATGTGAACCACTTGCAAATCTGAGATAATACAAAATGTATGTTATTTTTTTGTTTAGTACTGTCCTGAGTAAGATTTTACATGAAATGTTTACATATAGTTCACAAGACAAAAAAAAAAAAAATAAATAAATAAAAAAGCTGAATTTATAAAAAAAAAAAAAAAAAAACCCTGTTCAAAAGTATGTGAACCACTGATTCTTAATACTGTTTGTGGTTACCTGGATGATCTACGACTGTTTTTTTTTTTTTTTTTTGTGATGGTTTAGTCCCTTGTTTGAGCTCTGTTTTACAGAAAAATACTCCAGGTCCTGCAGATTCTTCAGTTTTCAAGCATTTTTTGCATATTTGAACCCTTTCCAGCAGTGACTGTATGATTTTGAGATCCATTTTATCACACTGAGGACAACTGAGGGACTCAAACACAACTATTAAAAAAGTTGTGTTTGAGTTGTGTTTGCTCTTAATTAGGGCCCGAGCACCGATGGTGTGAGGACCCTATTGGAATTGCTCAGTCAGTTCTTCTTCTTCTTCTCTGAAATGAATCGCATTTTTGAGGGCCTAAACATGCTCAAAAACTCATGAAACTTTGCACATGTGTCAGAAGTGGTGAAAATTTATGTTTGATATGGCTTTCAGAATTAGGTGTGCCAAAATGGCTCAATAGCGCCACCTACAAAATTTCAATTAAGTGCCCTTCGTGCTACGTTTCACGTACAAGCATGAAATTCGGTAGACACATGTAACAGCCCAATACCTACAAAAAAGTACCTGGGTGTAAAAATCTGAAAACCCAAAAGGAAGTGAGATATTTTGAATTTTCTCTGCAAAATGTTTGCAATTTTTGCCATTTCCAGACCAGCTTTAATCAGATCAACATTATATTTGGTCAGTCTAATCTAAAGGCCTTTGAGAAGTTAAATTGCAAAGATCTAGAGTTTTCGTTAAAGGGCGCCTATAGTGGCCTGACAAAATCTGATGTTTCGCCATTAAGGAGGAGGCTGTTGTAACTCAGACATACAGTGTCCGATCTGCCCCAAACTCCACATGTGTGATAAGCCACCTGCCGGCAACAGGAAATGGCATGCTTTACACTGTAATTGACTTGCAGAAACACATTTCAATATGCCACCAAGTACCAAACATGCTAGAAACACTTTAACTCATGCAACACTTGGCTAAGTGCTAATGTATGCGATTAATGCCACGAAACAGGAAGTTGTTGTAACACAAGCATAAAATGTCTGATCTGCTCCAAACTTCACCTTTTTGATAATAGTCCTGGCCTGAAGACATCTACATGCCAAAATTAAGTTATAGTCATATCGCCATCAGCTGGTAGCAAGAAGTGTGGCAAATACAAATGACTGACATTATCCTCCTATATTTATGTACTTAAATGCATATTGGCCACCGTGCTCTTTTTTCCTAAAGCCACTGGGTGGCAGTGGCACGGGTGTGAGGGCCCTTTCATCGCTGCTTGCAGCTTTAATGCATCTTGTTTCCTTCTGGAGCATCAGTGAATTAACCATTTTTAATAGTTGTGTTTGAGTCCCTCAGTTGTCCTCAGTGTGAAAAGATAGATCTCAAAATCATACAGTCACTGCTAGAAAGGGCTGAAATATGCAAAAAATCCTTGAAAACTGAACAATCTGCAGGACCTGGAGGATTTTTCTGAAGAACAGAGCTCAGTTTAACTGTTCAGAACAAACAAGGGACTCATGAAGAACCATCACAAAACAAAAAAACAGTCGTAGATCATCCAGGTAACCACACACAGTATTAAGAACCAATGGTTCACATACTTTTGAACAGGGTTATTTTAATAAATTCAGCTTTTTTTTTTTTTTTGGTCTATACTATATGTAAACATCTTTTATGTAAAATATCTTACTTAGAAAAAAAAATTGTATGATCTCTCTTATTTTGTTAAAATTATTTACATTTTCACAGATTCTGCAAATGGTTCACATACTTTTTCTTGCAACTGTATATATGTGTGCAATCTCCGATATCTGTGTGAGAGTGATTTGTGTGTGCGCCAAAGAAAGCAGTGCATTAATAGAAAACAGTGATTGAACGGACTGGAACTACCTTTGCATTAACCAGTTTTAATGCACACCTTCTAGCCAGTCAGAATCGATTATTAATATTATTTAACATAATATAATATATGTAATATCAAGTTGTTATTGAGGCTAATTCATTTAACATTTGAAAAGGTACCAATTTGTCGTAACTGACGTTACCATAGTCAAAATATCTTACTGACCTGTTTATTACTGGGACTTACTGATCTTGAAACATGGTCTACAGCAGTCACTATGTGACATCATTTACTGTTGGTTCATTTAGTGTGGCTTTACATGGTTACTATCATTTAATATGGTTTTTAAAACAAAATGGTTATGTGTGTGGTGGTTATACCAAAAATGGATACCACTAGTTGTTTTTAAATATTAATACCATTTTACAAGTATTTCTAAATATTTCACTGCTTTGCTTTAAGAAATAATAATAACCTAGACAATTTTGAAGAAATGTAATTAAGAAAGAGGTCCTCACCAAAAAGAAATGATTACATAACATGTTATTTGTTAAACACTCTTCTAAAGAGCCACCAACTGTGACGAAAAACAAAGGAGCATGAGGTTAGAACTAAGCAAGTTCTGTGTGTACCTAAACCTTGGCATAACTCTGTTCGTAATTGCCTTTATCTCAATGCCAATAAATATCCTGGCCTTCCAAAATCGCAGTCCATGCCACCTGTGATCTCTCTGCTCTGGCTGTGTTCCTTTCATCCCTCAGGTCTCAGTAACAATGATCTTCAATTGAGATTCCTCACACATCAGTCCCATGCTAAAGCCTCTGGGCTCTGGCACCCACAGGTCTGTTGCTTCATCTGCCTCACAATGCTTCTGTGAGCTCATGAAAAGCTGGTGTCAGAATGCAGCTGAGGCTCCCTGTTTTCTGCATATCAAACTCACTCCTGTAGCTTTGATCACATCACCTTCCCTTCACACTCGCCATGAGGAGACTGTCTGGAGCAACACACACACACACACACAGAAAGAGAGAGAGAGAGAGTTGTGCGTGCTTGTGTGCAAGTGGGCATACGCAAATACAAGCACACATATACTGTGCCTTTTGTTCGGAGATTTGCCTTTAGAAACCTGCAATTTCATACTGAGATGGAAGGAAATTTCAGGTTTTTAGAAATATATTAGGCTTGACTGTCTGGGGTTTCTTTCTTTTTTTTTCCTTTCTGGTTTAGCACTTCTTTGCTTTGCAAACATTCTCGGAGTATAGGAATCTGAAGAAAAGGGGGAGAAAACAAAGTGCAGCTCCTGCTAAATACTATCAATCACAAATCCACAGAAAAAAAAAAAAAAAAAAAAAAATGTTTTCTATAAGGGAGACCAGTAAAATAGCAGATTTACCGGTAGTAGCAGATTAGGGGGCTTTCACACTGGGCTCGTTTGCCGCGGTCCGAGCCCAGGCGCGATTGTTCCCGGTGCCCCCCGCAGCGTTGGTCTGGTTTCACAGTGAAATTGATTCTATCGAACCCTGGTGCGTTTGCGTTCATCTTACGTCATCACAGACGTGCAAGGTGCATGACAGAAAACAGAACGCGGGTCAATAAATTGTGTTTTTTATTAATGTGGTGTTATTAAATGTGCAGCTGAGTAAACAACACTTGTGTTTACTGTATGTGCGCCGCATGTAGACGGTTTTCTGCTGTTTACAAGCAGCCTATTTCGAGGAGACAGCTGATTACCATTCATTTGCCACTCTGATTACACTCGCAAAACGTGAATACACTGCAGGCTTTTTCTCATACATTAATATATAAAAAACTTAAGGGTCATGTCACTTTTTGTTGATCTATACATCAGAATAATTTTTCAAATTCTGTTCTGCATATTCAATGATTAATTTCCAAATAAAACACGAACAACTTACAGCAATTCAGATTAATGCAATTCAAAATGTCATTGCAATGATCTTGAAGAATAAGACAGCATTGCTACAGAAGGACAAAAAAAAAAAAAAAAAAATCATAATAATTTGGATCATAACACAGAGTGTTCAAAAGCTTGTGGTAACCTACATGCACTAAATTCAGCCATATGCACTTTTGGATTCTGTCTTTTATCTTTTTATGTTCTGTAAATATCCACTGAGAGCCCAAAACAGCTCAACAAAGAGCACATGACATCAAAACACGCATTAGCCTACATAAGAACAGGTCACCGCGGGATAACTGTATCTTCCCTAAGACTGCAGCTCATTAGCTGTTGTTAGCGGCGCTCTGTTGTGCCCAGACTGCATGCGTGGCTAAATGTAGCAGCCCATGTGTTCCTGCCTCACATAAGCATGGAGACAACAGCTGTGGCTGCCACCTGACCAACCCCAACTTCACTCACAATCCAGTGCTTGAACATAGCTGTGGAAAATCACGCATCCACGAAAAGGAGGCTTCTGCGGATTAGAAACAGCCGTGGATCTGTACGGCCTCTGAGAGGCGCCATGCCACCACGCTCCCAACCCCCACGCCTTCTCACTATTTACAGCCAGGGAAGAGTCCTCATTCAACAGTACTGAGACAGTCTTTTAGTTACTATGGAAACGGATAAAAAATCTGTTTGGGTGAGAGAACCAAAGAAAGAGAGGAAAATCCTTCATTATTTAAAGGGACCTCACCTCTTTCTAATGAGTTTTGTCTAAAAGCTTGGGGATGTGGCTCTGGGTCACATCAGTATTCCAAACGGTGGTAGGGAAATTACAAGCTTGTATATATATATATATATATATATATATATATATATATATAAAGGTCTGCTCTCAGCGACTTTTCTAATATATAATCACAGCATTTACATGTTACGCTGTCACTAACAATATAAAAATCAATCCTCTCAATTAAAAATGACAATTTTGCAAGCAGTAACTGTTAAAAAAGCAAAAATGCACTTTGTAAAGGCACAATTATTGGCTGTTTTGGAGTGTTCTGATGTATCCCCATTAACCCTGCATGAGCCACTAATGCAAAAAACAGCATGCCATTTCATTAGACAGCTGATGCTGGACTGACGCTCATGGTATATTGCATATAGAAGCCTTTCCATGCGTGCAGCCTTTGGGAGAGAGGACCTTAACATTCAAACTGAGTTCCCAGTCCTGCTCACCCTGATCTGCATATCCGCCACAAGACCTTCACTCAGAGGCACCATAGAGCAGTGCACTCTCTATTTGCACTCACAGAGAAGCATATGTATTACAATTTTAGGGAAATTGTTGACTGAAAGTTGCTAATCTGGGGTGCATTTCCTGAAAACATTGTTAGCCAGTTCCATCATTACAAACATTGTTGAACAATGATGTGTTTTCAAAACCATAGTTCCAATGACCATTCGCAAACAGCATCACAAACTTGTGTTATTGGGTCTACAGCTCTCGGCCTGTGGTTAGAAATACCTTTTTCTTTTTCTTTTTTTTTTTTTTTAGCATAACACGTAGACTTAAATAGATCAAGCTCCTAGCAACAATAAGCAAGCTAACATGCAGTACATTCTATATCTTTATTTCCATTCCACTGCAGCAGCATCTCAGAGAAATTATGCTGCGGAGAAAGCTGCTGACTGAATGAATCGCATGTATATCGGAGAAACGTCTGCACCAATTTACATATTACATGTTAACGTGATAAAAAATGAACAGCTTTCTGTTGTTTGTGTAAATTAACTATAATAATATAAAATGAATTACAATCTTGAATCGAAAATTAGCAGATGTCATTACCTGCGCATCATGGCAGTCCTATAATGTTGAATCAACATGGTTTAAACGAGGGAGATGCGACCATGCGTCACACTACGGTAGACGCTCAGCATGAGAGGAGGCCTATACGTAGCTGACTCACCTATGTTCCTTGACTGTTTTCAGCATCCCTTCACCACCCCAACTCCTCACTCTTGGCTGGTTCCTATCACAGCCAAGGATACGGGGGGAGTACTCTGGGTTCGGGCCAAAATACCAAGCTCAGAGCCCTCTCCTCGGACAGCACGCTAAATACGCATACTTCTTTTACTCTGACTATTTGTAAGTATGAAAATAAGAAGCTAGAAATGTATCTTCATATTTATAGGTAAAGCTTCATATTACATGTAGACTACTTTCTTTGACTTAACCCCCACTAGGGTGCTCTAGGTGGTTGTCATTGCATTGCTAGATGGTTGCTAGTGTGTTGCTAAGGATGTTCTGGGTGGTGATACAGAAAATCGCCACAAACAGTGATTTTCAGCGAGTCAAAGTCATTCATATTCAATGGTTGCTGTTGCTCATAGAAAATAAATGACTTCCCATCACTGCAAATCATTGTGTGATGTGGGTATGTCCAGTGATGCGGTAAAGTTGAGAAAAGTTGAGTTTTACACAAATGAGCAGCAGATGAACAGAGATTTGAAGTCTGACAGACAGTAGGCCTTGCCAGGTGGTTACTAAAGGCAGTTGTGGTGGTTTCTTGAACGTTGCTAAATTTGTGTGTGCTGCTTTATGTGGTAATTGTTCTTTGCTGTTAGATGAATGCATAATAAAATTAGCCAATTATATATGTAATAAATAAATATAAATACATTAAATATATAATAAATAAAAAAGCAAATAATTGAGCTGCAATCTGTATTGTATAAAGCGCTATATAAATAAAGGTGCCTAGACTTGACTAGATCTTACAGGTATTTTAACTCTTAAAAGGTGTTTGAAAATCTGAGGAGTTTTGCAGGTGCAGATTTTGTCAAATTGTGTTTGAGACAAGTTATTTAATTTGGTGGTCATCTTGTTTATGTACCTGGACAGCTATTTCTGATGTGGGTAATAGCCACACAGCTCCTGTCTACTGTTTGTCAAAATTAAGTTCCAAAAATATATTTGAAATCAGCAATACAATCTGACAACAATGGTACGATTGTTCATCAACAGTAGATCATATGAAAGTGTGGTATTCATTGACTGCTTTTGTTATACCATTTAAGATATTTAAGACTTTCTATGGCATTAAATTTGATCAAACTGAATTTAAGACTTTTTAGGTCTTTTTAACAACACAAGCTTATTGGAAAAGTGTGCCTGTACTTACATTTTATTTTCAAAACTCCAAAAACATACCTACATATACAATCCCCTGAACTTTTTGAATCGACTGACCATAGTTCCATATTTATGGCTTTTCTGACGTATAGTAAATTTGATCGGTAGCTCATCTGGTACAGCATTGCACTTGCGAGTCCCGTGAAACACATGCCACGATAAAAGAGCTCTTGTACAAGCAAGCTAACATGGGATGGTTGCCATTAAGGCGTTTAAACTGAACTTGCTTTTAATGCCATTCACTGGACTATTCACGTAAAAAGCAGCAACATAATATCATTTTGCTGAAATGTTGCCACAGGCACGTTTTTGCTTTTTAAAGACCTGCGAAAACCTGTCTTGAAAGAAAAGGGACATTCATTCCTAAAGCCATATTGTGGGATGTTACAATTACAAGCACATGTGCATTGTATGTATGCAACTGCTTGTATGGCTTAAATGATGAGAGAATTAACACCCCATTAACTCTTAAATGATGTTGTTAAAGTCCTTATCCTGGCCTAAGGCCTCTGTATATTAGTAATGCTTTAAACAGTATGTGCACTGTGTATCGCTGGAGGTCGACACAATGGATAAATGCAGTGATGGCGTGCTGCCTCTCCTTGCTGAAGGTGACATAAATAACAGATTTCGGAGACTAGAAATAAACTGAAGTGACAGACAATATGATGAAATGGCCCGTGAAACGGCAACATTTGCTTCACATCTCCCTTGGTTTTCAGAACGATTTCCAATTGTGCCTACTGCACTCTTTTTAAGCCATCGCCCACCCTACAAAGAAAAACTCAGATACGTCCGTTCATCCGTTGCCGCCCCCCAATCAAATCTGACTCATTCTCACTGGACTACTTGGAAGCGCCCACTTTGGCTAAAAGGTCATAAGTACTCAGCAAGCCATTTACCTCATTAGCTTTAAGCATGGGCTATTGATAAAATGAAGCTGCAACAGCAGTGTATAAAAGCATCGCAAATGGCTCATAGTCTCTTTTCTACTTCGTCTAACCTCACACCTCTGCATTAAAGAGCTCTGACTGAGGACAGCTAAAAGGATTAACCTCCACAAACTGCTGTCTGTGAATCAATGCGCCATGACCATCACAAAAAACTTCTGTATGTCAATGATTAGTGACTTCTAACTGATAAACAAGAACAATATTGAGCAGGGTTACTGTAGTTAACTAAAACTAAAATCATAAGAAAACTTTTGTCATTTGTAATGAAATAACCTTAAAATAAAATAAAATAATCTAGTTGGCAACATTTCTTATATTTCTTATATTTAGTATGGTATGAATAACTAAATGAATTATTATTTTTAAATGAAATTCCTTTAATCTAAATGTCATGAGACTTTGTGAGCCTTATTTTAACGATCTAAGCACATTATCTAAAGCGCACAACGCAAGTGCACTTAGGGCGTGTCCGAGTTTAACGACGGGAAAAATGGTCGGTGCGCCAGGCGCATGGTATAAAAGGGTTGTCCCTATTCTCTGAATGAGTAATGGGTGTGTTTTGGACGTAACGTGAAATAAACCAATCAGAGTCTCATCTCTCATTCCCTTTAAAAGCCAGTTGCACTCGGGCCATGGTGGATTCGCTATTTTTACATGGCGGAATTTGCAAGCAGAAAAACTGAATGCTTCTCTAGTGAGGAAACGGATCTGCTCATGCGTGAGGCTAAAGCACGCGAGCAGACCATCTATGGGACAAGCCAGATTCCACCAAAACATTTTTATCTTTATGCACACAATAATAATCTTTTAGATTGTAATCCTTTTCTTTTTAATATTTGGCATGTTTGCGTGCTGCTGTGTGTCCCTGTGTGTGTAATAAGCAGAGTGTATGTGTGTTGTACCCGCATATAGGTGCACATTACTAACGCGCTCTTTATATAACAAAACAAATATTGTGGCAATGATAACTGCGTCGGGCTGAAACTAGCAAAAAACACTTGTGTCGCGCCTGGTGCCGCATTGCGCCAGGTGTGTGATAGGGCCCTGTGACTTTTCCTGCCCATACTATACTTCATACTTTAGTGCAATAAAATTGCTAGAAGGTGTTATAATATGCATTAATAAAAAAAGCAGGCCAAAAGTAAAACGTGAAAAGAACTATAAAAGGGAGTGGAAATAGCAAATGAGCTAATGAATGGAGCTGCAGCCATCTGCTGGTTATAGTGGTAATTTCATGAAAATTTGTTTATGTTTCATGTCATGAAGTATGTTTGTTTTCCACCAGGTGACAGAAATTATCCAATAAAGTATAGCACATTTGCCATGTTATCCTCCATGGATGAAATTGAGAAACGTAGATCTGTAGAAATCTGTAGAAATGTAGAGTTAAAAAAATATATGTATTTAAAACATTTAAAACGTGTTGAAAAAAATATTTTAAAAAAATATATTTTACCCACATATTGCTAGTCTAGACTGGACAAAAGAGACGGATTAAAATACCAGGTGTAAACAGAAATGTTTCTCTACTTGTGATCCGATCGACCAAAATGCATCTTAACACCAGGTGTAAACAGGGTACTAGACAAGGACCAAACCAGCACTAACCGCAGCTAGAGGTCAAGCTCAAGACAAACTTTGAATGCTGGGTTGAATGACAGCCTTGCCTGGAAGTTTTAAGTCTAAAGTCTGAATGTTATATGAGCCTTTGAATACTCTGACAGTTTGAATAGAGATCTGAAGTTTGAAGTGACATAGGCCTTGTCATGTGGTTACGAAGGTGTTCCAAGTAGTTGTTTACCAGTTTGTACAACTGGTGTACATGCTGGTGTTTCAACATGATTGCCTAACCGAAGCATTAACATGTCATCGTTGAAGTGCAACTGACTGCAACACTTTATTATTTAAAACAGAAAAAAAAAAAAAAAAATGTTTATCCCTGCTACCGTTATTTAAAGAGGCTCATATCGACTGAGTCAGGCTGTGCAACCTCTCCAGAATCCAGTTGTCTTTGGTAGACATACTCACTTAACTAATAGAGGAGCCGGGGGGGATTCTTAGCAGGCACAAAGCTAATGGATTGTACGAACGTGGGCTTGCGTACACTCTGTGCGGATGATTAAGTTCAAATAAAGCATCTCTCATGACACAATCAGATGATTATGTTAGCTCAACAATGACCTGTATAGGAATATGTCTCTACCCCACAGTTACAGCTCATGCATAAAGATGGGCGAAGCAACGTGCTGGAAATTCCATCAGTGAGGACAAACAAAATGTTCCTGGAGTGCGGAAATGAGGCTGTCTCACAAAGGGCATCAGCGGCTTTCCATCTCCATCAAAAGAGGTTAAATAATCAACGGATGCTACTGAGGTGCGAAACCCTTGCTTGACCTTCGGATTGGGGTCAATGATGTTCATTGCACGTTCATATCTATAACCTGGTGTTGTTTTTGAACACGCTGGGTTCAGAGGGAGCACATGCTTCTTCTGTCATGTGATTTGAGCTATTATCACAGAAACACTGGGAATTACATAACAGTGAAGTGTGTGATTTCTGCACTGCTAGCGGCACAAAATGAAATTGCAATCTGTTTATTTAAGCGGACCAACTGGCTGGACATAACGACACTGACTCAAGCATGGCATGTTGGGGGTTTGTATATTCAGCACAACAGGGTGAGAAAACTAAACATATTTGTTTCTTTTTTATTAAACAGTGGTTTACTGAATAAACTGTGTCTCTGTCTTTAAATTCATTCAATTATAATTGAAATCTCTGCTAATGCTGTAGACTATATAGGGACCCCTTACTTGCACATTACTATAATATTAAAGGTTACAATTAACAACATAGCCCAAACTATTAAATTCAATTGCTATTTACTTTTAAATATAATAATAAACACTCTAATAATAATAATAAATGTACATAAACATGTACAATGTACATTGCACATAAGGCAGTTCTTGCATTAACTTCTATATCTAATTATAAAATCCTGTTTCTCCAATTCGTTGTTGAAATATAATCATTTACATAGTGGCTGTCATAACTTGTTTTCATGATGGATTTATTTAAACATACATTAAATAATTAAGACATCACTAACAGGTTAAGTAAAATATTATTAATAATATATACGCTAATATAATGCATTTCTCTAGCGACAAGCTGTGGACACTAAATGGCTTTTCTGATGTAAATGTAATGCAACGTGACATTGTTTACAAGCTGTTTTATTGACTTCCTTCCACGGTTGAAACACTTATTGAGCGATTGCACAAGATATGACACGTTACGATATGATCATTAAGTTGTACTGTATCTTTCAACATACCTTCAGATGTTCATTCATGTTCATTCTGTAACTAGTAGTGAAGGGGAAGGGATGATCGACTGCTGCTTGAACTGAGGCGCCTATACAGCGATCTGTTACGCCACATCAAAAAGTGTCAAAACGGCATTTATTGTTTGAATTTCGTGATAAAATTGACAGAATTTGAAAGATGACACTTTCTTTCTTATCGAGAGTAACAAAATACAGAGCGGGACGAATATAAGTACCGTTACACCCACAATATATTTCCTTTTAGTTCTATGCTTTCCCTTGACTGCTAGATCCCTGAATATGTAACCAAAACGCAGATAGTTTGAAAAAAAAGAAATGGAAGACAGAGGGGGAAGCTGGAGAAATGAGAAAGGTCTTGGACTGACAGGAAATGTGTGAATGAGTGGCACTTGTCACCACCCAAGCTCTCTCATCTGTCACTGAGGGACAAAGACCTGGGCGCTGTTCTTTTGAAGGCCTCTGTCCGCGTCTGTCTCACTTTGTGTAAGCCAATGGGAGAACCAGACGGTTTCTCCAAAACCAATAAATAATGGCTGCATACTGGCAGTGTGACAGAGCAGAACTATGCATGTAACAATGGCCTAATCAATTAACTCTCAAGATTGCAAACATCAAAAGGAATACTGTCTCTGATAAGGAGGCTGCTGCTAATTTCTTTAGATGAAGAGGTGCTTAATCAAATTAACATGCATCAATACTTTGCATTTACTGCTGGACAAAAACAAAACAAAAATCAAGGTTCCAAAATCAATGAACAACCAAACAATCTGTGAAAATAATAATAATAAATAAATAAATAAAAACCCAGCAGTAATTAAAAATTTCCTGTATTGGTGGGCGGTATTAAAAGGGGGAAAATGTATGCCATGGTATGAATAATTTATTAATAATGAATTATGGTAATAAAACGAGAAAAATTATTTATGTATTAAATATTCATATCATAAGGTCTATTTTTAAATAATCCAGTGAAATAAATATTTGACAAACAAAAGGTACTTCATCTCATTCATTTTAAAAT